>CM053599.1:27171690-27189983 GCA_028646575.1 Pseudocheirus occidentalis | reverse complement strand
GAGAGAGAGAGAGAGAGAGAGAGAGAGAGAGAGAGAGAGAGAGAGAGAGAGAGAGAGAGGTTTTGAAAGATGAAGATTTCAGCCTGGATCTCAAAGTGATAAACAGCCCCTTTGGTTTGTTGATAGACAGTGACCCTTCTGACAGAGTGGTCCAAACTCTCCTCCTTCTGCCTCCTCCTTTGCCTTGCTGGAGGCCATGAAAACTGTAGAAATTTCAATGCTGACTTCCATCAGGGTGAAAATATGACCTCAGACTCAGTTTTCTCATCTGTAAAATTGGGATAATAATAGCACTTACCTCTCAGGGTTGTATGAGATAATATTCATAAAATACTTAGCTCAGTAAAAAAATGTCAACTATTACTTATGAGTCTGGGGGCTATGAAGAGATCTTAGTGTATGGAGGTGGGCTGGGGAGGAGGGACCAAGAAGACCTGGGACAGGACTGAAGAGGTGATGCTATTTCCTGCTGAGCACCAGCTTTTCTAGCACAAAGACTCCCATTTATAGGAGCTTTGGGGTGACCAAGTGATTTCCCTGCAACTACCTTGGGAGGTTGGGAGTGCCAGTCTTATTTCTAATTTACAGCTAAGGAAATAGTGTTAAGTGATTTGGCCAGCTAGCAAATGGGAAAGATGGAATTTGAATCTGGGTCTTTTGACTCCAGGTGAAGACAGCCTACAGCACTGGCCCCAGGGAGCTTGGATGATATTCCTGGCTTAACTAAAGCCTCTTCTCAGGACCTCAGATAAGTGTCCAGGTGCCAGGGCTGGCTCTAGATGCAGAGGGACCATATGGCTGAAGAAGCATTCTATTTTGTAGGCATTGAAGAAAACATAAATGTATCAGGGAAGAGAAACATATGAACCTATTGGTATCCTCGAAGGATTAATTAGCATAGTACTGCCCTTTAGAAGCTGGGGCATTGGAAGGAAAAGGGAAGGGGAGCAGAAGATGTGGTGGGGAAGAAAATAGGGAAGAAATTAGAGAAAGTCACAGGCTTAGAACGCCGCCTAATGAGGACACGCCTGGATGGGAATGACAGAGCATGAGGTCCCTGGGAGTTTGGGGCCGCTAGGCAGCTGGAAGGCAAGTCGTGTTCTTTATGTTCCTAATATCTGTGGCATCCCATCCCTTCTCTTCACCCACTGGCTTACCACCCTAATACAGCTCATCCTCACCTCTTACCTCTCACTTGGACTGTTGCATTAGCTTCCTAACTGGTGTCCCTTCTTTCAGCCTCTCTCTTATCCACTCCATTCTCCACAGAATCGCCAAAGGGATTTTCTCAAAATGTTCACGCCATTCCCCTGTTCAATAAACTCTAGATATAGGTTAAATATGAGTCCCTTTGCTTGGTATTGAAAGTCCTTCAGTCTAGCCAAAGTGGTCCTCTCCCTGTTCTTTGCATGCTTCCCACCTCAGTGCCTCACACTGGCTGTCCCCTGGGCCTGGAACAAACTCCCTTCTCTCTTTCTTTCAAACCTCAACTCTAGCAGTCTTCTCTTTATTTAATTAATATTTTGTTTTCCCCCAATTACATGTAAGACCAATTTTTAACACTCACTGTTTTACATTTTGAGATCCATATTGTCTGCTTCCCATTCTCCACCTCCATTGAGAAGGCAAGCAATCTGATAGAAGTTATGTTTTCTCTTCCTAGAATATCATTTCTTTCAAAACTCAGGTCTAGCAGTCTTCTTTTTTTAATTAATATTTTATTTCCCCCAATTACATGTAAGAACAACTTTTAACACTCATTGTTTTAAATTTTGAGATCCGAATGGTCTGTTTCCCATTCCTCACCCCCACCTCTATTGAGAAGGCAAGCATGCAGCAGAGTCCTCCACATCAAGTCCTCCTGACCTGCACAGATGCTAGTTCCTTCCTGAACTTGATATCCCTCAATAGCGTGCATGCTCCAGGAATCGCCTTCTTTCTTGCCTTCATATGCGCTTGACACATTCACAAATACCTGTGGATTGCTTTGTCACAGAGCCATTCTTAGGCTATGACAAATCAAGGTTATTGCCCCAGGTCCTGAACCTTCTCCCCTCTCCCTCCTCAACTTCGGTCAGATGGGGAGTGACTCAAGTAGGAATGCCTGGAGGATAAGGAAGTCTCTCCCTCATCTGGAATTAAAAGACTGAATAATGATCACTCACAGACGAATAACAACTGACCTCCAGAGGGCGCTATGCATTTTACAAGGTTCCTTCCATTCATTATTTCATTAGATGGCAACAACAATCCTGCGAAGTCATTTCTAAAGCTATCATCACGTCCATTTTACAGATGAAG
This sequence comes from Pseudocheirus occidentalis, assembly GCA_028646575.1. Lineage (NCBI taxonomy): Eukaryota > Metazoa > Chordata > Mammalia > Diprotodontia > Pseudocheiridae > Pseudocheirus > Pseudocheirus occidentalis. The sequence continues at coordinate 27,187,682 of CM053599.1, read as the reverse complement.
AAACTGAGACTCAGAAAGATTAAGTAATAGTTTATCCATAGGCAGAGAGCTTTTATTAGAGGTCTCTTCTGACTCCAAGTCTGGTACTTTCTCCACTATTCTGCATTGCCTTCAAATTGAAGCTTTTCATAACTATAACAGCCCTTAACTACCTCCGCTCTTCCCATGTTAAAAAAAAAAATCACCAAAGCAAAATGAGTCCTTTGCAGTCTGGGGGGCTGGCGAAATAAAAGCTGCCTTTTATGAAATCTATGTATTATTACCCTGAATACTTGTCCACTGGCAGGCTCTGTGTTGCAGTGGGTCTGGAATCAGGAAGATTCATCTTCCCCAGTTCAAATCTGGCCTCAGACACTTTCTAGCTGGGTGACCCTGGGCAAGTCACTTAAGCCCGTTTGCCTCAGTTTTCTCATCTTCAAAATGAGCCAGAGAAGGAATGGCCAATCAGGCTGAATCTTGGCTGAGAAAAGGCCAAATGGGGTCACAACGGGCTGGGCATGATTGAAACGACTGAGCAACAAAACAAGGGCCTATCAATATCAAGGAGATTCTTCTGTCTGTGTCTGTGAAGACCAAGACACAAGCTTTAGTCTGAGACTCCCCAGAGTAAGCTCTGGGCGGTGGCAATCAGAGGTTAAGAGGCATTGCTGCTTTGTGGCCAGCCTCTGAGACTGGAGCTCAGAGCTCAAGGTTTCATCCGTCCAATTTTCGTGCCCTGAGCCTAAATCTGACTCACTGAAACTTCTCCCAATGGATTTTAGCTCTGCCTTCTGGTGCCAAAGAAAATAGGTGAATCCAGGGGTGTGTTGTTAAATGTTTAACAACCAACTTGCCGAAAGGAAAAAAAAACGAGCACAGGATACACTTTTAAGTTCAATCTGCATTATTATATTTTCTCTATCACGTAAGAGGCAGCTAAGAGGCACAGTGGATAGAGGGCAGGGCCGGGAGTTAGGAAGACCAGAGTTCAAATATGACCTCAGACAATTAGTAGCTGCAGCTGCGTGACTCTGGGCAAGTCAGTTGTCCTCTGCCAGCCTCAGTTTACTAAACTGTAAAATCGGGATAATAATAGCACCTTCCTCCCAGGGTTGTTGTGAGGGTCCAATGAGAAGATCATTGTAAAGCACTTGGCAAGGTGCCCAGCACATAGTAAGTGCTTCATAGATGTTAGCTGTCATCATTATTACTTTCTGAAGTCTAGACAATCCACTAAGTGATCAACCAGCCCTAATGAGCAGCATTTGCTGATTTCTGAGGTACAAATGTTCACCCTGAAAATTTAACAACTGGTCCTAACTTACCAAGCAACCCCTGAGTCACTCACCCTAGTTGTTCTTCCCCTCCTCCCCCCAACAATCTCTGGACCACCTGAAGACAGTTATCATGTTAATTTAATTAATCTTTCTATAGTTTCTAGGCCCTTTATCTATAAAAATGTAAGCTATTAATGATCACAGCACAGCAAATTTACTAAACTTCTGTCTTTTCTCTCTTTTACTGACATAGGTTTGAAGGGCTGAACCCACTGGAGTTCTGGGGAAAGCTGACCCAATATTCTCAGATGTGGAAGCCACTCCAGCTGGTGTCTGCTTGGCCTAGCTCCATTTCTCTATTCATGGTTGCCTCAAACCCAGCTGGTACAGACTGTGGTGAGGCTCCTTCCTCACACAAACCAGCTTCCTTGACAACAAATGCATTTTTTCTCCAAACGGTATCCAGAACGTCCCTTTAGCTTTCTTTGGGTTTGGGGGTGGGGGTGGGGACTGGGGAGCATCAGCTTTGGGTTCCCCAAACCCAAGCTTCCAGCTCCAAGGCTAAAGTGCCAAGAAGGCATTGGCCTCCACCATCAACTGGCCTCCACCTCTTGCTGATATTCTTCCAAAAGTGAATTCAAGAAGATTGACATGAATTATCCCCAACTTCATCATCTTCTGCCAACACCCTTCCTCCAAACTCTGTTTTTGGAATGGCAAGCTGTTCTCTGAGTGTCCTTGGCCTGCACATTGTACATGGGCATGGTCTGGGGTTACTCCCAACCACAGAGAAAGAAGAAGAAAACGTCCTAGCAGTCTGTCAGCAACTGGCAGGAATTCAGAAATATCCCATGACAGGCTGTGGAGCCAGGGTAAGGCACCAGGTCTGACCTGATCACCCTCCTGCTTTGAAACCATCCAAAGGTCCCAATTATTTCTAAGATAAAACACAAGCCACTCAAGCTCACACTTTCATGGCCTTCCATTAATGGGCTCCAGTCAGACTGGCAATGCGGTCAAATCAGTCAGTCAACAAGGTGATGTAGCTCATTAGAGCAGACAGAGCTGAAAAGATCTGGGTTTGAATCCTGGTTCTGGTGCTTATCAGTTATGTAACTATGGAAAAGTGAGCTGACCTATCTAATCCTCAGTTCTCTCATCTGTACAATGGAAATAATGAGAGCACCTACCTTCCTATGGCTGTTGTGAATACCTTACAAACTTTAAAGAATGCCAGTTATCATCAGGCCTATCCTGTATCATTTCACATAACTCCGCTTCTGCCCTGTGTGTTCTGTCCGAACTAGACACTGATGGGTGAGCCATGCTTACCTGATCTCTAGGCCCTGGGCCTCCCAGGCCTGCAGGGTCCTTCACCTCTGCTCTAAAGAACCTAGAGTTTCCTGGAGACATAGCCCAAGTGAAAACTTTTCAGCCAAGCGTTCCCCAATCCCTGTCCCCCATCAGCTGGTAGTGTTTTCCCACCTCCAGACCATGCCACCTCTACTCTTGCCTTCATCTTCACCTCCTACCTCCCAGAAACTTGGACTGGGCCCCTGGAACTGCCCTGGGCCCTCACGGATGGGTTTTCCCTTCTTTTGCCAAGAGAAAGGCCTTAACCACACTCCCTGGCCATCTCAAACCATCCTGCTATGTGAGTTCCTACATGGAGCCATCCCTTGATAGCCTGTCTTTCTCCTTTGTCATGAAGGCAGGGAATAGGTTGAGACCAGAAAAAAGAAAAGAAAAGAAATTTACATAACTTTATAAGGAAGAGCAAGCTGTACATAATAGATTTGCAGTTTCACATGTGAAAAAATAAATAAGACGAAAACCCAAATAGTCAAAATGAACGTTTGGAAGGGGAACATCTCTAACTTTTCACACTTCACGCTTCTTTCCAGCTCCTGCGAGTGAGTGTGCTTTGCTCACAGAGTACAGTGCCTTCTTTGATACAGGAAAGCCAGGGTGGGTGGTCCTTCCATAGGATTGTGGTCCTTCCCTCGACTGTGTCTCTGTCAGTCTCTGTTCAAGTAGAATGTAAGTTTCTTGAGAGTAGGGATTTTTTGGTTTTTTGGTTCTTTTCATGCCTGGGGGCTAGAAGAGTGCCTTGAACATAGGAGATACTTAATAACTCCTCTCAGAATTTAATTTAACTGAATTATTGTTATTGCCACTGGTGGGCCCTGCTCTAATATACGAACATCTGGGTTTTACTAAGCAGTGAATAGGATGATTCCCTGGTTTGCAGAAGGATTTGTCATAAAATTCTCTCAAATACTGATTGCCTCTAGGGCACGCAAAGCATACTTTAACTTACAAAATGGTAATTTAGCACTGGCATGTCTGAGGAGTACATCTATTGCCTAGAGTAAGACACCCCAGGATCATTACAGCATTTAAGGAAGACTGAAAAATCAGCATCTTAAGCCTAGGATAACAGCATGCTGTTTACTGCATTTCCTTCCTAATTGGCATTTTCATGCCTTCTCTACTTGGCTCTAAGCTACCTTTTCACCGTTATTGCTCTATTTGGCCCAGCCAAACTGACATTCTTGCTGTTTTTCATGCATAACACTCTCTATGTGCCTTTGCACAGTCTGTACCCACCAGCCTGGAACGCAATTCCTCTTCACCTCCACCTCCTGGAGTTCCTTCCAACATCCAGGTCCATGGACACCTTCTAACCTCCCATGTTAGGCCTTTCCCGATTTTTCTCAGGTGTGTTTTTCCCCCACCCCATGCCCATTACCCGCTACGTATCGTATGTCTCTATGTGTATAAACATATTGTGTTCCCCTGTAGAATGTAAGATCCTGGGGGCAGCTAGGTGGCACAGTGAATAGAGCACTGGCCCCAGAGTCAGGAGGATATGAGTTCAAATCCAGCCTCAGACACTTGACACGATTACTAGCTATGTGACCTTGGGCAAGTCACTTAATCCCAATTGCTTTGCCTTCCCCCTTCAAATAAAAAAAAAAAGAATTTAGAATGTAAGATCCTCTTTGGAAGAGATTTTGCATCTACCATACCCAGCACTGTGCCTGGTATCTGACAGGCACTTAAGAAATGTTTACTGACCAATGAGTTTCTTCCATTTCTGCTCTCACTATGATTCCTAGAGTGCCAGTCTCTGAAAGTTAATAATGTGGGTGCTAAAAGTATAAGAAATTATAACTACTTCACATTACTAATTTTATCAGAGAATTTATTTAGATACTAAACATTCACATCTCTTTTCAGAACTCTGCTGTCTATCCTTCATCTTTAGGCATTTTTATTGAGAGGTAGAATAATGAGTAATCTAGTAAATCCTGAGTAACTGACTATTTGCTGAAACAGACAGGAGCAAACCCTGCTTTGGAATTTAGGTTAACGATCAATGGACTTCCATTCATAGTCCATATACTCCTTAAAATAGGATAAATGCTCTGGCCATCCTTTTAACAAGTTTATCATTTTTCAGGGCTGATAAATAGGACCCACTTAGAGAGAAATGCTTGAGTGCATGAATTTTTTATTTGTTTGCCCTTATACCAAGTAACGGAAGCCAAAAACCATGCTCAGTGCTAGGAGCAGCAGGTAGATGTTCCTTCCTTGCTGACTGTGTGAAAAATCTTGCTTCTCTTCAGCCAGGAATGCAAAAAATTCCAAAGCTGGACGCTCCTCTCCCTCTGTCCCAATAATGTAACCGGATACAATGGAGAAGGCTTGGATTCAAATCATGGCTTCAACACTCCTTTCTCATAAGAAATAATGTCAAAGGGGTTGGATTCAATGGCTTCTAAGTTTCCTGGCAGCTCTAAATCCATGATACCAGAGCAGAGAGAGGGAGAATTCAAAGGTGGATCAACTTAGAATACTTAGTTATCCCTTGGGCTTCTAAAGGAGAAAAAAACCCTTGGCTTGTGTTACCTTGGGCCAGTCACTTCAACTTTGAGACTTAAATTTCTTCATCTATAAAACAAGAGGGTTGGACTAGATCAGGGGTGGGGAACCTGCAGCCTTCAGGCCTCCTAGGTCTTTGGGTGTGGCTTTGTGACTGAGTCCCAGTTTTACAGAACAAACCCTTTCATTAAGGGTATTTGTTCTGTGAAGTTTAGATTCAGTCAAAGGGTCATACATACTTGAGGACCTAGAGGGCCACATATGTCCTTGAGACCACAGGTTCCCCAACCCTAGACTAGATGGCCTCAGAGGTCCCTTCTAGCTTCAGATCTATAATTATATGACTATAGAAGGCAGAAGAGCCTGGATTTATGTTGAGACTGAACCTGAAAAGCCTTTCTGAAGTGAAGAAGCATAGCACAGGGGAAAGACTGCTGGATTTGTAATTAAGAGTACCTCAGTTCTCATCCTAGCCTTGTCATCTGTGTGACCCTGGGCAAATCCTTTCACTTCTTGGGAGCAGAATTTCTCGTTTGTAAAATGAGGGGTTTTTCAGCTTTAAATGTATGATTCTGTGATCTTAAGTGGAATAACAAGCTGTCAAGCCCTGGTCTTCTCTTGTTTGGTACTGGGTTATTCTAAAGTATTTCCCTCTGTAGGGAGCACCATTTGGATGCATAAGCTCCTTCAGAAAAACTCAATCATTGTAGGGAAGCTATCTTTTTATTATGACTCTTACTCTATGGTCAACTACTTTAATAACATCATTGATGAAGGACAGTATCAAGGGGCTCTTCATTTTACTTTATTTTTCCATTTAATACTATTTTGTTTTTTCCAATTACATATAAAGATAGTTTTCAAAATTCACTTTTATAAGATTTTGACTCCCAATTTTTTTCTCCCTCCCCCACCTCCCTCCTTCTCAAGATAGCAAGCAATTTGATACAGGCTATACACATACAATCATATTAAACATATTTCCACATTTGTTGTGTTGTAAAGGAAGAATCAGAACAAAAGGGAAAAAACCATGAGAAAGAAAAAAGAGAGAGAATAGACCACTTTGATCTGCATTCAGACTCCATAGTTGTTTCTCTGGATACGGGCAGCATTTTCCATCATGAGTTTTTTGGAATTGTCTTAGATCATTGTATTGCTCAGAAGAGCCAAATTTGTCAAAGTTGATCATTGCTACAATGTTGCTCTCACTGGATACAATGTTCTCCTGGTTCTGCTCGCTTCACCCAGCATCAGTTCATATAAGTCTTTCCAGGCTTTTCTGAAATTCATCTGCTCCTCATTTCTTATAGCACAACAGTATACCACTACATTCACATACCACAACTTGTTCAGCCATTCCCCAACTGACGGGCATAGGGGCTCTTTATTTTAAAAGAAAATGCTAATGCAATCTGACCTGGCAATCTAGGTTCTCCAATATCTGACCCTGGTCTGACTTTTCAGACTCTAGTCAGTAAAAAATTATATTTCAACCATATTCTCTGACATGACTCTGTCCTACCCGTGTGTCTGTACGTGCCGTACCCTATAACTCATGGCATTTTTACCTAATGAGGTGTCTCTTCATCTAAAGCCCCAAGCACTATACTATTTCCTCATTTTGTCTGATAACATCTACATGGCAAACAGCTCTAGTATCTCTGCCAAGAACTTCTCCCATGGGGTCACAAAGAGTCATATATCACTGAAAACAAGTGAACAACCGCAGCACATACCGTGTTAAGTCCTAGTAGCCCCTCGCCTCTGCCTTGAGGAATGAGGGTCATTTCATTCTCTGTTCCTCGGCATTGTTATTAGTTTTTAAATCATTCAAGATTCTAGCGTAGGTCCTTCTTGACCAATTACAACAAAGTCTATTTTTAAAAAAATATACCAATTAAGTATCACTGAATACTTTTCAAAATATTTTAGAAAGTGAGAAGATGCAAAGGCAACTACATATTGGGGGTATTTTGAGGCAGCAGACCCAAGTATGTGAAGGGTTTGAAATCCCAAGGTGTCCAGTTCAATCCCCAAAGTTTGGCTTGATGGCCTCATGACTCTTCGAGGAATTTGAGAGAATCATCATGAAACTCTGACCTCATTCCAAGACCTGCTACATCCCTCTCCTGAAGTAGAAGGAATAATACAGTAGATTCTGTGTTCTGATTATTATGTGGCAGTAAAGAAAAAGAAATAGGAAAGAGCACAAAATACTCCTACCTGACTTTTTTGTTTTCATGATGTTGGGAAAACTGGCAAAAATGCTACTTATTTAATCTCTTTTAATTATCTCATTGACACAACCGCTCTCCCTGAGAGTGGAAGCCTGGATTTTTACAATTTGGGGCTGCTGCCCTGAGAACTTTACTAGCCTTTGCTCATCAGATTTTCAGTTAGGATGGGAGTCCTGGGGCAAGTGTAGTAATTTAATTCTACTACTTCCTGCCTGCATGGCCATGGACAAGTCACTTAACCTATGTAAGCCAGAAGACTCTTTGACCCTCTGTTTCCTCATCTGCAAGATGAGGGGACTGGACTAGATGATCTCTGAGGTTCTCTCCAGGTCTAAATGTCTGTTTCTACAGAAGACAGGGATACCATGTCAGCAGGCAAATGTGGTTCTGTGTGGCATAAGTATATTGGAATGGAATTATAATGGTGGGTCACCTTCTAATGTATATCATTCAATGAATGTCCCTAAAAATTATATGAACAGAAATAATGCAAGACTTAAAAAAATGTAGATATACTTATTGTCCTTGGTTGTTATTTAATCAAACAGATCAGCAGACTTTTAAAAAAACTCAATTACCCATGCCCCATATATGTTTACACCCAATCATAACTTGAGAAACATGCCTCTAACCTCTTGGCAAAGAGGTGGTGGTTTCGGGGTTCAGGATAAGGTATACATCTTCAGATATGACCAGTCTATTGATTTGCTTTTCTTAACTGTATTCATTTGTTACAAGAAAGGGTTTTATTCTGGTAGGGGTAGGACTAGGTAGTTGGCCAGAAATGACTGTGATGCTTTGGGGCTTAAAAAGAGCATACAGATAGACAACACAATGAAAAATAAGAAGTGGGCTTGTGATCTCATGGGCATAGGGATCACCTTCTATCAATGAAGGCTGGCAACTTAAAATCTCAGAGATGTGCCTAGAGTATTGAAGCAGGTGACAGGATCACCCAGTTGTGATTATCAGAGGCAGATCTGGAATCTAGGTTTTCCTTGTCCTATACATTGTACCATGCTGCCTCTTTAAAAATAAAACAATGCATCTTACTAATTTATATTAAGGAGATAAAAGCTGGTGCCTGACCTAACAAGTTAGTAGCTTACAAACCAATGGTTATGTCCTTCATGGGGGGGAAATAACATCCTCTTTAATTATGCCTTGTTCCTTCAATGAACGTCTAGTGATCCACAGGCAGAAGAAAGTCAATGATAATCTTGTCATTCCAACAGGGCTGGATCGATAGGCCCTGTTTAATACCATGGATTAGCCTAGGCATAAATGATCACCTGATCAATAGCAAATAACAAGAGTTCCAAGTTCAATATCATCTGAGGCACTGAAACCATTGGAGAGACGTGTTTAATGAAGCAGAAGCTCTTGACAGCCCCCATTTCTCTATTCCAGAGAACCACACTGGGGGGCCCTTTTTCAACCTTGGCTCTAATGTTGCTGAGGTGAGGTGCCCGTTAGACTGCCAGCATTTCAAGAGAGGGAAGGTATTTGGGGTGTGGGCATTTTGCTGAATGAGTCACTGGAACTGAGGAGGGAGGACTGCTCAGGTCTGAAAGAGACAGAGCCTGAAATAGAACTTTGTTCCCCTCACGTTGGCCTTTCTGCCAAAAGAAAGCAGAGCTGGACACACAATTTGGTGAATTTGGAACTGTCTGAAATAAACCCTGACATTGGGTTTTGCAGGAAATAGGCAGTGGGTTACTTAGAAAAGCCTGGAATGGTGAATCATTTGGTGCCTGATGTTTTACTTCAGGCTCACTTTGTGAGCCCCCACATATGTGGAAAGAATCTAGACCAGAAAAAAGATGGTGCTCATAATTTTGGCCTCCACCCCCATGAAATTCAGGTAGTAGTAAGAACTTCCTAGCCTACCCAAGTCCTCTGGCCCTCTTCTGATTAAAAAGATTACTGCTAAATCAATCTATTCATCCTCTCTCTCTCTCTCTCTCTCTCTCTCTCTCTCTCTCTCTCTCTCTTTCTCTCTCTGTCTCTCTCTGTCTCTCTCTCTGTCTCTCTGTCTCTCTCTCTGTCTCTCTGTCTCTGTCTGTCTGTCTGTCTGTCTTTCTCTCTCTCTGTCTCTGTCTCTCTCTCGTTATGCGCCAGTATGAAGAGAGAGAGAATGGGAAAGGGAGAGGGAGAGGAAAGACTTGGGTGGCCAGAGGTGGAGCCAGAGCCAGAGATAGAGACAGAACTAGAACATTGTCCTGGACTGGGGAGCGCCCTTCTGTCAAGGATTCCTGAGTGCTCCTCTATTTATTACTGAACATTTTCTTTTTCTAACGAGAGTCAATGTTAGTTGAAGTGACCACTTTCCAACACCATATGGATAGTATTTAGTTCCTGTATTATTGTGAGCCCATTTGCACCAAGTGAGCTGGAATGAGAGGACATGGGTTCAGAGTCCTCCTGACGTTGCCTTTCAATCTATTGGACAAGTCATTTGGGGGCTCAGTTTATCTGTATAATGGAGGAAGGGGGCAACTGGGCTAAGTGGCCCATAAGGTCCCTTCTAGCTCTCAATCTTGGGTCCTATGACATACAAAGATTTGCTGATGGTATCTTTTTGGTCCTCAATTAAAAGCTTTTGGGATTTGAAGGTGACCCTGTTCATTAGTTTCTAAAATTGAAGCCTCAATAAGAGTCAGTGATCTGAGGCATAGGCAGAGAAGAGATACTAATGTAAAGTAACTAGAGGGAATTTTAAAAGGCATGGAATGACTGGACAGAGAAATGGACTCGGAATCAAAGCAGCGACATGTAGCTCAGGGCCTGAGCAATGTTGCAGATGGGAGAAATACTCAATTAAAGCATGTTTATTTTAATTAAACATCAATGCAGTTACTCACCATTGGCCCCCTCTTACCTCCAAGATCACATACAAATTCCTCTGACATTTAAAGCCCTTCACAAGCTGGCCCCAGTCTATCTTTCTAGGATGGGATATTATACACTGTTGTTTGGCCTTCACACACCCTCTAGCCAAACTGGCCTTCTCCTTGTTCCTCAGACCTCTGGCCTTTCCGCTGGTTATCCCCCATGTCGACTGCACCCAGCCCCTTGTACTTTTGTCTCTTAGAATCATTAGTGTCTCTCAAGGCTGATCCCCCTAGGCGCTACAGCACCCCTGCCAAAAAAAGTCCTCTCTTTTTATATTGTATGTACTTCTGTGTGTGCTTGCTGTCTCCTTGGATGGAATGTAAGCTCCTTGAGGGCAGGAACTAATTAATTTTGTCTTTATATTCCCAGCTCCTGCTACAGTGTCTGGCATCTAGAAGGCACTTAATAAATGCTTGTTGAATGATTGACTGATTGACCAAAAACTGTTTATTAACCTCATAGATCCAGTACTTTATATTTAAGGCCAACACAACCTCATCCAATGATTAGTGTCACACAAGAAAAGCAACATCCTTTTATGGGAATAGAAAAAAAAATGGCCCCCAAAGGGAAAAGGAGCCACAAGGTCCCAGCAGGCAAGGGTGGGCGGGGAATGACTGGTTCCAACAAGAGCTTTATCAGATGAACCTTTGGGAGAACAGTGACATTTGAAAACGTCAGAGATGAAAACAATGAGAAAGGAAGTTAGGGAAATTGTTGAGGGAGAGTTCAGAACTCTCTCTCCCCCACACCCTCCTTGCCCATTGTGACTGCCTCGCTGAGTCAGCCCAGAAGAGCAGCGAAAGTAGGGACCTCACCCACCCAGGGAGCAACCCAGCAAACGAGGCCAGGAAGTTCAGTAGGAGGGGGCTCTCAGTCAGGTGGCTGAGGCAGTAACACACCCATGTTCTGCATCTCACTCACACACACACACACACACACACACACACACACGAAAGGAGGCTTTTTAATGGAAAGAACACTGGGAAAAGTTCTTTTCTCTTCCAAGTAGTTGTGTGATTGTGAACAGGTCACTTCCTGGGCCTCGGCTTAGAGATTAGACTAGATGAACTCCATCTGGACCAGCTCCAAAATGACATTATTCTCCCAGGGGTGGGGAACCTGCAGCCTCAAGGCCACATATGGACCGAATCCAAAGAGTCAAAGGGCCCACTTGAGGACCTAACGGGCCACAAGTGGCCTCGAAGCTGCAGGTTCCCTACCCCAGTAGACCTTCTTCGGGGTCTTGGAAGGAAACAAGACTATTGAGACATCATTACACTAATTCACAGAATTCTAGGATCATATCTTTAAAGCTGATAGAGACTTCTGCCCTTCTTTTTTTTTGTGGAGGTGGGAAGGCAGGGCAATGGAGGTTAAGTGACTTGGTCACACAGCTAGTAAGTGTTAAGTGTCTGAGGCTGGATTTGAACTCAGGTCCTCCTGACTCCGGAGCCAGTGTTCTATTCACTGTGCCACCTAGCCACCCCTTGGTTAAGACCATCTAGTTCAACCTTCTCATTCTGTACACAAGGAAAATAAGGACCAGTCAAGTTAAGTGACTTTGCCCAAGGTCATATGGGTAGCAAACAGCAAAGGCGGAATCTGACTTCAGTTCCGCATCATTCTACTCTGATGAGGTACCGTTCACCCATCTTGGTAGTTCAAACTCAACTACATTGGAAACAATCAGAAAACAAGAAAAGAGTGTTACAGTCTAGTGGTTTAAGCAATAAGGTCCTAGCGATATTATGCTTTGACTTTCCTGATACACTTCAATCTCTTTTCACTTGTGCCTGATTCTTTGTGATCCCATTTGGAGTCTTTGTGGAAAAGATACTGGACTGGTTTGCCATTTCCTTCTCCAGCTCATTTTACAGATGTAGAAACTGAGACACAACTGGGTTAAGTGACTTGCCCAGGGTCACATAGCTAGTACATTTCTGAAGTTGGATTTGAATTCAGGTCTTTCTGACTTCAGACCCAGTTCCCTATTTACAATGCATTTAGCTGTCCCTTTCCTGACACAATGTCACTTAAAATAATGTGCAGAGCCTTTGAACAGAATTCTTTAAAATGAGAATCTACTTGGCATTCCCAATGCATGAAGAGCAATTGGGAGAGTAGGCAAAGAAATTCAATTCTGAATTTTATTTTTCTTCAGGGGGCCAAGCAATCTCTTTTTAGGGATCGTCCCTTGTTCAACATTCTTCTCTTGCCCCAGCCAATCTTTTGTGATCAACTGAATGTGCCCCTTTTCCAAGTGTGGGGTTAGAAACAGGAAGAGTCCAAATCCTTCTTTGGGGAGTCTTCGAGGCAAGATGGGACTGAGAGTGGGAGATAGGAAATGAGGGTGGAAAATGGAGGAAGTGGGATTGGGGGGGTATTTCTACAGAATCAGGGTAGGAAACTAGAGTGAGGGACGAGACTGGTTCATTGAATCATAAAGTTAGAGCTGAAAGGGACCTCAGAGATTCTCTCATTTTATAATCCAACCTTCTCAATTTAGAGATGAAGAAACTGAGGCTTTAGAGCAGTGGTTCTCAACCTGTAGGTCGTGACCCCTTTGGGGGTCAAACAACCCTTTCACAGGGGTCACAGGGTTCGCCTAAGACCATTGGACAACACATATTTCTGATAGTCTTAGGAACCTCCTCTATCCATCTCCAGGCGGGTCCACCCACAGGCAGAAGATATGCCCACATATGACTATTAAAGGGTCATAGCATTAGGATGGTTGAGAACCATTGCTTTGGAGAGATTAAGTAACATGCCCTTGCCCAGGAGAAAGGGTCAGAGGTGGGATCTGAGCCTAGGTCCTCCTGTCTGCTATGATCAGCTACCCTGAAAGATTCTGAGTGGGGATATGGATATTGTTCCCATCTCTGACACACCTGTGAGACCTTGGCAAGTCCACCCCTGGCCTCAGTTTCTCCTTCTGTAAAGTGCAGGAGTGGGACTGGATGGCCTCTGAAGTTCCTTTTGGCTCTAAAGCTATGAACTCGTTATCTTTCCTTCTATACCCTTGAGCCATCTCTAGGGCTGAGAACATTGACCACATGTGGAGGGAAAGGGGGAACAAGGCAGAATTATTAATGTGGCTGGGTGTCTGGATTATCTGTGCACTATATGAAAGGAAAGAAAAAAGGATTTCAGAGAAGCGTGGGAATGCTTGGAGGTGGTGGTGCAAAGTGAAGCATGCAGAACCAAGAAAACTAATGACAATAATAGAAAAGAAAATGTTAAAAGGTCACTGAATTTAAGTTGATTGTGAATGTTGCATACACTTTCACATGTCACCGATGTATTGATTGGTTTTGCTTAGCTGCCTTCCTTGGTTACTATGGAAGGATTGACATCTCCACCTTGGGGGTGCTACAGCAGAAAATGACCAAAATATTTAAGAAAAAAGGCAAGCAGAAAAGTTAAACTTAATTTTTAAAAGAATTTTTAAAATAAAAAGGCAAAGTGCTCAGGAACCATAAAATATGCTGAGACTGAATATTATCCAGTTTGAGCTGCACAGCTGGCTTGAGCCTGGTCACGTGGACTAGAGCAAACTAATCATCTATTTCAGCAGGATTAACATGCTTTATGGAATTTTTGTCTTAGTGGGAAAAAAAGACCAGTCTAGGGAGGTCTGTCCCATTCTTTCCATTTGTTGTGGAAATTACTTCCCTCAAAATCTGTTACCTGGTAATATTTCTAGTTTAATGCTTGGTGGGGGAGGAGCTCAAATCTAATTTTGGGGAAGGCTTTCAAAGACTTTGAGATTTTTGATGTCTTCCCTGTCACAGTTTAATGTAACGTAATAGAGGTTACAACTAAAATGGGCCAGGGAGACAACAGGATCACGGTGTCGGAGCTGGACAGGACCCAGGAGGTCACTGAATCCAACCCCCTCATTTTACAGATGAGGAAACTGAGACTAAGGAAGTCTAGACTAAGGAAAGGGAAAGTCTACCTGTGTGAAAGGTAAGGAGGAGGAAACACAGAGCAGAGAGAGAATTTGAAGAAGAAGACTGAGTTTAAAGTGTCACTAAAAGTCTTAACTCTTTTTGCCCAATTTCTGAGTAGAAAATGTTCTTTAATAATCACTGACACATATATGATGTTTGAAAACTGTTTATTATCTATTAAATTTAGTATTATTATGGTGGCACAGTGGACAGAGCACCAGGTCTTGAGTTGGGAAGCCTCATCTTCCTGAGTTCAAATCCAGCCTCAGACACTTACTAGCTGTGTGACCCTGGGCAGGTCACTTAACCCTGTTTGCCTCAGTCTCCTCTTTTGTAAAATGAACTGGAGAAGGAAATGGCAAGCTCCCAAGAAAACCCCAGATGGGATCACAAAGAGTTGGACATGACTTTTGAATAACTAAACTACAAGAAAACTATTAACATCTATTAAATTTGTATATTAAATTATTATCTAAAAGGAAACCTACAAATACTATCTAAAAAGTAAATACTATTATCTATTAAAGCTTAAAACTGTACTGAGGCTTTTGGGACACCCCGTGTAGCACTTTAATGTCTGCCAAGTTCTTTGCAGCAGCTTGGTGGTTCAGTGCACAGAGCACTGGGCAGGGAATCAGAAAGACTCATCTCTGGCCTTAGATACTCACTGGCTGTGTGACCCTGGGCAAGTCACTTAACCCTGTTTGCCTCAGTTTCCTCATCTGTCAAATGACCCGAAGAGGGAAATGGCTAACCTTTCTAGTATCTTTGCCAAAAAAGCCCCATGAATACAATATTATATAAAAAGTCATTTTATATTAATCATTCATTCAGCCTTTTCTCTTTTCAGCAATTTGCATATTTACTCCCCCTGCTCTCACTTATGAATTACCCCGGGCCGCTTGGTCCACAGCAGCGTAAACCTGGCAGATAGAAACCCTCACCCTGCCTTCTCCCATATTTGACACAGTTTTGCACCAACCTCTAAACTAGGTTAGATACATAGTAATTATGATTAACGAGCCTAGTATAAGTACTCTTGGTGTGGCATTATAAGTCAATCCAGGTTTTACAGGAAAACTACACCTTTATGATCTCCTTGGGTGTGATTTTCATTCACAAATACTGCAACCTACGCACTCCCTGGTCTTCAGAAGTACATCCTGTGAGATGCTGCCTGCAGGGGAAGCAATTTGGAAAGGGAAGAGGAAGCTGAGGGACGGATCAATCTACGGGGCTGAGGGTCAGTCTGAGCCAACAATGAAATGCTTTGAATGTTTTTTTTTTTTTCAAAGAAAATCATCTAAGAAGTCTGTGTGTCTTATGGACACGATCCAAAGATTTTTAGGACTCTAACCTCTCTCTATTCCAATTGATAAAGTAGTTGCATTGAAGATTTCTTAGAGTAACTGATTTTACCACCATACCAACGAGGGTGGAAAAAAGAGCTTTTTATGATTACTGTTTCTTAGAAGAAGGGGTGCTGGTAAATGTTTAACAACCAGCTCTCTAAAGAAAAAAAATGTGTTATGATACACTTTTAAATTTAATCTGCAACATTAATGCTTCCCCCATCACTTTCTGAAGTCCTGATAATCAACAAAATAAAAAATCCAATCCTTATTAATATAATTCCCCTCTTTCTGAGCTATAAATGCTCACACTGAAAATTTAATAAGAAACTTTTGAAAACCCATTCTGGCACACCCCTGCTTAGAAGTACTAGGAAAATGACTCAAAAAGATCTTAAGAAT
>CM053599.1:27100269-27171190 GCA_028646575.1 Pseudocheirus occidentalis | reverse complement strand
CCCGCCTGCTGCGCTGCCTGTAGTGCTTTCTGTCTTGTGGAGAGTTTTGGAGCTTGAAAATCTGTTTAGCGTCCCATTTTATGAGTTTTTTAGCGTATTTGTGTGGGAGCTGTGGAGCTTTGCTGCTTCTACGCCGCCATCTTGGCTCCGCCCCCCTGAAAGATACTTTCTTGGCACAGAATCTTGTGATCTAATCCCTATAGACAGGGCTCCAGCATGCTCCTGACTGGAGAACTGGGCTAAGGGTCACAGTTACTGTTGAAATGACTTCTTGTAGGCTCATACCTTTTTCCCCACTTCACAACTCCAACTGACCCCAGAAGATCTGATTTTCTTACTTAAATCAAACATTTTACTTTTCCCCCCAAATATTCTTCTTCCCAGCCCCTACTACACTGACTTCCTTTAAACTCTTTTGTTCACTGATGATACACCTTTCCTCTAAGTGCAGCCTGACTTTCCAGGTACCAAGTCTAAGTACCAAGTCTTAGAATCACAAAATTTGAGAGTTTGGATTTGAGAGTTAGACCTCAGTAACCATTCTAGTGGATCCCAAACACAAAAGGCAGCTCCATTATAATACACTGAACAAATGACTTGTAGCCCTGGGAGGGACAGGGGCAGAAGGGGGAAGAAAGGAGAGAACCTCTAAGAAGGCAGCTGAATGGCAGCATATAAGGATCCCCAACCTAGCATATCTTCAGTTATCATATCAAAGAATTAGAGATAGAAAGGTCATCTCATCTGTCTCAGGAAACCGAGGTCCTAATGAGACAAACTTTCCTTAAGTCACATTGTTAGTAAGTATCAGAGGTAAGATTCAAATGCAGATCTTCTCCGTTTCAGCCTTAGTGCTATGTGCCACACTCCCTCATAAGGAGTGTTGTGAAATCATCAGAAAGTGAAAGCAAATTAATTTTCATTCACTTTAATTTTGTAAATTTCCTCTGGTATTTTGGGGAGAGGGGAATATAGGTATAAAATGAAGAATATAAATTCTTATATCCCTGACTACATGGGGATTTTTCCTCCAACACAGTATATTCACTATGAGGAAGTCAAAACCGGCTCTCAGATTAGAATAGAGCAAGAGTGGAAGTTAAAAGGACCTTGGCAGACACTGCATAATGAGTAACATCCACATGTTTCATTCCAAGTGTAAATGGAACAGCTGGAATACAGCTTCTTTCACTGACACTTTAGGAACACCTAAACACTCGATTTGGACACAGAAACAGATCTAAGAGCCACAGCTTGAGTGATTCCAGGTGGACCATGTAGAGAACCTGGAAAGGCACTGAGATTATCCTAGAGACAAAATATAAGTCATTCACTAGTGCCGTAGACACCCACACAGCTAAGGAGCAGAGCAAGCTAATTAGGTGTAGGGTGTTGCAGTAGTTGAAGAAGAATGACAGTGAATCTCTGACAGCAAGATTCAGTTGGTAGGTTAAGATGGCCTCAAGGAACAATTTGTATTAAGTCATCCTTGGGAAATATCTCAGACTGGTTGCCTCAGAAACCTACAGCCATGACTATAATGTCCTCCTGGTCCTTTCAATTAACCCTCTCTCCAGTTATATTCCCTGTAACCCTCCCCTAGAACCTTCTCTCTCCCTGTTTGTTTGTGTTTTTTTGCACCTGTGATATTCAATAATATTTTATTCCGTTTTGAAAAATGACTAGTATTCAGTTACATCTGAATTTAGGCTGTTGAGTAATATTGAACTATTCTGGGTTAAATATCAGTTTTCCCCTATGGAGAGAGATGGAGCTATCAAATCATAAATCTGGAGATGGAAAGGACATCAATGGTCATGTTGTCCAACCCCTTCTGTTTCTAGAAGAAGCTGAAACTTGGTATGGCAAAGTGTCCAAAGTTCCATAGGTCACAATTAAGTGTCAGATACAGTAGTTGAACCCAGATAGAACTACACCATCTCATCCCAGAAAGCTCTTCTCCATGTCCTCCCACAAAGCCTTCTAATGGGTACTGGGCCTTCCACTAGATGTCTTTGGTTATCCATTAAACTCTCGCAGAAACCTTACTCTAATGTTGATTGTGGTGTGGAAGGGACCCAGGACTCTAAAAGAAGGGCACCAGCTCTGGTGAGTTCTGCAACATTGCAATGGCCTTGAATAAAGTCCTGGCAGCAGATTGTGTCCACTTCCTGAGGCCTAGCTAAGTATGGAGACACTCATCTACAATAGACCATCCACTTAATAATGAATTTTTTGGCCATGCCAATTGATTGCAATTCTCTTTTGTTTTTTTAATTATTTGGCTTCAATATTTAGAAAGTTCTGCACAATTCTAGCTGAATTTGGCTGCTGTGATAGCTACCAATTAGTTAATGGCAGAGTGTGGTTCCCAAACAGAATCTAATTATGTTTGTGACCTCTGACCATTTATAAGCAGAAAAGCTTCAGAACCAGTTTCATGTCCAGGGCAAAGGGGAAAAAAGGATTCAGTAACGGGGTTGGAGAAGTTTAGTCATTAATATCATAAGCCTGTCTTAAGACAGAAGATTATCTCTCCAGACTCTCCTATAAAGTTGATCTGCAGGTTTAATTTGTGACCAATTATTGTTTATTTTCAGGGAGCTATTGTGGTAACAGTTTGTGAACTGGACTCTGTCAGTGGCTGAAACTCCTGCTTGAGGTTTCAGACTAAATCATGGAAAATGGGGGGTTGCCTACAATTCTCTTCACACCAGCCAAATTGGTCTTCCAAGCTTTGGAAAGATCTACTTCCTCTCTTTCCCTAAGTTTATTTTTAATGGGGAAGGAGGAAACAGAAAATGAGAAGGTGTCTGCTTCCAAATCACAGGGTAGCTGCTCTTTGAATAATCGGCAGAGCCCAGATCACCGTTTCCGATGAAAGTGTTGGACAGTTTCGTTTCTGTTCAGCAGGAGTTGTCAGACAGAAACTAAAAAATCTTTAGCTTACAATGTTATTTTCTCAGCTTTTTTTTTTCAGTCACAGTTTGTGGCTCTTCCTGTTTATCCTGTCTGCGGCCTCTTCCAACTTGTTGCTGCTTACAGAATCACTGAGCTTGTACCTCGGTGTCTAAAAATACTAACAAACAACCGGCTGGGAAAGAACACTTAACCTGAAGCCTTTAAGGCGGACCAGCCCTTCACAGACCACTCTCAGGCTTTGTGACAGAGTTCTGTTGTAAAAGTATAAGCAGTGCATTTTTTTTTAAATCTTGATTTTCTGTTATACCTTCCTCTCCTTCATTTCTGAGAAGATATTTCTCTTGGAATTTTCCTTCCATTTGGCTCTCATAATAAGGATGAATATGTAGTAGGCTTTCCAATGTATACCTTTTTGGTGGATTGATTTTTTTTTCTAGGTTGGTTATTTTTATGGTGAGGTTGTTGCTCTTTTTTAGTAATCTAGAAGAATTTCTTGACTAATGGATTGGAGGATGGTATGAGGCAGAGAAAGAAGCCTGTCCTAATTGCCTTTAATTTTGGTCTTAACAGTGGGTGGGGCTTTTTGTGTTTCTCTCCTTTTTTGTCCTTGCTTTCATTGAAACTCAGCTTTTCTTTTCAGCAACCATATGAGGGGCAAGGGTGTAATCTGATAACAGTCTTGTACTTTATGAGGGTGCCCTCGCCAGTGAACGCCTGCATGATGCTGCCTGAAATTGCTTATTAAGTCTCCTGTGGAATGACTGAGCAATCTGATCTTTCTGTTGGCCAATGCTGCTCATTCTTTTTCTGTCTTTGCAAAGAAAAAGAGCTTCTGACTGAATGTATGTGCCCAGGAAATAGGAAACGGGGATTGGGACCCAGCACCTGCTTTGGAGGTCTTTATTTGTATATTATTCTTATCAAACTTGGATTTTCTTAGCAAAATTCTTAATTCTTCATCCTTCCTGGGTAGGAAGTACAAAGCTAAGTCTTTTCTGTGCTATCTTGTCCATCATACCCAAAGGGGCTCAGGGAGCTGGATCTCAGTCTCATAAATGACAAATATCGTGCCATAACCAGTCGTTTCAGATTGGTGTGGCAATGAGCCAGTACTGTCAACAGATGGTGATTAATGCTAACTTGTCCTATGAATAAAATAATCAATACCCCAACTTACAAACTCCTTTTAGCAGTTACATATCCTGACGTAGAGAAAGACAGATGTGAATAGGAGTGAGATCCCAAATGCATCCATTAAATTCAAAAAATATTCATTAAAGCCTTCCATATGTCAGACCCTGTGGTAGATACTGGGGGATGCAAAAACAAAATTTAAGAGTCCCTGCCCTCAAGGGGCTTACATGCTACTGAGAGGAATAACACATGCAATGAAAGTTACAACCAATGTTCTTCAGGAAGTTCTTCCCAGTTCCTGTCCTTCCCCTTCCCCTCTCAAACTGCTTTCCATATATGTATGACATGGGTGTGCATGTGTACATACATACATATATCTACATTTATCTATATATGTGCGTATCATACATGTGTGTATGTACATATACATGCATACACATATACACCCATACATATCTATATCTAGATTTTTCTTTATACCTATACATATCACACAGATATACTTACACATATATGCACATAAATATACGTGTGTTTTTCTGTACATATGCATATCACACATATACACATACACGCATATAGTTTTTATACATATAGTTTTTGCTATGTGTGCTCATACCACACATGTATACATATACATATGTGTGTGCATGTGTGTGTGTGTGGCGTGTATCTGGTTATTTATTTGTTATCTCCCTCATTAGACCATGAGCTCACTGCAGACAGACAGATAGGTGTTTGTCTTCCTTGGTAAGCCCAGAACAGAGCCCAGCACATAATAAGCACTTAATCCATGCTTGATAAGTGAAGATAATAATGGCTAGTATTTGTACCTCCCTTTACGTTTGCCAAGTACTTTGCCTCCGTTGATCCCTGTTAAGGAAGGTGCATTCCAAGAGGGAGCAGGCATTGACTACTGGGTGGGAGGGATCCGCTGAGGCATGGTATATAAGGGGACTCTAAAAGAATCTAAGGATTCTGGACCACAGATATGGAGGATCACTGAGGCTAGAGAGGAATGTAGTGTCAGGAGACCACCACAGACCACTCTAACTCAAATGGAAAGTTTAGAAGAAGAGCAATACAAAGCACTGGCTTGGTCATGAAGGATTACCCAGGGACCCAGACTGATGCTAAATAACTTAGCATTAGAGTCACTGACTTTGATTCTCTCTCTTTTGAATCGATCACTCAATCAACTTTTAAGTGCCTACTATGTGCCAGGCATTGTTCTAGGCACCAGACACAAAAGGACACAAAAAAGAGTCCCTGCCCTCAAGAAACTTATAATCTTTTTACCTTTTCTTCCTTCTCCTATGTCTTTTCCTCTCCTCCTTTCTCAATTATACTGACAATCAGTTCCTGTACTATGGGGCCTCCCTAGTGAAACTCAATGCTGATATTCACAAAATAAGGTTCTGGCCCGGGCTTTTGGTGACTACCCAGCTCAGAATTGATCCTCTTGACTCTCAGTGAACCTGGAAAAAAAATCACAGCTGGGTTCTGAGTTACCCTCTTGGAGACATCTGTGTCAGGCCAGCCTGCCCCCTCTTTGGCTTTGCCAGGGATTCAATAGCTGATATTCAGTCAACACCCAGACATGGCATAAAGGGACTCTGTGCAACTTGTGTTGACATCATTTGGGTGAAATATCAAACCCCACCATTTAAAAAGATGCACAAGCAGGAGCACTCTAGATAATGTCCTGCTACCTATATCCAATTGCTTCCAGTAGATCTAATCCGATAAGGCATTTGAAAGCACCTCTTCTCACCTGGAGGAGCCGGTTTGTTGTGTGTGCACACAGGAGCCCCTAGCACCACCCTCTACATGAATCCTTTCCTGATCCTCTTCATCTGCTAATGCCCTCTTTCCCCACCTCCCTTTTGTTGAACCACCATTTATTTTATTCATATTATATTGCATATCAGGGGTTCTTAACTGGAGTCCAAGAACATGGAGAGATTTAAGGGGATTCACGAACTTGGATGAGAAAAAATAAATTGCATCTTGATTTTCATTAACCTCTAACTGAAATTGAGCACTTTCTTTCATTATGAACATAGACAACAAACCACGGTATTGTACCTGTGACTTTGTCACCAGGAGAAATCACACATATTGTCACATGACATTATATGATCATTACAGAAATATATTTTATGATTACCACTACTTCATAATTATTGTTATTAATAGATTGGCTGCTAAATCACATGTGATTACAATTTCCCTGTCTACAGCAAACCCTATAGTATTCACAGGATTCATCATCAGACTGCCAAGGGGGTCCACAACACAAAGACCCCTAAGAACCCCTGTTATTTGTGTGTTTGTTGTCTCTTCTATAAGACTATAAACTCCTTAGCGGTTGGCATCATCTCATTCTCTATAGTAGGATTCCTAGTGCCTAGCACAGTGCCTAGTACATATTAGGTACTTTGGGGTTTGGGTTTTTTTTCAATTAAATTTTTTTCAATGAGCAAAAATATTTTTCTCTCCTTCCCATTACACACACATACACACACACACATACACACACACAGAAAAGAAAAACAAAACATTTTTAACAAACATGAATAGTCAAGCCAAACAAATTCTTATACTGGCCATATCCAAGAAAAACCCTGTTTCAGTCTGCACCTTGAGTCCATCCCCTCCCTTCCAAGAGGCAGGTAGCCTTCTCCATCAGCAGCTCTTTGGAATGGCGTTTGATCATTGCTTGATTAGAGTTTTAAGTCTTTCAAAGTTGTTTGTTTTCACAGTTTTAGTTTAATAAATATGCATTGTGTGGTTAATTGGCAACCTTTTTTGGGTAACATCTTTGAGAAGTCTTCAAGATCCTGTAAATCTAGAGCATTTGAGCGTTAGATTCATTATTCCATACGGCCCAGTCCAAAGCATCCGACAACATGGATGGATTGGAGTCATTGCTTGGTATTCAGTGGGGCATCTTTTTTGAACAAAAGTCAAAAGAAAAAGCAAATCTCTGTTTCCTTACCAAGCATTCACATTTCCTTTTTCCCGAGAACTTCTGCAACAAAACCAGAAGTATCAGCCTGGGCCCCTGCTTCCTGTTGCCTTTTCTGCTGACCCCAATTGTTGTTAAGAGTCTTGGAGTATCCCGCCTCCATTTGGACCTCAGAGTTCTCTCCAGCTGCCTCACATCTGCGCTTCTCTCTGAGAGGTGCATCTTTAAATCTGGCAACCTGGGAAGAGAGCGATACTCACCAGGCTGGCTTTCACCCCACCCCACTCATCCCCCACCCCAGATTGCTAGATCAGATTCCTCCTTGGGCAAACCAGGAGAACTGACCTCCACTTGGAGTCCCGTGTCCCTCCCAGCAGTCCTCCATTGAAGAGGAGTCCCTGCGGTAACCAGAGTGCTGGACCAGATGGACAGCTTCCAACTACCAGGACTCAGCGCAGGGGTCCTGAAGATACACTTGGGCCAGCTGGGAAGTGGACTCAGGGCCATCAATGCCTGAGGTGGGATTTCACCCAGTGACTAAATTCTCCATCTCTTATCCCTGGAGTGAGACTGGCAAGAGAGGGCAAAGGGGATCTAGAGAAGAAGAAAAAGGACAAGAGAAATGGGGCTTAGGCATCTTTTGTGTGTATTTTTCCTAAACCACAAGGCTTTGGGGCTGTTATCTGTTGCTGCCTGATGCTTGGTATCAAAAACTGTTCTGCTTGTCCCTGCATATTTCAGAAAATGATTCTGCATTTATAGCTATAATTATGATGCTTCCTTTTTGGTAGCGATTTTGCTGCTCTGAGACACAGCTCCCTTTGTGGAAACTTTCACATGTAACATAATTGGTGGGGGGAGAGGTTAAAAATAAGTAGAGATGCCCATTTCATTTCTTTAAAGTGTTTTGAAAGCTAACGAATCTACTTGTTTTAGGGGAGAAAATGTGCTTGGATTGGGTATTACTTAAAGTGGGCTTTTGTATGGTGGGGAGACGATTTCTTTTTCAGCTCTTTATATGATAGTTTTTTTCTATTTCTACCGCCTTATTTACTATAGAAAGGAAATGTTGGACGAAGTTTAGTTTTTTTTTCCTTTTTTCATCTCTAGATAGTTTCTTCCTTATTCTTCTGTTGTCTTATTTCAAGGCCTTAGGAATATTCATCTATACGTGAGTTTGTCTGTCAGTATAATGAGGATATTTTTTTTTCTATAGGAAGTTGGGAGAATTCAGAATATAAATTCTAAGATGTGTGACCGTGGTTAGATCACTTGACCTTCCTCAGGCTCAGTTTTCTTGTCTGCCTTTCTTTGTACTCCTAGTGCCTAGCACAGTGCCTGGAGCATACTGGGCCCTTATTAAATGCTAGTTAATTGATTGACTTTAAAAAAGCGGGGATAATAGTACCTACCTCTCAGGATTGCTGTGAGGATCAAATGAGCTAACATATCAGAAAGGTTTTGCAAACCTGCTCTCAGTATGCAAATGTTAGCTATTATTCTGTAAAAATTGTATTCCTTACTTTCCAATGCAGCAGCTTCTCAGAAAATAGGAACTATATTATCATGTCCCCTTCAAAAATGATTCATCCTCATCTCAAGACAGAAGTGGCCAAAACATGGATTGCTATAGTAGCTAACATATTACGCTTTGAAGTTTGCAAAGCTTTTTATATAAATTATCTCATTTAATTCTTGCAACAACACTATGAGATAGAGATCCAGTTCAGAGATGAGGAAACTGAGCCTGAGAATGGTTAAGTGACTTGCCCAGGGTCACACGGTTATTATTACGTGTCAGAGGTAAGATTCAAACCCAGATCTTCCCTGATTCCAGGGCTAGTGGTCTTTTCCAAGACACCAGCTCTACCTGAAGTCCAAAGCTGTGAAAGTACAATCAACCATATGAAGGGATAGAGGGGTTCATGAAAAAGTCATCTGGGAACATTTCTATGTAAGACAAAGACCTGGTGTGTTACTTTGAAGAACTGTTACCGCTGCTCAATGGTTGACTCCAAGGTGACTCTAAATAAATTAGAAGGTAAATCTCCCCATTGCAGGTGATGACCTCACCTGTGCTCTGGCCCACTGTGTAATCGATCCAGGCAAGGAGATATGGGGCTGTTGTGTTTCTCTAAGGTGGTATTAAATTGCTAATAGTGTTTGTCCCCAGGTCATCCACACTGCCCTTCTCAGGCCCTCCCAGATTGTCACTTGCCACCTTATACTATAGTCATGTTACCCAGCACTCTCCAAAAGGTGAGCTCATAGCCAGGAAGACATGATTTTGAATCCCTGGACAAGTCACTGAAGTTTTCTTAGGCTGTATTCTCCTGTCTAAAATTGGGGCTTTAAAAGCCGCCGTCTCACACGGTTGTTGTGAGAAATAAATGAAGAAATTTATATAAAGTATTTTGTCATATAAATATAACTATGGTCATTGTTGTTATTATTGGCTATTGTGTGGCCATATACAAGTCATTATGGTATGTGTTTAAGTCATGTGGGGAATGCTGTCTTTAAAAACAGATTGCTCCGCTCAGACATAGAAACATACAAATTTCCAATAAAATTTTCTGTTGTTGATGAGGACATGAATGAGTATTTTAATGGCAAAGAAAGACCAGTCCCTAGAGATATCTTTTGAGCAGGAAGTGGCTTATTCACCAGACTGGGAGATAATTAGCATGTAATATAGTTTGAAATATTTTATTTACTTTGAAAAGCCCTATGATTACGCTGGTATAGGGAAGTTCCAGTGAGGAAATTCCCTCTACCCATGAAGATCAGCACCTAACTTAGTCTTAGAGTCTTGGGGAGTTGCCTGGGATACTAGGAGATTAGATGACTTGCTAAGTGTCACATATCCTGTGTGGCACAGAAAGAGGGCTTGAACCTGGTTTTCTTGATTTAGTACCCGACTCTCCATCCACTGTACCACGCTGACTTGTGTTTTATATATCAGAATGCTTTTTTTTAAATGCTTTCCCTAAAGGATCCATCAGTCCATCTGGACCTCCATGCCTCTAGCAAGTTGCTACCTTTTATGTACAACAGTGTTACAACTACCAAAGAGTGTGGGCTTTCATGTTGCCAGTAATCATCCTAGAATAATAGGTACAGAACTGGAAGGGGCCATAGAGGTCATTCTACAGATAAAGAAACTGAGGCACAAAGAACATAAATGGTTTGCTCAGGGTTACACAGCTAGTAAACGTCTGAAATGGGGGATTTGAACTCAGCTCTTCCTGACACCAAACCCAGCTTTCTGTCCATGATACTATGTTGTCACCGATGATGGAGTCAAGCTGATTTAACCATGCTCTTGCCTGCTCCTTCTTGTAATTCAATTCGATAAACATTTATTAAGGGCTTACTATGTGCTGGGTACTGCTGTAAGTGCTGGGGATACAAAAGAAGCAAAAAAGTTGGTCCCTGCCCTCAAGGAGCTTGCAATTTAATGGTTACAGTAACTTGTGACCAAAATCATGGGTGGATAAGTGCCATGACAAGTCTTTAGCCATACAGAGAGAACAGCAAATGGGCACCAGAGGGTTGAGCCTTGGGCCTCCTGGAGCCCATATCTACCGGCTTTGCTAGTTACCCAAAAGAGCAACATTCTGTCACATCAGGCTCAGATTTGATTACATGGGTAACCAGCTTTTGCCATCATAGTAAATGAGGATAATCTGTGTTTCTATACGCTGGGGTCTTTTACAATGTTCCTGGACCTTGCCATGTGGGAGGCAGCATGACAGAGGGTAGAAAATACTGAGAAGCCAGCATTAACATGACACTTTACACCCTATTTCATCTGATCCTCACAAGAACCCTGTGAAGCAGGTGGCATTATTATCCCCATCTTACCAATGAAGAAACTGAGTCTGAGCACAGTTGGATGACTTGCCCAGCTGGTAAGAGTCTGAGGCAGGATTCTGACTCGAGTCCCCCTGACTCCACACACTCTTGTCTGATGAATCAGATAGAGAGCTGGCCTTTAAGGCAGGAGGACCTGCATTCAAGTCCTGCCCCTCACAGATATCAGTGGTTACCCTGGGCAAGTCACTGCCCAAGCAATTCTTTAAGAAGATAAATTATAGATGAGTTGCTGCAGTGCATTCATGGAGGGAGCCTTCTTTCAGGAAAAGTCCCCCACACTGATGAAATTATATGTCTGTGACCAAAAAATAGTATTTGCCGTGATATAGACATTGCCTGTCACATTCCCAGTGACCCTTCTATGTCTGCCTTTCTCCACAGATGACGGAAGGCCGGCATTGCCAAGTACACCTCCTAGATGACAGGAAGCTGGAACTTCTGGTGCAGGTGAGGGACTCCTCCGTTTCTGCTCATTAAAATTCAAGCCTATGGGTTGGTTCAAATGGGCTCCTGGGTAGGCAAGTTCTAATCAGCCTTTGCTCTGGTGCATTAATGACTTGCTACCCCTGATGAGGATTATTACCCCCCTAAAGAGCATGGGGATTTCAGAGTCAGATGGGCCCTTTCCCTATAAACCCTCCCCTCTTCCTGATTTTCCTGTTATTGTGGGGGTCATCACCATTCTCCCAGATGCCCAAGATTCTGACTCAGGATCATCCTCAACTCCTCGCTCATCCTCACCCCACATATCTCCTCCGCTGGCAACTCTTGTCATTTCTGTTTTCACGTGTCTCCTTCTTTCTATTTACACAGACTGACCACCCTAGTGCAGACCCTCATCCCTTTATACCTTGACTATCAGAATAGCCTCCTAAGGTCTCAATGGCTAAAATGATTTCTAACCATGTCACACACAATACTCCATCCCACCTCCCACCCTCACTCAGTAAACTTCCGTTGCTCCCTATTTATTATTTATCAGGGTCAATACAAAATCCTCTCTTTAGCCTTTAGAGCTCTTCACAAACTGGCCCCTTCCTAACTAACTCTTTACTCCCCTCCGTATAATCTATAACAGGGTGTTGTCAAACTCAAATAGAAATGGATCCCTGCATATTGACTTAGAAAACCACAAATTTACATTATCTTTATTGTTTTGTATTTTTATTGATTTTGTTGAATGTTTCCCAGTTATATTTTGATCTGGTTTAGAGGCAGCTTATTAGAGTCTGACACCTCTGTTCTACATCCTAGTTAACACTGGACTCCTTGCTGTTCCTCAAACCCAGTAATCCATCTCCAGGCCTTTGCACTGGCTGTCCCCCATGCCTGGCCCCCTTTCCCTCCTCACCTCTGCCTCCGGGTTTCCCTGGCTTCCTTCCACACTCAGCTGAAATCTCCCTTTCTGCAAAAAGCCCTTCCTCATCCCGCCTACTTTTAGTGCCTTCTCTGAGATTGCCTTCCACTGACACTGTATGTATGTGCAAAAGCCCACGTGTTTGCTTTTCTGTATTTCCCCACTGTTCATCACAGTGCTTATTATATTTGCCATTGTTATTCAGTTCTCATTCCATGGTGTCTGATTCTCTGTGACTCCATGGGCTATAGCATTCCAGTACCCTCCATGGGGTTTTCTTGGCAAAGATACTGGAGTGGCTTCCCATTTCCTTCTACAGTGGATTAAGGCAAGCAGAAGTTAAGTGACTTAACCCAAGGTCACGCCACTAATAAGTCTCTGCATCCTGTTATATAGTAAGTACTTAATAAATGTTTGTTTACTGACTTGAAAAAATTCCCTCTTTACTTGCCTATGCCTCAGTTTCCTCACCTGTCAAATGAGTGAGTTGGTCTAGAGGATCTCTGAGTTCCATTCTGCATCTAGATCCTTTGATGCCCAGCGAGTTGTCATCCATCCTTTGCTTAAAAATCTCTGATGAGGGGTGAGTGTGCTGCTTCCTGGAGGCTCATTCCACCTTGCCTTGGGACACCTCTAATGGTGGTTACAGTTTTTCCCTTTTGTCGTGATAACACACAAGCTCTCAATATCTTCTTTATCTACCACATGCCCCAGGAGTCTTCTCCTCTCAACACTAAGCTCACTCAGTTCCTTCAACCCA
Organism: Pseudocheirus occidentalis; assembly: GCA_028646575.1. Lineage (NCBI taxonomy): Eukaryota > Metazoa > Chordata > Mammalia > Diprotodontia > Pseudocheiridae > Pseudocheirus > Pseudocheirus occidentalis. Next base: position 27,158,167 of record CM053599.1, on the reverse strand, counting down.
TCCTAGCTCAGGTTCTGTACTTTAAGCCAGACCCGAAGCCTTGTGGGCTTATATTTCTTATGTCTTTGTTAGTGTGCAGGGACACTTGGGCTTCAGTGCTGCAGAGGAATGCATGTGTCTCTCATCCATTGCCTGTTTGCACTGAAACGAACAGTGTCAGGCTGAAGTTCTGCACCTTCCATTTTTCCCCCTCTGACTTTCAATCTTATACTTTCATTTCCAAGGCTTTCCAGACCCTTAGCTCTTAAGACCCAAGACCGTCTGGACCAAATCCAGGCCCCTCTCACTGTTTTTTTTTTTTGGAGGGGGAAGGGGGTTCTCAATGTTCAAGAAAAGAAAGCAGATACCAGAAAAAGAACTGCTCATTTGAAAAAAATTCTTCTGAGTTATAAAACATTTCAGAGAAAATAAAGAGCTGGGAATTCAGTTCAGCAAACAGAATGTAAGCTCCCTCTGGGCAGAGACTATTTTGTTTTTGTCTTTCTTCCATAGCACAATGCCTTGGATTTTGTAAGTGCTTAATGGGTACTTGTGAAGGGAATGAATTAACAGATAAATGAAATATTGCTAAGAATCTCTATATACAGAGACTCATGTTAGGTGCTAGGGGAGCTACAAAGTTTAGATAAGACATAGTTCCTACCCTCAAGGGTTTTATAGCCTAGAAGAAGAAATAAAGCCAATCTTTTAATAAGTATAATACAAATTATAATCAGGTAAATTCATTAGAAGGGACTAAACAATCCCCTGGAGAAGGATTAGAGCATCATAGATTTACAGCTAGAATAGACATTATTCGATCATCCTACGGATGAGGAAACCGAGGGCCACAGAGGCCCAAATTACTTGTCCAAGGTTGCAACCTTGAGTAACTACAGAAGAGCCAGGCTGAATGTGTCATCTCATTGGTCTGAGGAGCTCCCAGTAAGGAACCAGACATCCTTGATGGATGCGGGTTAGCTCTCCCTCTGCCATTTATAGTGCTAGAGAGTCACTTGGGGCACTGAGGGGTTAAGGTGACCTATCCAGGGTCACACCACCAGTATGAGTCAGAGGGGCCTTGAAGCCAGGTCTTCCTGACTGCTAGGCTGACTCTGCCCTAGACTGTGCTGCCAGGTACAGCTTATCCTCTGCTTCATTACATATTTGGTTCCTTCCTCCTAAGAGACTGTAAGCTCCCTGAGAGGAGAGAGGCTACTACAGTCATCCAGGCAAGAGGCAATGAAGACCTTAACGGGGCTGGACATGGGGCAGTTGAATATTGAGGAGTTGGCAGTTGTAGAAGGGGAGGGAATGGTCCAAGATGTCTCAGAAATTTGGAGTTTGGGTGAACAAGAACATGTGTTCTTGGCATGGCACACACACACACTCACACATACACGTACACACACATTCACACTCACTCATACACTCACACACTCACTCACTCTCATACACATACACACACATACACACACTCACACTCATTCATACACTCACTCACACACATACACTCACACACACATTCACACTCACTCATACACTCACACACATACATTCACACACACTCATACTCACACACACTCATACACATTATACTCACACACTCTCACACTCACTCATTCACTTACACACACACTCACACACACCCCCTTGGAGTTTACAGTGAGTCTATGTAGCTCACACCCCAGCTTATATATATATATATATATATATATATATATATTTTGCATCTGGTCATTCCTTTAATTGAATACAGTCCTCCATCCACCATGACGTAGAAATAGACATAAAACAGTTATTTTTTAAAAATCAAGCTCTCCATGACTCCCCTTGGAAAGTTGTAAGAACATAATTGGGCATCTAGAGAAGTTACAAGTTCCTACCCCACAGACCTACCCCTTTTCCCCATCTCATCTCTCTTCTCCCAGAGTGGCACCTCGATCAAAGAGGGCAGGTGGGAGACAGGCAAAAGCCAGCAGGAGGTGCTGCCCCAGAGCTGGCATTGCCATCCGTGGGAATAGGGAAATCAGGAGGGGCATGTGTGGAGAGGGGAGCTGGTGAACGTCTGTGGTGTAGGTGTGTTGAGTTTTATGTGACGACATGATATCCAGTTGGAAATACCCAGCAGGCGGGTGGAATGTGGCCCTGAATTGACAAGACCTCATAGAGCCCCTGCCCCCCCAACATGGAACCTCATAACCCCCTTCCTATTGTATGAAACTTCAGGCTTCCCCGAATATACCATCAAGAGTGAAAAGTTTGAGAGACCTCTCAGTATTCCTTCTGGATTATTGATCCCTTAGTACTCAGTGTCTAAAGAAAAATTAAACTAAAAAACAAAAACAAAACAATTTTTACGTGGCTAGGTGGTGCAGTGAATAGAGCATTGGCCCTAAAGTCAGGAGGACCTGAGTTCAAATCTGGCCTCAGACACTTAAAACTTACTAGCTGTATGACCTTGGGTAAGTCACTTAACCCCCAACTGTCCTGTCTTCCTCCCTCCAAAAAAAAGCAAAAGCAAAAAAAAAAAAACCTGAAAAGAAAAATTAAAGAACATAGACAGTAAGATATATTGTAATAGAAAAAATCCTTGTCTGAGAACCTGGCCTAACATTAGCCACCTTATCTTGAATAAATTACCTAAACTTTCTGAGTGTTTCTTCTTTGGGAAAAAGAGAACTATTAATGTCTAAACACATACCTCACAGGGTTTATAGAATCATGGAATCTCAGAATTCTAAGTGACCCCAGAAACCATCTGCTCAAGGGCTTCATAATGTTTTGGGGATTATGGGCCTATGGACCTTTCTTCAGAATAATATTTTTAAATATATTAAAATACTAAAGGATTACAGAGGAAACCAAACATACTGCAATGAAAGGTATAATTTTTGCCCAGGTTCATAGCTCCCACTGAAATCTAACCAAGGACCCATCTTGTGGGGGCCCCAGGATCAAGATCATCCCTACCTGAAAAGGGATCTCTTTTAAGAAATACCCAACAGGTGATCATCCGGACTTGCCATAAGTGAAGGGGAATGGGAATGTTTTCCCTCCCAAGGGAACCCTTCCTACTTTTGATCAGCACTAACTGTTAGGAAGTACCTAATGTTAAGCCCAAACCTGCTCTCTGCACCCATTATTACTGGTTCCACCCTCCGGAATGTAGAAAAACAAGACCAACCCATCTTCCACTTGAAAGCCCTTCGGGCGCTTTAAGATCGCTGCCATTCTTCCACCCTGAAAGGCCTTTTCTCCAGGCCAAATATTCCCCGTTCCTTTACTGGTCCTCAGATGGCATGATCTCAAGGCCATTGTTCTATTCTCATTCTGTACATTCTCCAGCGTATGACTCTCCTTTCAGAAGCCTCAGAAGCATCCAGAACAGAGTCCAATACTCCATGTGTAGTCCAGAGTACACTGGAATTATCAGCTCTCTAGTGCTGCAGACCACAGACTGGGTATGGAGTCAGCAGGACCTGAGTTCAAATCCAACCTCAGACATTTACTAGTTGTGGGACCCTGAGCAAATTCTCCTCATCTGTAAAATGGAAATAATAACAGCACTACCTCCCGGGCTTGTTGTGAGGAAAAAGTGGAATAATGTTTGTAAAGCACTTTGCAAACCTGAAATTCCCATATAAATGCCAGCTGTCATCATCATCATCATCATCATCATCATCATCCATGAAGTCTGAGCCCTGGTTGCCATATCCCAGTATCTAACCACTGGCTCCTCTATTTAAATATCCGTTCCTCCATGATACCAATGATCAGCAATTCCAAAAGGGCGTTACAGACACCATTGTCACCCCCACATCCCCCCACTGCAGCCCTCTGGGAGGTGTGATGAGCTGTTTAATAGACCACCTGAAATAATTGTCATGAAAGCACTTTGAAAACTATACAGTGCTAGGCAAGTATAAGGTTGTGTTGTTGTTAATTAAGATGTGAAAGCATAACCTTGTTGCTAAACACTAACTTACTGGATTGAATTTGTTGCACGAGTGAGGGATGACAACAGGGTCCAGGGATTTCCCTGCTATAGGGAACTCCCAGATGGGGAAACTTCTTCTACCAGGGCAGGTTGGCACCTTGTCTGAAAATTATAGTCTTAGAGTCAGAGGTTCTGAAGCTGGGGATCTGAGAAGCCCAGGTTAAGAACCTCTGCTGTAGACAGTTGCCCAGAGCAATGAGAGATAGACTTGCCCAGGGTCACACAGGCAGTTGATAGCAGAGGCACAAAACCTATGTCTCTGTGGCTTCAAACTGGACTTTGTAGTCCCGTATATTATTCTCCCCTTTCCATGTGTCATGGTTGATCGGTTGGTGTCCTTCGTAGTTGAAGAAGACCAAAATGACACCACTATGCTTGAGTCAAGTTCCAGTGTGTCCAGCTGCGGCCGATGAGACTAATACGAGCTCAAAATATTCTACCACACGTCAGGAACAAATAGTCCATGTGAACATTTGGGGTGGATTCTCTACATTTGTACATCTTGCATTTCTTTTGAGCTATTTCAATTCTGCTTTGCTAATGGAGCATAGCACCTTCTTTGATGTGGGCATGCCATGCTGAGCAGTCCTATGCCAGTGTCTCCCACATCACACAATCATTTCCAAAGTTCTTAAGAGAGACCTTGAGAGTGTTCCTGTATTGCTTCTTCTGACCACCATGGGCATGATTGCCCTGTGTGAGTTCTCCATAAAATAGTCTTTTTGGAAAGCATGCATTTTGCATTTGAACAGTGTGGACAGATCATTGATTCTCTCTAAACCCATTTCCCTATCTATGATCTCTCTCTCTCTCTCTCTCTCTCTCTCTCTCTCTCTCTCTCTCTCTCTCTCTCTCTCTGTCTCTGTCTCTGTCTCTCTCTCTTTCTCTTTCTCCCTCTCCCTCCACCTCTCTCTCCATACACATACACACATGTGTATATATACATATATACACACATATATGGATGTTTACATATATAAAAAGTTTTACTCCTCACCTCCCTAGGTTGTTGTAAGGAGCATGCATTGTAAACTATAAAGTATTATATAAAAATGAGTGATTGCCCAAAACTCCATAAATCCACACCTATAAATGTTTGCCCCTGGAACTTCACCTCCATCTCTTGTGGAGAAAGATCCAAAGAGATTTACCCAAAGGAACAAATGGATATGGGGATTAGTTAAGTGACAAAAACAATAATAATACCAAAAAAGCTTATTTAAACTATTCGGGTTGGAGGAGCTGCAGGTGGAAAAAACCTCCTTTCTAATGAAACCTTTACTTTGACAGCCCAAACTTTTGTCGAGAGAATTGCTGGACCTGGTTGCGTCCCACTTCAACCTCAAAGAAAAGGAGTATTTTGGAATCACATTTATAGATGACACGTGAGTAGATTTTGCTGGCTAATGTTTCTTTCCCTTTTGCCTGGTGAATGAACGTGCTGTCATTTGTGAGAAACAGGCAAATATTTTCAACCTGAAACTGAGAACACAGAGTACCTAAGTACACAGCAAAGGGAGGGAATTGGCTGACTGGTATCTGACTCCAGGGTGCTGGTGTGCAGTTTGTAGGAGTTTTTGTAAGGAATTTATAGCTCTCTCCTATTATTTCTGTACACCTCTGTTTCAATGGAAAGGCTGATTTATTCAGTACATAGACCAGAGAGGCAAATGGAAGTTTTACATTTTATAAGTTTGTATTGTAACATTAACATTGTCAAATTCAAGAAAAGATAGCATGAATAGTCAAAACTAAATGTTTTAAAATTTATCTCTTTTGACAAAATAACATCACTTGTATCAGTGCCCTGTATCAATTCTCAAGTTCCAGCATAGAATTCCCTATGTTCTAGTGATCCCCGACATAGTGAAATTCCTGAGTGTTTAGAGATGCTTTGAACAGCTTCTAACTTTTTGCTACAAAGCTTTTACTTTTTAATGTTCTCTTAATTCTTAAGAATTCACCAAGAAGTGAACCTCTTTTTAGTTTTGGAAGCTATCTTTTTAAAAATAGATTGGCGCAGTGAATAGAGCCCGGGCCCTGGAGTCAGGAGGACCTGAGTTCATATCCAGCCTCAGATACTTGATACACTTATTAGCCATGTGACCTTGGGCAAGTCACTTAACCCCAATTGCCCTGCCCTCTCCCCTCCAAAAAGCAAAAAAAAAAATTATCTTCATTTTTTGTTTGCTTTTACATTTTCCCCCTGTCACCTTTCCTACCCTCTATCATAAGGAAGAAAAGGAAAAAAAAATACAAGACCAATCAACACAGTGAAAAGTCTGTCATTCTTCACACTGTTCTGTACCTGTGGCCCCCCTCTTTCCCCCTCCACAAATGATGAGAAAGAGAAATGGAAGATGTCTTCTTCAGTCACTTCTATGGGGCCAAGTTTGGGCTTTTGTCACTTCCCAACATTGTATTTTGTTCGTTTCATTCTTGTTCTTTCTGTTGATAGGACTCTATCTTGAATAGCTTGCAGTTTCTGTTTACCAACACCCCCTGGTTAGAGAGTGTCTTATTTTCATAAGAAGAGCCACCCTAAGCTCAGGGATAGAGGGCAGCAGAAGCAGTGGAGCTGATTTCCAGGAATATGATGGAACCCATGACAGATTGTCCAGGCACATGTTGAATTTTCAAAACATAAAATGCCAAATCTCAGATTCTGGAGGGTATCCCAGGCAGTCCCCCACCCCCCACCGCCAATAAAAGGACTGTATTGAAGATTTCCTATTACTCCCTTATTCCCATATTCAGCTGACTAATCCATTTTTGCTTAACGTTTTAGAGAGACTGCTATATCCTCAGGAACATGCTTGATGAAGTAGCTAATGTAGAATCAATATAAAGCCTGAACCCAACCCTTTAGAACCTTAAAATCTGAAATGTCAAAAGGAAAATCTTAGGTCCCATGAAGTTCAGACAGAAAATTGCCACAAGGTCATTGCTACTCACTGTCTTTGGGCCCCCCCACCCCAGAGGAAAGGGGGGTACAAATAACAGCTTTAGGGGCCTATAGTCACAGAGTTGCTACTTTAATAGAGCCATCATTTCATAGAATCCCAGATTTTCAAAACAGAAAGGGCCATCAGCAACCATCTAGTCTAGCCCAGTCCCTGAAAAAAGAATTCCTGTTACAACAAACCCAATAAGTTGTCACCCAACAACTGCTTTGGAACTTCCAATGACGGAGAACCCATTACTAACCAAAGCAACCAATTCTGCATTGGGACACCTACAGTGGTTAAGAAGTTTTTCCTGACATCAAGCCTCAGTTTGCTACCTTGGAACTTCTGCCCATTTATTATTATAGTGCTGTAGTCTGAAATAGATCAAATTTAATCCCTGTCCCACATGATGCTTTCAGATACTTAGCTCTTGATATCATGTCCCCTATGAGTCTCCTCTCTAGGCTAACCATTCCCACCCATGTAATATGACTGATCTTCAAATGATTCAGGTTCCCAACCCTTTACCATCCTGATTGTCCTCCTCTGGGCATTCTCTAGTTTATCAGCCTATAACACCTCAAATTAAACAGACAAAATAAATATGATCAGACCAGGACAGACTGCAAGGAGACAGTCAGCTCTGACACTTGGGAATTTCATTTTTTAAACCCAATTGTAAGGCTTTGCCTTTTTCCCTATTAACTTTCTTCTTATTAGATTCAACCAAGAGTTGAAGCCTGTCAGGAACTTTCTGGTTCCTGATGTCACATAATGTGTGCTAGCCATCACTTCTAGCTTTGGGTCAATTATTAAAATGTGATAATCATGTCTTCTATTCAAATAATTGATGAAAATATTTTTTTTAAAAAGTAGAGGGCTAAGCACGCTTGGGACATTTGAATGGAATCTTCTGCCAAGCTGACGTTGAACCATTACTAACTACTCTTTATGTCCAGACATCCAACGGGATCCAAATCCTTCTAACAATATTTGTGTGCAGGCCATGTCTCTCTGTGTTTGCCACAAGACTAGCATTATCTTGGTGTAGTATTCCATGCACAAGTATAAATCAAACCCCCCCCCATGCCCTCTCATCCTTTGGGATTATTTCCAATCTATTTCCAAAAGTTAAATTTTTTATAGATAATCCACCCAACATTTTTTTTAGTATCACATGAGTACCAATGTAGCATCCAGGCCATCCATGGGTTGGCTGTTCTTATATATCTTATATCAGCAACTTGCTTCCTTTTCCAATGCTCTGTGTCCTCAGTGATGCCTTTTATTCCCCTATTCAGGTACAAGTTATCTTTGGAAACATACTTTGTCCACCATGTGTCTTGTCATTTCCATTCTTCTGGAATCATGGTCATAGGAACATAGACTTAAATACAAAAGTGACCTGGGAGGCCATTCCCCTCCTTTGACACATGAGGAGCCTGGAGATTGAGAGATGTTGAATGACTTTCCCAAGGTCACACAGCTAGTACATGTCTGAGACAGGATTTGAACTCAGGTCTTCCTGACTCGATGTCCAGCACTCAACCTATTATGCCGCCTAGCTGATTCCATGATCCATAATCATATAAAGCGATCGATGATCTGTAACATCACCAGGAGATTTTGGCATTAAGAGATAGGTTTTTGTAATGGCAAGTAATTTGGAATCTCTGAACGTGACCCAGGATTTTCCAAAAGCGATCTGGCCTACTTTTCTCCTTCCCAAACGGTGGAGACAACAGCTACATATATAAAGACATAAGTATAAAGTGAATAAATAAATACATGACAAATAAATACAATCTAGTTGCCTCCAACCAAAATCTCTTTGTTCTGTATTTAAGTCACTTTTCCCAGTTGTGCCCTGTCCTTACATGGTACCTGGGACTATAACATGATCACTTCCAAATGTGGTTACTTCCATTATAGGCACAGATGAAAATAGCTGGCTATGAAAAGACAGGCAGATGTGTTCTATTTCGAGGCTGCTGGGGTTTTTTCCTTCCTCCCTGTTTCACATAGGAATGCTGTCAGGATAACCTAACTCATAAAGGCAACAGCATGGAAAAGAAAGAGTCTCGGCCTTAGACCGAGAAGATCTGCAGCTGCTGGGTTCAAGTCCTGAGTCTGACGGTTACTAGCTCTCTATATGATGTATTTGATTTCTGCCTCAGAATCCCAGAATTCCAGAACTGAAAAGAACCTCAGTGGCCATCTAGTCCAACTAAACTTCCCTAAAGAATCCCCTCCAAGATAGGCCCGACAAGTGGTCTTTCAGCTTCTGTTTAAAGATCTCCAGTGAGGGAAAATCCATGGCCTCCTGAGGCAAACCATTCCACTTTGCAATAGTCTACATAGGTAGATCTCAAGCCTCAAATTTTCCTCTTGGAAGCTACTCTCGGTTTTTGCCTTTGGAATCAAGTCACTCATGATTCATGACAGTCTTTCAGGTACCATCTCCCTACATACCCTTCTCTTCTTATGGCTAAGCATTCTCAGTTCCATCACCAGGTTCTTGTGATCCTGAAATACTTTATGAATGTGGGCTGACTTTTTCTAGTGAATGGGATCCCTATGCCCTCCTTTGGCTCCTGGAATCAAGCCTTGGTCCCTGACTTTCTGTGCTGGCTTTGATCGTTCAGCTCACCATCATCTTCTCCTCTCCCTGGGTTTCTCTTTTGTTGACTTGTCCAATGAAGAGACAATGTGGCAGCGTAACGAGAGAAAGCTGGACTTGGAGTAGCAAGGCCCCAGTTCAAGTCTACTTCTGACACATATTGGCTTGTGACCCTGGGAAAGTGACCTTTTAGTGCCCTGGGCAGCAGTCTGAGAGTAGGCATTACAGATGGATTATCCATATGTTTAAGTAGGAGTTTTTCCTAAATTTGATGAAATCACACATCTAGTCTGAAAGAATGAGAAGAAAACAAGCTTGTTTACTACTGACCCTGATTTTGAATTCTTGAATCTACAACTATGACCATGTCTTGGTATTGAAGCCCACCCCTTCATGTTTCCAGTACTGTTAACCTTACTCTGCACTGGCCTTGGCCTTAGGGACATTTCTTCCTCTTATCTGCTAGCCCATCTCTTAATCGTGAGTAAATTTAAAAAAAAAAAATCTATTCTGCCATGCCTTTTCCTCTCCACCAGGGGCCACTATAATGACCTGCTCTAGTCATGGTTGAACTCCCTGTATACTAAAGACCATCACTCCTGATTAATCTGGTTTAGACCAACAAGGTAGAAAAATGGGAGAAGGGGAGTTTAGATATTAGGGCATCTGGGTGGAGCAGTGGTTAGAGTGCCAGCCCTGAAGTCAAGAAGACTCAAGTTCAAATCCAGCCTCAGACACTTACTAGCCACATGGCCATAGGCAAGTCACTTAACCCTGTTTGCTAGGGGGCACAGCGGATAAAATTCTGGGCCTGGGATTGGGAAGACTCATCCTTCTGAGTTCAAATCTGGACTCAGACGATTATTACTGTGTGACCCTGGGAAAGTCACGTAACTTTGCCTAAGTTTCTCATATGTAAAATGAACTGGAGAAAGAAAGGACAAATCATTCCAGTATTTCTGCCAAGAAAACCTCAAGTAGGGTCAAAAAAAAAAAAAAAAGTCAGACACAAGTAAAACAACTGAACAACTAGGATACCTATTTGAAGGGCCTTGAAAGCTACCCAGAGCAGTCTGAGAGTTCATTCAGTGGGAAATAGCCGTGAGATGATGGTGACCAATTCAAAGCGGTGTATCCTGAAGTGGTACCCTGAGTGGCCTAGATCAGGAGGTCAGAGGGAGGGTGATCAAGGAGGGCTGAAGTGGTAGGGATGGCATCAAGGACCAGATGGATTTTGGACGGGAACTGGAAGGATAAACAAGATTTGTATTGACCAACAACAAAGAAACTGGATTCAGGGCAAGAATAGACAATATGAGCTGGAGACACAGAGACATAAAAAGAGCACAGAAGGTTTGTGGGACAATGAGGAGGACAGGGTCTAAGATGGGGCTAGTGGATTAAATGAGAGACTTGGACTCAGTGACCTCGAAAATCCCTTGCAGCTCTCTCTAATTGCTGTAATCTGTGATCTGAAAATAAATTTAATTCAGTGGATTGTGGGGTGGGGCAGGGAGAAGTTGAATGGAGCGAAGATATCTGGAGAGCTTTGAGAGCAGAGCAAAAGAGTTTTAGTAGGAAACCAAGAGCCAGGGGACATTTTTGAGCAAAGGAGTGAAAAGTGTCTTCAAGTGAGTTTTGTTTATAAGTAGTGTGGAAGAAGAATTGGAGGATGGGAAGACTGGAGACTGAGAGGCTGTTTAATCAAGTGCCAGGTGAACAGCCAGGTTCCCTTAGATACTATGTACATATACATTACACCATTCAGACTTCAAGACCTCTTCAAAAAGAAAAACATAAATGAATTCCTTAAATAAAATGGACGCTTTTCTTTCCTTCTTGTGCATCATGGAATTTATTTTGTAAAACTGTTTTACCAGGGAAAATTCCACATACACAGTATAGCCTCCCTTAGCACCCTCCTTAACATAACAAAACTTGAATTGGGCCATGATGGCTGAAATCCACAGCCATTTCAGGAAGGTTTTCAGCCAAAAGTCTTTGAGAAGCAGAGTGTTTCTTGCCACACAAATTACAATAATAATAATTCTTTTCCACATGACCAGGTGAAGGTAAAGGCCTCCCCCAAACTGTCACCTGGTAGGGAGGGTAGCCTTGCTCCCTCCCTTACTGGTGTTTATTGCCAGAAGAAGTTGGGTTTTATGATTGGCAGTTCCCACCTTTTTGGAGACCATGCCTGGAAAATTGCTTCTTTCAAGGGTGTCTCCTTGGAATGTTTTGGTCAACCGCCTACTACTTTCCCTTTGCCTTGTAAATATTTTTAGTAAGTATTTTCTCTTGGCATTTTTTCCCCATAAAACAACTGAGCCTAATCCCTCCCAGACTACTACCGTTCCAGTACAGATGACACATCAGACACTTACAGTTGTTGGGGGTTTTTTTTAGACCAGAAAAACTAAACTTATAGTACAGTGGGTATCTAGTTAATGAAAATGGTTTGCTCTTGGGCACACAGAGCAAGAATAGAAGTGCAGGAAGGTGCTGTGATTTCAGGAGAATGAGAAAAGTCCCCTTATGAGAACTCCCTCTATCAATGTAGATCTGTAAGTCACAAACCACTAATCACTTAAGTAGCTAGATAGTATAGTGGATAGAGGGCTGGGCCTGCAGTCAGGAAGACCTCAGTTCAAACTCTGCCTCAAATATTTACTAGCTGTGTGACCCTGGGTAAGTCACTTAACCTCCGTCTGCCTCAGTTTCCTCATCTGTAAAATGAGTCTGATAATGGGATCTACCTTTCCAGGGTTGTAATGAGGTAATATCTACAGAGCTCATCACAAATTTTAAAGTACTATGTAAATGCTAACCTTCATTATTATTATTATTATTACATAAGATAGTGGGTCAGTCAGTCGATCAATAAGCATTTATTAAGTGCCTACTGTGTATGAAGCACTGGGTCTGATCCTGCTGAACAAAAATAACAAGATCTTGCAAGACCAAAAAAGCAAATATTGACTTCCCTTGAATAGCTAATATTCCCTGGGGGCAGACACCATGTATGTAGGTATGAACATAGACCGAGTAAATGCAAGCTGATCGGGGAAGGGCCAGTACCAACAGCGAGGGAGAGTCAGGAAAGACCTACTGTGGGAGGTGGCATTTGATCTGAACTTTCAAGAGAACTAGGGAGTCTTAGAAGTAGAAGTGAGGAGGGAATGTGGTCTCTTCCAAGCCTGGGAGACAGGGCACAGACAGGGAGGCAGAATGTCCTTTCTGAAGAAAAGCAGGACCAAAATAACTGGACTAGAGAGTGTACGAAGAGGAATAGTAAATAATGAGGCTGGGAAATAGCTTGTTTCTAAAGAGTGTGTAAGTGCCGAGCAGAAGCATTCTAATTTGATCATGGACTTAATAGGGAGTCTCAGGAGTTAATGAGTAGAGGAGTGATAGGGCTGGCTCCATCGCTGATTTTGACAGCAGTGTAGAAAATGGATCGGAGTAGAAGGAGACTTGAGGGAGATGGAAAAGCAGTCAGAAGGCTGTTGGGGTGCTGAGGGTCTGAATGAGCAGAGACAGAGAATGCGTGCTAGAGACTTTGTGAAGGTCAGTATGACAGGGTTTGGTTGTTGGCCAGATTTGGGGTGTGAATGAAACGTGGTCACTCTGGAAGATGGATGGGAGAAGGCAAATGCTTGAGGCAGAGAGACCCATCAGGAGGCAGCTGCTAAAAGAGAAAGTCCAGTGTCTACCTTAACCTCTAACGCTTTACAGATGGAGAAACTGAGGCCCGTGGAGAGTTAGCAATTTAACTAGGGGTATTTAGCATGCCCTGAGCCTCCAAGGCTGGGAACAGGACATAAGAAATCACAATGACAGAAACAAAAGTGATCATGCGGTCATCCTGATTGATGAAATCAATAAAAAGCAATCAGCACCTGGACACTCTAAGGAGTTTAATAATTTTTTTTTTCTTCTGCCTCTTCCAAGGTGAAATCTGCCTCCCTCCCCATGTTCTTCCCTGCGTGGAGTGTCAGCTTGGCTCCTCTAGGGGGCAGCCAAAGCTTTCCTTTGCCTGCATGAGTGCCTGGGTTGACCTTAGCTCTTTCTCAAGCTTTGTGGTCGCTTTGTCCTGGATTCAGAAGGCCCTATAATTTGAATAAAAGCCGACCCCTAAATATGTGAAACAGTCTTAGTCAACCATCAATCCCATAGACCAGAGAAACTGGGAAACAGATTAGATCACGGGCCGATCCACTGATCACCCCCATGTCCTCCAAATGCAGGATCTGTTAGGTTCCTAGCTCCTCTTCATGGTTCTGTCTCCATATTTCAGCATCTTTCTCTGACCCCTTGCTGCTCTGACACATTTCACATTGTTAATATTAAAGAAGCCTGTTCCAAAGGCTGCATCTCTGGGAATGAGCCAGGGAGGGCTCCTCAGTGTTCTTGGCAGTTTAGACCAAATCCTTAAAACTTTTTGAACCATAAGTAATTGAATTACGAGAAAGTTTGCATGTTTTCCCTCTAGTCAGTCGGACATGAAATAGGAGGAGTGATGGGCAATTTTCATGAGACTCAGTGTAAACACTTTTTAAAATAATACACTTTATTGCTTTGTAACCATAATGACAAATTTGGCCCAAAAGAAGAGATGAGGAAATATTTTTCCCTCTTTTTTTTTTTGGAGAGGTGAAGAAATGTCAGTGTGGAACGTTACACATGCTGTAAGACAAGTATTAATTGTTTTTCTTTATTTTTTTCCTTTGTTACAAGGGAAAAATCACCGGTGGAAATTATGTTGGGAAATTAATAGGACAAAATTCAACATTTTTAATATACTCAGCAAACAATAAACAGAGTGATAACTTGTATTATATATACCTTTTTGGTCAATTTTGTGAGAATGAAGATACGGTCCACCATAGAGAATGTTATTTGTGAAAGTGTCCCCTTTCTCTTCCCATATTTTTTTATCAGAATGCCCTTCAACCCTGTGGAGATTGTTTTAAGAAAGGTTTTAGAGAGACAAGAAGCTTATACTTATCTGTCATTCTCCATTGTGGAGTTAATACCATCTGTGACCTTGGGCAGTAATTTGGTATCTTCCCCTCCCTGAGATGTTTTAAACATTCGCCCCTCAATTACAGATGTGTGCAGCTCCTGGCAAAGATTTCTGCTTTGTGTGTTTAGTTTGGTCCAACTACCCTTGTCTTCTGTGTTGCCGCTTCCTCTTCCTCATAAGATACATTGGGACTGAAGTGTTGAGGTCAGCTATGATCATAATTTGTCACTGAAATGCTGACAATCTGTTTCTCTTTTTTTTTTTTTTTACACTACTGTTCCTCCATTTTCATTGATAAATGTTCTTGGAATGATCCGTCTCTTCGCTGTGCTGGGACACTGTTCTGCTTACATAATAACCTCTGTGACATTTGCAATTGACTTTTTCTTATAAACCAGTGTTGCTCTTGGCTGCCGTTTTCACTCCACTTGGCAAGAAGATTGGTTGGTTTTTGGCTGCAGCAGCTTCTGGCCATTTTGACCTCCTTATTGGGGTCATTTATTCACATCACTAACCCTCCTTCAGGAAATAGTCTTAGGGAGCCAAGATGGCGGCATGGAAGGAAATAGTCTTAGTCAATGTCAATGTCCTTTCCTTTACCTGTTTTCCATTTTTAAGGGTCAGCAATACGTTTGAAGAAGTTGGTTTGGAGATATTGTAATTGCCCAAATTATCTTCTTCTTAGAAGATTGAACTAAGTGATCTCCAGCTCCAAAATTTTAAGAGACAGCCCCATATACCGAGTAAGAAATGGTCAGAGAACTTGGGTTTAAAATTTAGTTTTGCTATTTCATGATATGTTTCCAAGTCACTTGATATTCTGTGCCTATATTTCCTCATCCAAGAAATGAAAGTTTGAAGTCAATTATCTCTAAGATCTATTCAATATCCTAAAATTCTAGTCAATAGAGAACTACATTAAAAAAAATACCAAATATATCCAAGTTCCTAAATAAATAGCTGGTTCATTATTTATTTCACAAACATACTCATAGAAATGTGCCTCTGGTAATAATGGGCTCTATTAAAAAATATCTCCCTTCCTGAAATGTCCAGAATATCTCATGTCTTCATCTTAAGGGATGTTATTGTCACTTCCTATTAAATACAAAACAGGGTAGCTAAGCGGTACGTGATAAGGTAGGTGATAGTGCACAGAGCCTGCTGTCAGGAAGACCCAAGTTCAAATCTAGCCTTAGACATTTACTAGCTGTGTGATTCTTGGCAAATCATTTAACCTTGTTTGTAAAATGAGCTGGAGAAGGAAATGGCAAACCACGCTAGAATCTCTGCCAAGAAAATTCCAAAGGGAGTCACAAAGAATTGGACGTTAGTGAAAGGACTGAACAATAGCAACTAAACATAACTACGATGCTCTGATCAAACTTAATTTTTAAATTTTGCGGATGAAATTAGCTATTTTTACAACTAAAATGACATAATAGCTTGACCCAAGTAGCAAAACTACAAAGGGGGAAAAACTGATATTCATTTTACTAGGCTTTCTTTTGTAAAATCAGACCTCTGATTTGTGCCCATCCTGTTTTCTCCCCACAGAGGTCAGAGCATCTGGCTGCAACTAGATCACCGAGTTCTTGACCATGACTTACCGAAGAAACCAGGTCCAACCACTTTGTACTTCGCGGTGAGGTGAGTAACCATAGCCTTACCCTTTAAGGCTTGTCTCTAACTTAAATGGATTCTTAGTATAGATCACTACAGGTAGGATAAAGAGCAGTATTGTCTCAAGAAATTATGATGTTTCATAATAGCTTGGCTTGGGGGGCAAAGTTAAGTCAAATATCACATAGAATTTTTTTTTGTTCATCTTTTGATGATGGTTCAAAGTCTGATTTGATGCACTTGAGTATTTTGTCTGACTCGGCAAGTAAGCCCCTTTCCACGAGGTCGCATCTTCCTGAATCACTGTGGCCCTGAGCTTTTACCTCTGATAATACCACCTTCTGGTGATCAGTTAGACTTAGACAACCAGGCGGGCCTTCAGACACAAGCAGGTGGTTACTAGGCCTATACCCAAAGGCTTGAAAACTTGGTAGGACTTAGCATGGTCTTGAAGACCATGGATGCCTCTGTTTCATAAGGCAGCATGAGGACAGAAACCCAGGGAAGACAATGCATCACTACGTCAGGGACCTGCGATCTTGTTAGCATGGGAATGCCTTCCACCAAGCTTCTAAATAACCTTCCTATAACTTCTGGTCTCAGAGAGGTCAGGGAACATTTATTTAGGAACCGCCTTCTTATACAAGGTTTTTTGACATTTGTCTTTCAATTCCTCAAAATCATAGTTTCTCATGTGTGCAGATCGATACTATCCCATATATCAGCCTGGAGCTAGCTGTTTGCTTTACCACAGCCATACAGTGTTGGCCTCTCTCTGATGTGACACAGATGCTTGCTATTGTTTTGACTTAAAGATTCATGCATTCAGAGCCCTTATCAAGTAATTATTCACTTATTCATCCAAACAATCTAGTGAGATCATTGTTGTTATTGTTATTATCCCCAATTGCATATGAGGGATGATGAAACAGACACTAAAGAGTTAAATGAGATGACCCAGGTCATAGAACATGAAAAAAAATGCTTTTTGGTTTTTTAACTTTTAAGGGTATTGCCCCTTCCAGCTGATTGTTGCCTTCCAAATAGCAGACATTCATGCCAGATTGAGAAAACAGTTGTCAGTGATGCTTCTCCCTCAAAAAATCTCAGAGCCAGCAGAAACCTCAACAACCATATCCTAAAATATAGATGGACCCGCTGCTTCAAATGAATCCCCTCTAGAAAGCTCAGCGGATGGAGCGTCAGACTTAGAATCAGGAAGATGGGAGTTCACATCCAGCCTCAGATACTTATTCTGGCTGTGAACCTGGGCAAGGCATTTATTCAATTGGCTTTGCCTCAGTTTTCTCACCTGCACAATGGAGATAAATTAGCTCCCAGCTCCTAGCTCCCAGAGTTGTTAGGAACATAAAAAGGAATGATATTGTGAAGCATGCTACAAATCTTAAAGGACCATATAAAGTTACTTGTTGTTACTGTTATTGTTAAAACTGACACATGGTCTTCCAGTCTGGACTTAAAAACCTCCAGTGAGGGGCAGGCCATTGATAATCTCTTAAAGCAACTCATTTCACTTTTCGATAGCTTTTATAGTTAGGAAATTTTGCCCTTATATTCAGTCTCTCGCTCTGTGTGTGTGTGTGTGTGTGTGTGTGTGTGTGTGTGTGTGTGTGTGTGCTTGCTGTAGACTGGGGAGGTTGGGATGGTAGAGGGTTGGAGTCAGGGAGGCCAGGAATACACTACATACTGAATAACAGGGTACTAGTATGGGCAGCTAATGTCTCAGCTGATAGAGCACTGAACCTGGAGTACAGGAAGATTCATCTTCTTGAGTTCAGATCTGTTCTCAGATACTTACTAGCTGTGTGACCCAGGACCCTGGACCTTTGCCACAGTTTCCTTGTCTGGAAAATGAGCTGGAGAAAGAAATGGCAAACCACTTCAGACAACAAAGTGGTTATTCATGTTGATTAAGCACCTAAATAGGATAGTTAAAGACCCAAATGGTGACTGCTGGCTTGCTTTAAGCTCAGCAACTGTTCAAGTCCCCATGGCTATAGGATGCAGCTGTTCATAGCAGCTTTCACTGCCTTTCAAGGTCAGAGGGCTCAGAACTAGAAGGGACATTAAAAATCATCTAGGCCCAGCAGGGCTTCTTGTCCTAGAGTCCTGAATTTTGTTTAGTTTGAGAGGGTTCTTTTGGTTGGTTGGTTAGTTTATATGTGTGTGTGCGCATATGTGTATATATGTATGTATATGCATATACATACATATATATATTTAGATCTTTGTGTTTCATTTCCTTTGTAGCTCTATGTGTTTTATTTTATGCTTTTAAAACCCTGTTACTGAGAAGGGATTCCCAGGCTCCACCAGGCTGCCAAAGGGTCCTCGAATTAAAAAAAAAATACAAATACAGATGTTTTATAAATTGTAAAGGGCTCTTGTACCCTTGTCTTTGTAAAATGCACTAAATTGACAAGACAATCTGCTCATGAGATATGGGAAAGTGAGCCTTTCTCCACAGAGGCCACCTCAAGGATGCTAAGCCCAAATGCCAGGGAGGGGTTGATTTTCTAGCAGGAGTGCCCTCACCCTGGGGCTGGCTTAGAGGAGAATGAAAACTAACCACGAGTTGGAGGCTTCTAACTTTCCTTGTACAACAAGCTTTTCCTTTCCAGCAAACATTTCATCTCTTTTTCTATGTTGGAATCTCAGAGAGGTCTAATAAATGAAGATAGATAGACAGACAACAGACAGATACAGATAAATCGATGGATGGATGGATGGATGGATGGATGGATGGATGGATGGATGGATGGATGGACGGATGGACGGATGGATGGATTGATAGACAGATGGATGGACTGATGGACGGATGGATGGACGGACGGACGGGTGGACGGACGACGGACGGACGGGCGGACGGATGGATGTGCACACAACCACAATACATCTATCTTCTCCCCTGTGTTAGAGAAGGATTAGCAGCATTCAGACTCCTCCAGGTTTCTGTGGGATGTTCTTGCCCTTGGCTTGTTATCTCCCACAAACACGTGTGTCTATCAGAGCCCTGCCTCTAATGCAGCCCAGATGTGCGCTTCTGAACAGCCCGATAGGACACGAGGGTATTTAAGCAGAGAGCGGCCGTAAGCCGTGATCTCATTGCGGAAGTTCACATACCCTCGGAGCCTTCAGGGAGTGCACCGCAGGGGTGCCAGGCCGGATGCCAGCGGGGCACCGGTTGCCAATGCGGGGGTGGGATGGGGGAGTGGGGGTGGGGGCGGGGACTCCCCACCCCAACCCGTGCGGTTCGGTCATTCCTCTCACTTCTCTTCTCTGCTGTGTTTTCCATTCTCTTTTTCAATTCACTGCTTAATAAGCCTTTGGGCTGGGAGCGCCACCTGCTGGCAGTCCTAGGCTGTTAGGAGCCCTTCTTGAAGGGGATTCCCGGTGACTTGGAGATAGAAGAGCCTGGGGTCCTTCCTCATGGAAGGCATCTCGAACTCTTCTGTGTATCTCCAATGCCTCGCACGGTATCTAGTGTAGAGTGGGTACTTGTTGATTGACTGATTAAGGAAACTGAGGACCACTGATAAATGTATGGTTTGAGTTAGACCTTAGATGCCATTCACCTCAACCTCCTCATTTTCCAGATGAGCAAACTGAAGCCCAGAGAAGTTGTGATTTCCCGAGGTCACAATGGGGAGTAAGGAAGTTAGCAATAGAAGCATATTAGGTGCTTAAATACCCTGGTCTGTCTTTGGTTGTTGTTGTTGTTTTTAAATAATATTTGACTTTCCCAAAGAATAGATGCCTGGAGGGACAGCTCCTGAATCACAATAACAACACCAGGCTTAATATAGTACTTTAAAGTTTGGGTCCTAGATTATAGACCTCGAAGTAGAAGAACCTCAGAAACCTTTTGGTCCAAGACCCTCATTTTACAGACAAAAAAACTGAGACCCAAAGAAATTTCATGACTTGTCACACAACTGGCAAGTGTGTGACAGCCACAGCTGCCATCTGGGTGCTGATTTAAGTAGGTGAAGCCCTGAACACACTTGAGATTTGAAAGACAGATTACATGACAAAGAGAGTTCTTTGGATTGGTGTTGGTCTTGTCTTCAGTATAAGATTCAGCTTACTGGAAGCAGAGAACTCTCGGAGCTTGTCGTCTGTGCTAAGGAACGTGATTAAAAACCCCAGAGAAATAACAGTTTACATCTTTAAGCTAAAGGCTCTAAGAAGATAGATGATTTGGGAAAAAATTCCTGGCTCCCTCATAGTGCACGAATGGGCTCCCTGCCCAGCCTCTACCTCCCAACTAAGTAGGTTTTATAGTAGAAATTAAGGGAGTGGACTGATGTCATTTTGATTGAGTTTGTGCTATATATGTACCAGGCACCAGTCGTAACCAAAAGAGGATGGTCCTCGCCCCCAAAGATTATGGGATCGCAGATTTGAGCAGAAAGGGGACCTCAGAGGGCTGTTCATTCAGCCCACTCATTTTATAGATAAACTTAAGCTTACCTCAGGCATTTACTAGCTGAGTGTGACCCATTTAACCTGTCTGTGCCTCAGTTTCCTAAAAAAAACTATTGGACTCAATGGCCTCTAAGATGCCTTCCATCCCTAAAACAGTGATCTCTTCAAGTGACCTATCCAAGGTTACACAGGTCCTAGGGCTGGGATTTCAACTGTTTCTGCTCCAAATCCAGCATTCTTTTCACTCTGTCATTTTGTCATGTGCTGACTCATGTGTGACTTCTAGAAGAAGAGAACCCATCCACACATGCTTGACTCGGTTCTCCATACAGTCCTCCTGCCCTTGTTTCTAGTCCCTGTGGACAGTAGGGTTTTTTTTTTCATTTTACTTTATTTTTCAGTTAACAAGGATTTATTTTCTCTCCCTCCCATTGATTCCCAAGTTGGATGAAAAAGAAGAAAAAAAGCAAAATCCTTATAACTCATGCGTATACTCCAGCAAAAGCAATCCCCACAATGTCTGTGTGCAAAGCTTCATTTCTCATTCTGCCCCCTGTCAGGTGATGAATTTAGCTTCATAAATGGCCTTCTAGAATCATGGACATCGTGGTCCTCCAGCCCAGGCTTCGTCTTCCTTTGTCATTGATCCTGTAGAAGTTGAGTTGAGCGTTGCATCGACTGGCATTCTTAAATCTTTCCAAGTTGTTTGTTTCTATAATATTGTTATCATATGAAATGAAGGGAGTTCTGCCTGCTTCACCGAAGCAGGTCACACACGTATCTTTCCAGATTTCTCTGACCCCCATCCATTTTGTCATTCAGCACAAAAGAATTCTGCATAGATTTCTTGAGCCATCCCTAAAGACCTGATTCTCAGCATTGGAATAACAATGCTCTTATAAGAAAGGGAGTCATATAAGCCAGGGTCTCAAATGGGGCTCCTTGAATGATTACTTACAGGTCAACAAGACAGAAAGCAGAAGCAACCTCAGTATATAATCGGTTAGAAAAAGAAAAGATTTCTCTAGGACACAGATAATGAAGTAAGATGATGGGAGGAGTTGGGGGGAAAGGATCTTAGAGCCCAGCCAGCCCCAGCCCCATTGCTTTAGCCAGAGGTCACCTGACCTGTCCAAGGTCACATAGCTAGTTGTAGCTGCAGCGGACATCCTTTTCATGAAAGAGCCAGCTGGAAGAACACTGAGGTCCTTTGCAATGCTCAGATTCTACTTTGAGCAAGCAGCTACTACCTATGGAGTAGCAGAACCAAGATTCAAACCTGGGTCCTCTGACTCCAAATCCTGAGCTCATGTGACTACACCCCTATTTATTGTCACGGCAGGGTAAAGAGCAGGCACAGCTTGACTCTGAATTCAAATCCCACCAATGACAAATTAGTTGTGTGAGCCTGTTTTCTCATCTGCAGAATGGGGGTGATAATACACATAGGAGCAAGCCAACAGAGCTAATATGAGCTAAAATAATAAAAGCTGACGTCTCTGTAGCTCTTTGAGGTTTGCAAGCACATTACAAATATTATTTCTTTTGATCCTGACAACCCCCCTAGGAGGTACATGCTATTATTAGCCCCATTTTATAGATGAAGAAACTGAGGAGGCAGAAGGTAAGTGACTTGCCTAGAGCCAATCAATCAATCAGCGTTTATTGACACAGCTACTAAGGGTCTAAGATAGGATTTGAACTCAGGTCGTCCTGACTGCAAGTTCAGCACTATCCACTGTGCCACCTAGACGAGATGAGGCATGTGTAGTGCTTCTAGAATCATGGACATTGTGGTCCTCTGGCTTTTCAACTTTAAAATACTGAGAGGGGTGGGGAGGCAGCTAGGTAGCTCAGTGAACAGAGCACCGGCCCTGGAGTCAGGAGGACCTGAGTTCAAATGTGGCCTCAGACACTTGACACAAAAACTAGATGTATGACCTTAGGCCAGTCACTTAACTCCAATTGCCCTACTTTCCCCCCTCCAAAAAAAAATAAAATGCTGGAGGTGTCACTCCTCCTCCCGCCTCAACTTTATCGCACCTGTGTCAGATTCTAGTAGGGAGATTCAAGGCTTCAATGTAGGGCAGGCAGGGGAACCTTAGTTCAAATCTTAACTTCTGCCTGGCTCAGTTTCCTCAACTTTAAAATGGGAACAATAATATCACCTGCCCTACACCCCCACCCCCTTCCCCAGGGCTGTTGTGAGGATCAGATGAGAGGTTTGTGAAGCGCTTGGCACAATTCTTGGCACACAGCGGGTACCATATAAATGCCAGTTATTATCATTATAACTCTTCCCCTTCCCTCTCTGAATAGCCTCTTGTCATTTGTCATCAGTTAGCATTTCCAACTGTTCTCTCTGTCCTCCCCATCTTTGCCCCTGAAGCACCTGCACCCGTTCTGTTCTTCACAAGGGCAGGATGTTGTGAAGAGCCATAGGGGAAGGTCCTGGCACATGTTCCTGACACATCTCTTAAGCCTGGGGAGGGAGAATATCTCCGGGGCTTCCTCTCACCACTTCCTGCCTAGCTCAGCACTCTGGGGCCCCACATACTCAGATGGTTCACTGAGAGACAGTCATCCCGTGGGTGGGCAACAAAACTAGGGCTAGCGTGCCTGGACAAGATTCTTCGCTTCTGTGGCTGGAAAGCTCCTCGGCTCCCCTAGACCCGGCTAGAAAATCTTGGTGTAGTATATAGAGCAGTGAAAATGATGTTTCCCTGGAGTATTCTCCACGCCAGTAATAAAAAGAAAATCTTCTTCCTCTGAAGCAAGGAGAACATTTTGCCATTAGCCTCCCAGAAGTTAAAGAGACCATGGTGGACTCTTATTCACTAAGAACCAGACAAGATCCAGAAGGGGCAGATTGTTAGAACACACTTAAAAAACCCATCATGTTACTCAATACACTTGGCAAAGAGGGGTCGTGTTTTGACATCCATTAAAGGTAATGACTGTCTCAGGATAGATGCCTCCAGTGTAATCTCCTTGAGAGCAGGGGTGTTTTCACTGTACGTCTTTGTATCTCCAGAGAACGGCACACAGTAGGTGCTTAATAATTTCTTGCTAGAGACAAGCAGGATGGCTTTGGAGGTAGCATACTGAGTCTGTTGCCAGATGCCTATCAATTTTACCTTGGAAGTATCTCTGGAAAAAGGTGCCCTCTCTCCTCTGACTCAGCCACCACCCTGGTGCAGGCCCCTATCACATCACTCAGGCCTGAACTATCGCAATTGCCCGAGGGTGGATCTGTGGCCTCAAGTCTCTCCCCATTCCAATCCCTGCTCCACTCTGCAGTCAGATCCATCTTACAGGTAAACACAAGTAGCTCAGTCAGTGAGTCAGTCAGTAAACATTAATGAAGTACCTACACTGTGCCAGCCACTACACTAAAGGCTAGGAATTCAAATACAAAGCTCCTGTCCTCAAGGAGTGTACAGTCTAATAGAAAACAGCATACAAAAGAATGGGAGGAAAGGTGTGGGAGGGGCCTTCCTGGCCATGCTGGAAAAACCAGTGCAGCCAGATGAGAGATGGGTGTTCTGAGCCCAGCGCCCTCCTGAAGAGGAGCTTTGGGGGTTCAGGTTCTATCCTCCAATCAGAGGGACTGAGGGTAGGGATGAGGTGGAGTCCCAAAAGCTGATGGGATGATCAAATATAAAATCCCCTCTATGGTATTCAAGACCTTTCATAACCTGCCCTACACCACCCTCCCTCCCCTATGTCCTTAGTCCTCACAGCACCACAACCAGCCCCCATGTACTCCTGCCATCCAGTGACAAAGACCCCCTTACTGTCCCTCGAAGAGACTCCTCACCTCCAGGTCCTAGGCATTTTCACTGGCTGCCCACCACTCACTCCTCCCATGCCTAGAATTCTCTGCCTCCTGGCTTCCTGCACTTTGGACAATGAAGGATGAACAACATTCCTAAATAAGACCCCACCTTCTACAAGAAACTTCTCAGATTCCTCCTTAAGTCTAATACCTTCAGGGGGCATAAGGGAGCCGGCTCTACTAGACTTGATTATGAAATTTTCACTTTGAGCATTTACACCTTGAAGAGCCACATAAACTACAAATCAAGGCTTGACTTGTTTTGTTGAGTGTCTGGGTTTAAGAAAGTGTTAATACCGAAGATGAAACAGAGAGTGTCTTTGGCATGTGGCTGGTTGTTAAACATTTATCAGCATACCACCCATGCCTTCCCTGTGACACTGCCTCTACATTTCATTCATCCTCTGTATTTTTCCTATGAACCTAAGTGCCTGGAACATACTGATTAATTAATGTTTATTGATAGACTTTTTTTAGAGGAATCTATATGTAAGAGAGATTTGTGTTTTCATATATAATTCTCTTTTTCTGTTCTACTTTGTTGTGGAAATGTTCTCCCTTTCTTAGGTGTCTATTCAATTCAGAAAAATGATTTAAATAACTAGATGTTGATTGCTAGAGTGCTGGACCTGGAGTCAGGAGGACCTGAGTTCAAACTCAGACTCAGCTACTTCCTAACTGTGTGACTCTGGGCCAGTCTCCTTCCCTCTCGTACTCAATTTCCTGAAACATTTGTAAAGTACTTGGAAAACTTGAAAGCTACGGAAACACTAGCTATTATTATTACTTAACCTGGCTCATCCTCAACTGCCTTATCTGCTAAATGAGATTAATAATAGCACCCACCTTCCAAGACTGTTGAAAGGATCAAATGGGGTAATATTTGCAAAGCCTTTTGTAAACCTTAAATTGCAATAAAATGGTAATATTACTAACAATAACAAGACTTCAGTGGGAAGGAAAAGAATAACTATTTAAAAAAATAAATTGTTTTTTAAAACCAAAAGATAATAATGACAAGAGAAGCTTAGAGAGCTGACCTCAGAGTCAGCAAGACTTCTGTTTAAAGACTACCTTGAAAATACACTGACTGAGTGACCCTGAGCAAGTCACTTAGCCACTTAGTGCCCTGGGCAATTGAGAGGCTAACTGCAGAGGGAGGATTCAAACTCAGGTCTTCCTGACTCCAAAGAAGTCATACTTCTCCTCAACAGGAAATTACATACAAATCAAAAGTACTTAGGTCTGGCATTTTTGGAAAATGAAAATGGGTCTAATTTTGCTGCTTTATGTCAATATTTCTCTAATTCCCTTTTATCAATGCCCCAGGACAATTCCATTCAATTCGGTAAGCATTTAGTAAACACTTCAGGCACTGTGCTAAGTTCTGGGGGTAATACTGGAGCACCCAAAGACAGGAAGAGACAATCTCCTCCAAAAAGAGGCCCACCAGTGGACGTGTGTATGTGTATACACATAAATGTATGTGTGTGTTTGTATATAGACAGCTCTTCATAGACGTATGTATCAGGCACAAAGACGTGTGTGCATGTCTGTGCGTGGATCTATAAGTATGTATCATGTGTGAGGGTTTGTGTATATGTGAGTGTTTGTGTGTTTGTATAAATACACATCTTCAAAGACATACGCAGGCCATCTACACATATACAGGTCTGTGTATATATGTATCACATATGTGGGTGTTTGTGTGTGTGCACACAGCTACATACATTGTCTCTGTGTGTCTCACCATGAGAGAGTATATGTGTGTGCATATCTGAACATGCACACATACATGCATCCATTTATACACATACACACATATACATATAAGTATACAGCACATGTGTGCATTCTGTGGACACACCAGTGTGTGTATATGTGTGTATGATTGTGCATGTATGTACACACACGTGTATTTTTTGTGTATGGGTGTTTTACCATGTGGGTGTGTGCGCATGTACGTGTGCGTGTGCAAGTAAAATAACAAAGCCTATCTGAAGTCATTTTGAAAAGGAGAGTCCTGCTTATTGCAGGGTGGAGAAGAGTTGGTATACCTCAGGAATTTGCCTGTCAGGATCTCCAGGTTCTGCAAGTAGCTCAAGGCCACAAGAAGTTTATGGCCAAATTAGTTTAGGAAGCGCTCCATTTACCCTCATTCCAAATATGTAATTGAACAGCCCCCATCTGGTTTTCCCTTCCTTGAAGGACCCCTGCCCTGTGACTTCTGCTCCCAGGTCCGCCATTTGTACAAGCCCCTTCGTCCCGGTGAGCCTCAGTGTCCTCATGTGTAAAATGAAGATGAGTGTTAGAAGGGAGAATAAGCTAAATCCTCTCTGACTTTATCAGACGTGGACAAAGACAAAGGAAAATGTGCTGGAGGAAGGAGATTGATGACTGCTTACCAAAGACATTCTCTCCCTAGCACTTTCAAATTCCGAGATAAAAGCTGAGGCCAATGTAATATTTCAAATCAAGGAGTACAGATGCGTCTATAAATGAACACTGCATTTGTGTGCTTTTCCTGTTTCTGCAGCTAAAGTCTTAAAAGAATGACTGTACTGGAGGGCCTCTCATAAGGATCAGGGCAGCCCGAGGACTAAGCGCTCTCTGGGATCCTCATACCTGCCTCCTTTCAAAGCTAGCCTTCCCCCTCTGACATAGAACACATACTCATCACTTCTGTGACATGGCCTTATTTCATTATTGAAGGGCAGCAAGGGGAACATCTGGCACTGATGGGAGGGGAAAAATGGGGCAGGCATGGAGGATGCTAGCCTTCACCAGGTGAAACTGTCTTCTCAATAAACAAGACATCTGAAGCCAATTAAGGCTTATCTCTTGGGATATGTACTCATTCACAAAGACAGTACCTCGTTTAAGGGTTGAATTTTTCATTTGATCACCTAAATTAAAGTTTCTGCCCCTCTGGCATTCAGAAGAGAAGCCTCTCAATGGGGAAGGAAATCATTGACTCTGGAAAACAGACTCTGGGTTCAGATTTATTTGCTGCTTGTTTAACCCAAGAAAAGTCACCTAATCACTCTGTCTAGACTTTGCCTGCAGAACAAGGGGGTTGGATTAGATGGCCTTTGCGGTGATATGCTGGTAAATGTTTAACATCCAGCTCTCTAGAAGAAAAAAAATTCATTTGACACACTTTTAAGCTTGATCTGCATCATAAACATTTTTCTATCACTTTTTAAAGTCCAGACAATCAAAAAATAATAAATCAAACACTGATTTGTAGCATTTGCAGATTTCTGAAGTGTAAATGCTCATAGGGAAAATTAAACAATTAGCTCTGGTAGGCAAGTACAAGCCAGCAGCACTGCCTTTGAGATCCTTTGCGGTTTTAAATACAGCCATGAGGCTCTAAGATCCTTTCACCTCTAGGTCTAAAATTGTCTTGTTGGATCAGGAGGCCCGCCACTTCTTGGTTTCATCTTGAGTGAATCATCTCATTTCTCTCTCTGTAAGATGAAGGAGTTTGAATTACCTGATGCCTAATGTCTCCTCCATCTCTAAATCCTCAAATTCTTTTGCAAAGAAAGCTAAAATGAAAGTCTTAGATGACACATTTAATTTCATTAAGAAGCCAGAGGTCTTTTATACTTGGTTTGCTTAGTATGCGCAGTTTTTATACCTAGCTCCAGGATGATTTTCTATTTAAAAAAAAAGAATACGAAATGCTTTTCATACATTCAAAAGATAAGCCTTTCTTCCATTTGAGATTTCCAGAAGTAAAATAGAATGGTATAATCTCATGGAGGGGTTCCTAACCTCAGATCCAGAGATAGATTTCAGGGAGTCTATATACTTGGATGGGGGGGGAAAGTCTTTATTTTTCATTAATTGCTAACTAAAAATGGACATTTCCTTCAGTTTTGAATGTAGGCAGCAAAACATTTTGAGAAAGGACCCATCTAAGTTTCACCAGGTCATCCAAGGGATCTCTTGACACCCCCACATAAAAGGATTTAGTAGGAAGAGCACTGTGGAAAGACCTGGGTTTATAAGTCACACAGTAACACACCTGTGTGACCTTGGATCACTCTGACCTTTGGTTTTCTCCTCTGTGGAATGAGGGAGTTGGTCTTAATGACCTCCAAGGTCCCTTACAACCCTTAGGCCTATGATCCAAGGTTTGTTTCTGTGGTTTATCTCTTATTTAGACAATAGCATATAGATAAAGACTGGACACAGGATTTAATTGACAGAGGGAGCTCCCAGGGAAGAAATGTTACTTTATACAATGTAGGTTGGCACGTACTCAGTAATTTATTGTTGGCATTGTCTGTGTCACTGAGAAGTTAATGGCCTTATCCAACGTGACAAACCCAACATGTATCAAAGACAGGACTGGAATCCAGGTCTTTCTGAGTCGGAGGTCAGCCCTCTATGCACTCTTCCCTGCTGCCTGTCATTTAAATGCCATCTCAATCTGTCTACCTTCATGGATCTAGGATCCCACCTTTCTGGTACTCTTTTCCTTTAAGGCAGCTCATGCTACAGCCATGTTTTCACTATTAGAAACAGTGCATTTAACTAATTCCAATTTCAGACTGCCCAGGAGACTAAGAACAATAGTCGAGAGATTAACGTCTTCTGTTAATGGTATAGAGTATTGGTTCAGAAAATCTATCAAAATAGGAGAGGAAACCTGGATTAGCGAATAGTTAGCTGACCTCAAAATATTATCTCATTTGATTCTTACAACAACCCTGGGAGGGAGGTGCTATTATGTCCGTTTTACAGATGAAGAAACTGAGACTAAGAGCAGTTAAGTGACTTGCCCTGGATCACACAGCTAAGTAAACTCCAAACCCAGTGATCTATCCATTGCACCATCTAGCTGCCCCTA
The DNA here is from genome assembly GCA_028646575.1 of Pseudocheirus occidentalis. Taxonomy (NCBI): domain Eukaryota; kingdom Metazoa; phylum Chordata; class Mammalia; order Diprotodontia; family Pseudocheiridae; genus Pseudocheirus; species Pseudocheirus occidentalis. Next base: position 27,128,820 of record CM053599.1, on the reverse strand, counting down.
GAAGGAAAGATCCCTGACGAAAGGAACTATTTCATTTTTGGCTTTGGCTTTGGCTTTGTCTATGGATTTCCACAAATATTCCATAGAGAATCCAAGCAATAAACTGGAGACCTTCCTCTCATTCTTGTAACATTTTGTGACTATCCGTAGAGTACTTGGGTCTTCCCAAGAGTGTCATCTCTTAGCCTTGATGTGACCAGCCCATCACCTTTTCTATTAAAACAAGTCATCAAAAGCTCTGCCTTCTGTTGTGCAGCTGCTTACCACAAGTCATCACTGGTGCTGTGCCTCTGTCCACGCATCTTTCCATTACTTTTTGGCTCATCCATAATTTTGATTCTTTGCAGATCATGGCATTCCATGACTCGTAGTTATATTGTATCACCAAGAAAAAGCTAGTGTTAAAATAATAAAGATGGGGTGGCTAAGTGGCACAGTGAATAGAGCACTGGCCCTGGAATCAGGAGGGCCTGATTTCAAATCTGGCCTCAGACACTTAACACAAAAAACTAGCCATGTGACCTTGGGCAAGTCACTTAACCCCAATTGCCCTACCTTCCCCCTCCAAAAAAGAAAAAAAAAACCAAGTAAAATAATAAAGGCTTTTGCATCAGGAAATATCTTAAAAATCATTGAAAGCATCAAATATTCAAATTCCCATATAGGATCTACCCTGCTGTCTTCTTCTGATTGTAGACTAAATGGTCCCTGAGATCTCTTCCAATTCTAAGATTCTGTGATTCTGAATTCTTATCCCAAATTATTGTCTATTTATAGAGAGTATTTGTGCCAATGGACTAACTCGCTGGGTACTCATTCAATTGTCTTTTGCCTTTCTTTGTGTCCTCGGTATTTAATATAATGCCTAGAACACAGTAGGCACTTGATAAATAATTGCTCAATGTCATAGTCTGGACAATAAGTTTTCTTCACCTTTCCGGTTTCTCTTGTATGAATTTCTAGGCTAATCTTTTTAGTGATCATGGATGCCACTGAAGGGGCCCTCAATGCAATCACTACAATCAAGAGCAACTGAAAAACTCTCTTCTATATTGACTTATTGATAAGCACCTCTGAAGAGCACATATCTTCCTGTGCCTCTGCTGATACTGAAACCCAGCAGATCTGTGAACAAAGCTATCTACACAATTGTATCTATTAAGAAATCTTGAATAATCTTAACATATACGGTAGAGTTACCTGCCTTTAAGGCTCTCAGCAAACCAAAAGCTTTTTGCAATCAAAAGCAACAAATGCAGAATTGTATATTCCTTCCTTTGTTAATAATTAAACATTTATTAGCTGTCTACTAGTATTTAAGGAAGAATAAGACCAATAAGCCAATGACAGCATTACCCTGGAATTTATAATCTAGGTTATCATTTGATCACTTATTTAATGAAAGACAGTCCATAGCCTCCTTCAGAAACCCAGTCTCCCTAAACCCAAATTTCTTCTTCTTAAACCAAGTATTTCACTCAGTAGTTCTGAAATCATCATTTTTTTCCAATATAGTTTTGTTGTTGTTCAGTAGGTGCTGTCATCTCATCTCTGACTTCCTATTTGGGGTTTTCTTGACAAAGATTCTGGAATGATTTGCCATTTCCTTCTCCAGCTCATTTTACAGATGAGAGACTGAGGAAAACAGGTTTAAGTGACTTGTCCAGTGTCACTCTGCTAGTAAATATCTGAGGCAAGATTGAACTCAGGAAGATGAATCTTTATGATTCCAAGCCTGGTGCTCCATCTACTGTACCAGGAGTTACCATTAAACTCTGATATATTCTTTTTTTGAATGTCAGGCTTTTATTAGAAATGTTTATTGCAAATATTCTTTTCCCAATTCAAAAGACTGTTTCTATTCACTTTTACTTGTGCTACTTTTTGTTATGCAGATTTGTACATAGTCAGCTCCCATCTATTTTGTCAAATTTATACCAGTTTATCAATTTTTTTGTTAGAAGATAATTCCATCCTCTTTATTCCACTACTGTTGATCCTATCCCAGATTTAACAAAATACACATATATACACATTCCTATGTTTTATACTATTTACTTCGTAAGTCTTGAAAAATTTGACTTCCACACCCTCTACAAGATTTGAAAAAGAAATGTAGCCCTGGGATTATTGATACACAAATACTCTTTTATCTGTAAAGCCCAATATCAATGTATTCTTCTCTTTGCTCCTCTCCCTTTTTTCTCTTTCAAGGGCCATTCAAGGTTTTTGTTTTGGTATATACCTGAGGTGATTATAATGAAATTAAAAAGTTACAGTTAAATGACAATAGGGGTAATCTCAGATTTTGGTCATCTCAGATTCAGCATTCTTAATCTTTAAATCCTTAAACTTTGCTAGGTAGCAGATTTGGGAGGGAAGTCTTATATATCTTAATTTTCTAGAATATCATATTCTAGCTTCTTTTTTTAAGAAATATTAAATTTTACTCTATTTTTAATGTAGTTCTTCTTGGTGTCACATAATATCTAAGCCTTAAAGGCTTAAAACTTGACAGTAATGTGTCTAAATGAATTCAACTGGAAATTCACCTATATTGGCATCATATGATTTCTGTCACTTTATAATCTGACCCTTCTCATTATTTCTTGGAAGTTTTCTGTTATGTTAGCCTAAAATATAGTGATCAGATTCTTCTTGTCTTCACAGTTTTCAAGAAACCTTAAAATTCTTATGTTCTCTGGGTTCCCCTAACTTTTGACCATATAGATTCCACTTCCTTTCACAAGTGTGCAATTTCCTGGCAGTTTCTTCTTCCCCTTTTGTTTCTATGATTTTGTCTCCCAAGGAAATGATCTAATGTTTTATCATTTGCATAGATATTTCAAAATTATTGAGTTTCATCAACTTGTCTAGGAATTTTTTGGTTGCATTCAGTTTTTTACTTTAACTTGATTTATTCCTTCAGTGTGTTAGAGAGGGAGAATAAGAAGTCACAGGAGATTTATTTTATCCTGAGGAAATTTTATTTCATTTCTGATGCTTCTATTGATGTTGTTTAAGTATGTCTTCTTTGCTCTTCTTTTAATACATAGATTCATTTTCTTGTGCTAGAACTCTTCATTGTCCATTTCTTTGTGTGATTTTCCTTTAAAATTCTCTCTCCAATGTTTTTTAATCCTAAACCTATGATTCTATGGTCCTTTGACGTACATAGTCACAGGCCATTCTCATAAACATTTTATGGCAGAAAGCAGATATATTGGGTGGTAGTTAGTGATGTCACCTTTATAGATTTTTTTGTCAATGATAACTTCTGAGATCATTTCTACTTCTCTAAATTTTTCTCTTTGAGTTATCTTGAAAACTGATCCCTAAGTGCCATTAAAACTATGTCACCTCTATCAATGTATTTCTTGTTCTGAATAAATGAATGTAATGCATTTATAAGCACTTACTAAGTATGTGCCAAATACTGGGAATACAGGCTCAAAAGCAAAGACAGTCCCTGCCTTCAAAAAGCTTGTATTCTAATGGGAAAGAAAAAAAAACATATAAGTGAATTGCAACAAGAAAAGAATATTTTTAACCCATTTTCTGAATTGAAGGAAACAAAGGCTAAGTGATTTTCCCAGAGCCATATAACCTAGTAAATGTTAGAGGCTGGAATTGAACTCAGGTTTTCCCATCTCCAGGTCCAGTGCTCTAATCCTGCCTAACCTTAGCCCTAATTCTATTTCTAACCTTAATTCCAACTTTAGTGATTAGAGTCCTGGATTTGGATTCATAAGAACCTAAGTTGAAATCCTTCATTATGCACCTTGGGTCAGAGATGGGTATTGTATGAACAAGTGATTTGACCTCTCTTAGAGTTAGCTTCCTCATCTGACAAAGAGGGATAATAACAGTGCTTGCCTCACAGCCTTATTGCAAGGACCAAATGAGATGGTATATATAAAGTACTTTGAAAACCTTAATGTGTGATATGATTATTATTAGCAAACCAAAGAGCCAGTATTTGAATACAAATGTGATTCTTCTCATCTTATCACATTGTTGGTTGTCAACCCCAAACTATCTTCAGACTGGGAGATAATCTGACATCATCGTCTCTATGATGTTTTGCAAATAAGGGAGTCTCTCCTCTCCATTTCCATTGTCATGTATCCCTTCTTTGCTAGGAGAAAAAGTGCTGGCCAGCTAAGGAAGTCTCTGGGCCCTTTTGAACTCTTTATTTTGGTGAATGCTTTACGTCTATCAAACTGTCCTAAGAAATTTTGGCAATTTTGGCAAGAGTAGGTCTTTATCATTCCCAAAGTTTATCCGTAAACAGTTCATTTAAATAGACCAGGTTGGAGCAATGGAGTGTTATAGAAATTGCACTTAGTGTCTTCTTACCTCTTATCTCCTCATTTGACGTTGATTTTGAACTTTGCTCTAACTTGTCAATGGTATGACTGCACACAGTTGATTCTGAAATCACTCCCACATTGGCTAACCAGTCTTCCCTGTCTGTTAACATGGAGTTGACTCCATCTTTGATGGTGATGTTCAGTGTTCATTACATCCAGCACTTTCTTTAAAGGCATCAGATATCCATATTTCTACAAGCATTTGGCTTCTTTCACTGCTGAGTGTTATTTTAGGAAATGTTTACAAAGGTGGCTTTTCTCTGGGGTATGCCAAAAGTTGGAGAAAGCATGAAAAAGTTATACACCAATCTAATAGGGTAAAAGAAGATGATATCATAGAGGTAAGCTATCAAATTGTACAAGTCATAGAATTTTTAAGTGCAAAAGAAACTTGGACATGATCCTGTTCAACCCCTTTCTTTTGTAAGTAAACTAAGGCTCAGAGAGGTGAGATTTCTGTCCAAGTTCCCACTGTTAGAATTCAAGCCCAGGTTCTCCTACTCTAAATGTAGTGTTCTTTCTATACCATACTGTCTTTCTTAACAAGCCTAGGAGAGATAGTAGGATTTGGTAGCGAAAGGGAACCATGGAGATGATGATGATGATGAGGAGGAGGAGGAGGAGGAGGATGGTGATGATGATGATGATGAGAATGAGGATGACAATGACGACGATGATGATGATGATGATGATGGTGAGAATGAGGATGATGAGGATGATGGTGATGATGATGATGATGGTGATGATGAGAATGACGACGACGATGATGATGATGATGGTGAGAATGAGGATGATGAGGATGATGATGACGACGACGACGATGATGATGGTGATGATGACAATGATGACGATGATGGTGATGATGATGATGGTGACAGTGACGATGATGATGAAGATAATAATGATGATGATGATGATACCATCTTCTTTTCTGAAGCCTGCCTTTTATAATACACAGAGAACTCTACCTATGCATTCTCATATTTCATTGTTATGATAACCACAAGGAGTTGGTATTAGAGGTGCTATTGTCTCCACTTACAGATGAACAGCTAATCCAACCCCCAACTCCACCACCAACATTTTATAGGGGAAGAAACTAAGACCCAGAGAGATGAAATGAGAAATGATTTGCCCAAGGTCCCATGCTAGTAAATGGCAGAGATACACACATATTGCAGCACTCTGATGATAGCTAGCATGTATAGCTAGCTATGCATCTATGAGGATGTCATGGATTTATGTCCATCGTCTTCCTTGATTCTCACAGCAGTGCTGGGAGGTGGGTGCTATCATTATCTCCATTTTACAGATAAGGAAACTGAGGACAAGAAAGTCCAAGTGACTTTCCCAGGTGCACTCATAGCTAACAAATGGCTGAGGCAGAATTCAAACACATCTTTCTGACTCCAAGTCAAACACTCTGTCCACTTTGCTGCTATAGCTAGTACTATAAAGGATGCTTAAGGAGGTATCACAATATGAGAAGCACCTGAAGAATCTGTTTTCCTCTGGACAAGCACCTCAACATCTACAGGGACTAAACACCAGTACATACTAGCAGACTCATGTCAGCACAAGTGTCTGGGAGTTAGGATCCTCTCTTACTTACACTATCCCCCAACCAGAGCATCTCGGTAGAGCTTTTCAGTGGGGTGGGGACAATTGATTGCTTCATTTACCTCAACCCCTTACATTTATATAATGCTTTTAAAGTTTACAAAGAAGTTCTTATGACAAGAATACTGTGAGTATGGCATTCAAAAAGTTTGAGAGGCATAATTTCTAGGTAATTAATCATTTTATTAATTATGGCAAGCAAATAATTAATAAAAGGATGGTCACTTGGCTGTCTTTGGTCTCTTATAAACAAAAGACAAATCCTATTGATACTTATATACTTTTGGAAGAATGGGTATTCCTGACAGACAACAATCAACTCTGACTGGTTAACAATAATGAGAGAATGAATGCCATAATGAGAAGTGGACCTACTCTAATGAGAGGCTGGGGGAGGCGACTGATTATGTCACTCCTATTCCCAGACCATCCCACCCCCCCCCCAAGCCCTATGCAGTCTAGACAAAGATCTAAAGACCACCACCCCAAGCATGAGTAGAATGCAATGGATTTCCACATGTGAATGTGGAACAAGACTGAGGAGAAAGATTTAATCGAGTCTTATTATGAGGAGTGCCCTTCAGATGCTGCCAAATAACCTACCAGGGGCTGATTTCTGAATGAGGAAATAGGAAAGGACAAAACCTTAGCACTAATTCAATAATTGGTTATTAATATAAGAGAAATAATCATTTCTTTCCTGAGGTAGATAGTACAGGTACAATAATGACTATGTGCCAGGCACTATACTAGTATAAACACAAATAGGAAAACTGAGGTTATAATTTGCCCACTGTCACATAAGTGTCTGAGGCTGGATTTGAACTCAGGTCTTCCTGAGCCCAAGCCTGTCATTCCTTCGACTGTGCCACCTAGGAAATCTTCCCCAAGTCCTCTGTTTGCTCATATGTAAAATGGGGGTTATAATAGCAGTCACCTAATGGGTATCTCCTCAGGATCAAATGGTAATATAGCTTTTTGCAAAGTAAATGTTTATTATTACTATCCCTCTTTTCATAGTGGAGGAAATGAAGGCTCAGATTGTTGAATTATATGAACCAAGATCATACACAATGACTTTTGAAGCCAGGCTTCAAACCAGATTCTTCTGACCCTGTCCAAGTCCAGCATGCATTTCCCTAGGTCATAATGAAGAGGTTACCCAAAGAAGGTTAGGGTTGCCTGAGATCCCAAAATACCAGCATGCTGGGTCCTGCTGAAAGAATTCTACTCAAGTCTTCTCAGCCAAAGAAAAATAAAATTTATTGTAAGTTCTTTTAAAAGTTTACCATATGGGGTAGACTCTTAAGGAGCCAGTCTGTTCTAGATCATTCTGTGGCGCTCTCACAGAGCAAGTCTGTGCTAGGACAATCTGTGGCGCTCTCACACCACATGGAGGGAAGATGGAGTCTTATATACAGAGGAATCTAGGGGTGGTCTAGAGGAGGAGTTTGGGGAGGGTCTTCAGGAGTCAATGAGGTCAGTGCAAGAGTGGATTAATATTTTGATGGGCTTCAGGGTGGGAAGCAGATGGACCATGGAGGGCAAGGTTAGTAACAGGCTTGGGCCCAGCCACAATGAAATACTTATGGCCTCTGCAAATGCCTCAAGTGGGAAGATTCAGTCAGACTTCAAGGGGTTTCCCAGAGCCTGTATCTCAAAGATTCAAGGAGAGGTCCCAGAGCCTACACCTCATCATTAATACCTTTTTCCATTATAGCATATGAAATAGTTGTGGTTAAGTCATTTAGCCTATTAACCCTCAGTTTCCTTATCTTTAAAACTGAAAGTATTGAACTAATGAGTAGGATCTCTTAAGAATTCTTCTAACTCTAAAAGACTTGGACTCTGCAACATCCAAGGACGGACTGATCTCTTGGTACTGAGCAAGCTCATTCCACTGTCAGATCCTATTTGTAGAAAATTTGTTCTCATATTAGAGCAAAATCTGCTGCTCTGGAATTTCCACTCATTAGTTCCAAGTTTATTCCTGACCTCTCTTCTGTACTTATTTACATGTATTTTCTATGATATCTCTAGTAGAGCATAAGATCCTTGAGGGCAGAGATCTTAATTTCTTTTCCTTTATTTTGTATTTGTCTATATCTCAGTGCCTTAGAAGCAACCTTTGTTTACTTAATGGTTATTGAATCAAACTAAACTGAGTTGATTCTGTTCCTGCCCTTTGAAGCCACTCAAAGCAGAGTCATTTCCTACCCTTCAAGTATTTGAAAGCGTCTTTAAGGATTCCTTATAGGAACTACATGGGATTATACTTCCATTGGTTATATCAATTGAATTTGATATGAGATGGTTTATGGTATTTTATTCTTCATAGTATTATGTCCCACTAAAGATTACCTCACTTCTTGTCTAGAAAATGACTAACCATCAGCTACCAGCTATTTTTCGCAATGTAATCTCAGACTCAAGGCTACTAGGTTGATAAAAGATGCCATCATAGGAAAACAATAAACTGGTAACCTGAAATTCACAACTCTCATCCTCACTTTGTCACCAGCTAGCTTTGTGACCACAGGTAAATAGTTTAACACCTCTGTGCTTCAATTTTCTCATCTGTCAAATGGGAACAATAATACGGCTGCTAACTTCACAATCGTGTGAAAGTTCACCTTTCCCAGAAAGGGAAAAAGGGAAAAGGTCAGAGTGCCATTTAAATGTATGATAACAATAACAATAATAATAACAATGTGTGATAACAATTATAATAGTCACAATCACTTTTATCTATAACGAAAAGTCAACCTACAAAATGAAACAGGGCTATTTTTGTTCCAAGGTCACAGCATAATGTGATGGAAAGAACACTAAACTGACAATCAAGAGAACTTTGCCACTAACTAGCTGGGTGGCCTTGACTAAATCATTTCATCTCTGGGCTTCAGCCCTGCCACAAAATGATGATGACGAGGAGGAGGAGGAGGAGGAGGAGGAATTGGAGGAGGAGGAGAAGGAGGATGATGATAAGGATGAGGATGATGATAAGGATGAGGATGAGGATGATGATAATGATAAAGATGGGGATGACGATAAGGATGAGGATGATGATGATAATGATAAGGATGATGATGATGATAATGATAAAGATGAGGATGAGGATGATAATGATGATAAGGATGATGATGATGATAATGATAAGGATGAGGATGATGAGGATGATAAGGATGAGGATGATAATGATAAGGATGAGGATGAGGATGATGATGATGATAAGGATGATGATGATGATAATGATAAGGATGAGGATGATAATGATGAGGATGATAAGGATGAGGATGATAATGATAAGGATGAGGATGAGGATGATGATAAGGATGATGATGATGATAATGATAAGGATGAGGATGATGAGGATGATAATGATGAGGATGATAAGGATGAGGATGATGATGATGATGATAAGGATGAGGATGATAATGATAAGGATGAGGATGAGGATGATGATAAGGATGATGATGATGAGGATGATGATGAGGATGATGACGACAATAATGATAAGGATGAGGATGATGATAATGATAAGGATGAGGATGATGAGGATGATAATGATGATGATGATAAGGATGAGGATGATAATGATAAGGATGAGGATGATGAGGATGATAATGATGATGATGATGATAAGGATGAGGATGATAATGATAAGGATGAGGATGATGAGGATGATAATGATGATAAGGATAAGGATGAGGATGAGGATGATGATAAGGATGAGGATGAGGATGATGATAAATGAAGGAAAATTGCTAGCATTTATATAGAACTATAAAGTCTCCAGAATGCTTTACAAATAATATCTCATTATATCTTCACAATGCTGAGAGGCAGTTGTTATTAATATGCCTTGGGGAAGCTAGGGCAGACAGAGGTTAAACCACTTGCCCAGAATCATACAGTAAGCAACTGAGGTTGGATTTGAACTCAGGTCTTCCTGACATTAAGTCTGGAGCTCTAGCCACTGTGCTGCCTAGTGGCCCCTAATAATAACAATTTTCTTGTTTATCGTGCTTTAAGATTTACAGAGCTCTTTCACCACAATACCTCTGCGAAGTAGAAATTGCAAGCCTTATTGTGCTTGTTTTAAGGATAGTAATAATCACTGTTAGACTGCCTTGTCAGCTATGGACCAGAAGTTGATTTCATTAATTTTATGTATGTTGTATCATTTGTTTTCAGTTTGTGGTGGGTAAGATCATTCACACATTATCGGGCTTCAGCAGAAAGGGCATATTTTTTCTTCCTTCCATCTCACTGACCCTCTTCAAAGGGCACCCAAGGTAACCACTTTTCCATTTACAAGTCACATCCTCTCATCCTGTGGGTAAAACCCCCAGTCAAACTTCTGGTTTCCGAAGAAAACCATGTCAGGCTCTTAGAAGGGTAGCCACATAAAACGATTACCACTTCTGGCTTCCCCACTGTCTAAATTCATTAGCCTTTCCTTACATTTGCTTATCTCCACAGCATAGAAGCATCTTTTTAGCTTGACCTTGAATTCATTTAATCCAGTTCCCTCATTTTACAGATGATAAAACTAAGAGCCAGAGAAGGGACTTGCCCCGTGTCCAACTTGTTATTTGTCCAGGGTCAAGTAATAAGAAGCACAAGGTCCTGCGCCTCTTCTAATATGGTAATAAGAGTATAGGATTTAGAGTCAGGGTTCAAATTCCAGCACTGACACAAGCAGGGTGACTCTGGGTGAATCTCTTCCTACCTCTTTGAGACTCCTCTTCCTCATCTATAAAGTGGCCATGATATTACTTGAAATACCTGTCTTATAAGAGTTTGCTGTCTTTCAGTTCTTTGCCCCTATTCTTCCAAGGGTCTGAAACACTCTCCTTTGCTTACTATGTCATGTTTTGGAAGGCAGCATGGCATAATGTTACTGGAGTCAGATCTGGATTCCAATCCTATTTCTCTGATGATTATACCTTATGTGATCTTGGTCAAGTCACTTAAATAAATGCCCTGGACCCCAGTTTCCTCATCTGTAAAATGAGGTAGTTGGAGCCCGTGGTCTCTCAGGTCGCTTTCAGATTTCCGGCTGAGATTCTGTTATTTTTCCCCTTCTCTCTTGGTTGTTCAGATCCTGCTCCAACCCTTCTGTTTCCACGAACCCTCTTCCATGAGGTTTGGCATTTCAAAAACAAAATCTTTCATTTCTCTAAAGTCTATACTTCTCCTCCCCAGTTAGTTCCTTTTCTCAAAACCACAAAAGGACACATAGAAAGACTTTCAGTCTTTTGTTCCCCATACTTGCCTTGATATCTTGCCTACATGGAGGTAGATCTTTTATGAAGCCACGAATTTGTAGAGAAAGCTGCTTTCAAGGTCTCGGTGAGCGTATAAACCCCTACTCTGTGTTCCTCACACGCACATAACATTCCATAGCCCATCTCAGTACATTCCCACATTCTTGTAATGCTCGTGTTCCTGACCTCGACCTCAGAGTCCCTGCCTTCCTTTAAGATTCAGGTCACACACCACAGTGAGCATGAAACTTTTCCTAATGCCACTTAAATGCCGGTGCCCTCTCTCCCAAACTATCTTGTATTTACTAACTTTGTATTTTTTATTTATTCATTTTATATATTACATATCAGATCAAGTCAACAAGGAACTATTAAGCACCCTCGTTGTGTCAGGCCCCGTTCTAAGGATACACATACAAGTGAAAACAAACAGTCTCTGCCTTCAAGGAGCTTACATTTTAATAGGGGAGACAACATGAAAATACATAAATGTATTCACCATCTGCTCCATTAAAATGAAAATGCCTCGCAAGTTGTGATTGTTTCATTCTTTGTTCTTGTGTCCTAGCACATAGTAGGCACTTAATTAAACAGCAGGTACATGGTGCCAAGCACGTAATAGGTACTTAATAAATACATGCTGATCGATTAATGTATGTCAGGTACCATGCTAAGCTCTGGGAATCCAAAGGTAAAAATAAAAGTCTACTGTTTCCTTATGGACAAACACTCCCACCCATTTTGAAGTCTCTAACCTTCTTTTAAGTGTTCTCTGTCTGTAAAGAAAACTCACTGGACAGTTCACGGCCAGTATCACACCACTGTAATACCCAGCCAAAGAGGGGCTCTGGCTGCCACTTGAGCCCTGGTTTCTCATGACTCAAACCAATTTGGAGTGAAACACTCTTCCCAGACCCCCCAGATGAGCCCTGTCACTCAATCGTCAAATGTATTATTTATAAGGCCAGGCACAAACACTTGAGGACCACTTGGAAACCTAAGCTTTCCCACTCAGCCACCATAAAGAACCTGCCTCCACCAACCAGCTTTATCATCCTAGGATGACAAGAATAGGCAGTCCCCAAGGCCTCAATCTACACAGAAGGAAATGCCAGAGCAAACAGAGACCTGCTCAATGTAATCTCACAGATTGCACTATCAAAAGCTGGGGGGAGAGTGGGAGACCAGAAATACATTAATTTGCATGAGAAAAGACCAGGGTAGCATTTATAGGCCAGTCTTGGCTTCTGGCCAAGGGAAAGCCCAGGCTGCCACTGCTGCAGAGGGATTGACTGGGTGAGCCTGGAGCCCTTAAACCCCACCTAGAGTCAGAAAAACAAATTTCAGTGGCCTGCCTCAGGGTCTGATTATGCAGTTCTTACTCAGCAAAAGTCTTAAAGAGTAAGAGCTATTGAGAGCTAGTCTCAAAGCCAGGAAAATCAGAGTTTTCTCTAGCATACCTTGCCTGTGTGACCCTGGGCAAATCATTTAACCTCTCTGTGCTCTAGATTGTAAATGGCAGAGAATACGTGGACCAGTTTTCTATTGGGAGTTTCCTCATGGGGAGTTCCCTATCCTAATGAAATCACAAGCACAGAACTAGAGGGTAAGAACCAATCTAGCATTATGGGGGGGGAACATGGTAAGTCCCTCACAGAAATGAATGCTGGAAAACAAATGGTATCGGCAGTAAATACATTTCATGTTAGAGCCCTTATCTGATTTTTTAAAATAATAATAATCAGGAGAAGAAAGGTAGTGGAACTCCTCAGAATTCCTCCTCTGCTGGGGGCTGGGGTGGGGTGGAGTAGAAAAAATAAGAAAATGATATGATGGTGGGAGAAGGAAGTCTAATTTAAGAAAGCGAACTTTGTTCTCATTCAGGTTTTACATCGAGAGCATATCATTTCTGAAGGACAAAACAACAGTGGAACTCTTTTTTCTGAATGCAAAGTCCTGTGTGCATAAGGTAAAGTGCTCTGCTTGTTATTTCACTGTGTTCATTAATTTCATTATGTAAATCCTGTGAACTTTAAATATGGTGGGAGGGGGGTGGAATTCCTGCTTATTATTCATCTTCTTCCAAAGAAAGCCAGGTTGAGTCCCATAGTCTTTCTGCTTAAGATATAGCATTTGCATTAATGCGAGATCGCTCAAAGGTTGAGTGGAAAATGGGACCATCTGGGGTAGACTAACGGAACATGGCCAATTACCACTATTGTACCCCTTGCTGTGAATAGCCAGTGAAGTCCTGATGACGTATTAATCAGGCTTGAAAGAATAATGATTATTCATTGAAACTGTGGCTGGAAGGCCTCTTCCTCCGGGGAAGTCTTTCCTTCTTTACTGTAGTTACACAGGCATCTGGTTTCTATTCAGACTCTGCCCCTGGAAACTTGCAAGCACTTAGCCTTAATTTTGTAGGTGTCAGTATGGCTTTCATTCTATAGGCATCGAGAGAACATCATTTCCCCCCTCCCTTTCCTGACATCAGGAGCCACATTATCTTTCTCTTAATAGGAATTCCACCTGTTCAAGCTCTCTGAGGTACCTGATTGGTACCTGAAAATCTATAGGCAAAATGTAGAGTTTACAGATTGGGGCCAACACAGCTAATGAACTACAATTGACGATTATATGCTATTTGGGCACCTATACAGGAGAATACAACTGCCTATTGTAATATTTCCTTCCTGTAGCTGGCTGGGTCCCAATGAAAACATCTTCCATTCTCTCTTTCCTTCTTTGTTAAGTAATTTGGAGATGGGGTGGGGGAGGAGTGAAAAAGGAAGGGGAGTCCAAGGGGCATTTTCTCATCTGACATTTCTCTTATTACTGGGCATCTTCAACCCATTTTTGGAAGGGAGATAGAAGGGATGTTTTTGTAAATTCCACTTCCATATGAATCAAAGTTCTCTGGGGCTCGAGCACTACTGGGTAGGAAGGTTTCATGACTATGGGAGAGCTGGCGTTTGGGGCAAAGTGAAATCTCAAGCAAGTAAAATGGTTAAGAGTATAATGACAGATTTAATATACAATGATCACTTTATAAGTGTTTGTTGGTTGAATGAAAGTATTCCTTGCACCTGGGGGCAAAACTGCTTGGGAGAATGGAAGAAACATTTCTGTAGAACCTACTATTTGCCAGGGACCATGCTAAGCCCTTTACAAATATTATTCTCAAATATTATTTTATGTGGTCCTCATAACAACCCTGAGGGGTAGGTGCTGTTATGATCCCTGTTTTACCGTTGAGAAAATTAAGGCAAACAGAGATTTTTTTAAGTGACTTGCCCAGGGTCACATAGCTATTAAGTTTCTGAGGCCGAATTTGAATTCACATTTTCCTGTCATTTTAAGCATACTCCATGCAAGGAATATGTCTCTGGAATTTCAACTACCGGAGTAAACAAGTTTTATGAGAGCAAATTCCTACACTTGACAACACATGTGGGTGTCTTCTGGACTCGTGGGTGGCTGGCTGGACTTGCAGATGAGTCAACAACTGCCATGGCTATTCCGAGTTTGGGCTTGTTGACAGGTGATGATACAGCTTTATGCACATTATTCTAGGCCTTGTACCATACACTAGGCCTTGTACCATACACAGACCCCTAGGGAAGAGGTCATTCTTCCATTGTGCTTCTCCTTCCCTTCACTGTCATTAGTCAGTCAAACAACAAGCAGTTAGTGAGTCCCTACTGTGTGCCAGGCACTTGCTAGGAGCTGGAACTATAAAGATAAAGGTGGAAAAATCCCTGCCTTCAGGGAGCTACCATTCTAAAGAAGGAGATACCATGTCTGTCTGCAGATATTTACTGAACAAATCCAAAGTTAGCTTGGAGGCTGAGGCACCATGAGCTGGGGGAAAGGTGGGGAGAGGGGGAAGGAGGGAGAGACAGGAAAGGTCTCATGCAGAAGGGACCCCGTTAGGCCAGAGGCATAAAGATAAGAAAAGAACTCATAGGGGTCTCTTCAAATTCCTTCATATGAATTTTGTATTTAATCGCTTATTCCATGTTGTTTCCCAAACACCTGTTCCCCAACAATAGTAGATATATACATATACATACATACATACATATACACATACACACATACATACATACTTGCACACACATACATATAAGCTCTTTGAAAAGAGGGACTGGTTATTTTTTGTTCAGGTTTCTTTGTGTCTTTCTCATCTAGCACAGTATTTGGCACGTAATAGATGCTTATTAAATGTTTGTTGAATTGAATTATCTGCTCCAGCCTGCCAAAGCTTTAATTTGTCATGTAAAGCGCTTCCCAATGCAGCCCCAACCTGATTTTTAAGGTCTATTTTTCATTACTCCCTGTCACATCTTCTAACCCAGACCAACTGACCTACTTATGGTCACCCAGACTTGGTATGCCACCTCCTTTCACCTCCCTTCTAGTTACCTTTACACCAGCTGGCCTTCATGCCTGGAATGTTCTCCCTCCTGGCTTCTACCTCTTAAGAAAATCCAGTTTCTTTCAAGGCTTGGTTCATGTGCTGTATCTTTTCTGATACTTCCTACTGCTATCTCTCTTTCTGTCTCATCCCTCTGTCTCTGTTTCTCTCTCTCTCTCTCTGTTTCTTTCTCTCTCTCTCAGTCTCTCTCTGTCTGTCTCTTTGTCTCTCTCTCTCTGTCTGTCTCTGCTTGTCTCTCACTGTCTTCAATATACTTCCATGTTTACGTGCTCTGTGTTTCAGAAGTGTTTCCTTAGGATGGCAAAAGCACTCTGCAAGCCTCACTATAGCAGCAGAAGGGATTTGAGCTGAAATTTCATTGGTAAAAGAAACTTCCAGATATCATGTGGCTAAAAAGCTGACTAAGGAAGCCCTGAGTTCCAGTCTGGCCTCTTGACTGTGCAGCTCTGGGCAAGTCACCTACCCACACAGTGCTCAAGGCAAGGCTACTAACTGCAGAAATGCCAGCCAGCATTGGTAGATGGAGTTTCCTTATCCAGGAGCTACTTAAGCCCCTGTGATCACAGGTCCAGACTATAAAGCACTAAATAAATTATACATTTCATGTGTGTGTGTGTGTGTGTGTGTGTGTGTGTGTGTGTGTGTGTGTGTGTGTGTGTGTGTGTGCAAACAAAGCTAGCTTGGGCACTGTCCTTAAAATGGAGATTTTGGGAGGTAGTGGCCAGAGAAGGGACCACAGGGGCATAGTGAACTTGCTGCCTCAGAAAACTGCTATGACATGATGGAGAAAGTCCAAAGAGCCAGGATTTGATTTCAAGTTTTTCTGAAACCAAGGGCTGCTCTCTATCCATTGTAACCATGCTCCCTGTCTTCATCATCATCTTCCTCCTCTTCCATCATCACGTTGTCCACATAGTAGATGATTAATAAAGCTTGTTGGATTCATTTGGATTGAATTATTGTTCAATTGGTTTTCAGTCATGTCTGACTGCATTTGGGATGGGGGGGGGGGGAACAAAGATTTCCTTAGTGACATGTATGAGACCAGATTTGAACTCGGGAAGATGAGTCTTCCCAATTCCAACTCCAGTGCTCCATATGCTTCACCACCTAGTTGGATTGAATTGGAAACCATTCATGAGAATCCCAGGATGAGAGATTTAGAGGTGACAGGGATCTCAGAAGGAGTCTGGTACAATTCCCTCATTTTACATATGGGGAAACTGAGGCCAGGAGAGAGAAATTGACTTGTTCAAGGCAGTAAATGCCAGACCTGAGTTTCCCATTTACGTTTGTCTAGTAAGGAATGTAGGTAGTGAGTTTGGGAGGGCTGTGTGGGCACATAAGGGGATTCCCAGAATGAGAAAAACAAGCCATCTTCCACCACATCAGCATGCCATTGTAAGCACCAGATGATATGTTACTGACCTTGATAATGCCATTATTCACGCTGCTTAGGGAATAAATCGTAAATGCCATACAGACAGGCTGAAGTTCATGTTTTACCTAGCCTTGAATTATGAGAGGGCTTTGGGAGGCCAGCCCAGAGCTTGAGAAGTAATGCTCACTTTCTCTGGCAACAAGGGAAACCAAAGGGGTCAATGGGAGAGGAAAAGAGAAACACTTTCTCTAATGGATTCCTTGACTAACAATAAAATGGGATGTGTGGGAATATCTGAATTTACCATGAAACTGGACATTTAAAAGTTGTAAAATATCTCTTTAGTTGAAAATGGTCACAGCATGGTTTATAACACAGCCTCAGTGCAATTCTAAGCATTTTCTCTCTTGCTTGTATTAAAATAGTAAGGTTATTCCTTCTTCCAAGAGGTGAAGCCGTAGACTTTATAAGGAAGACCTTTCATGGCTATTCCAAAGACTAAAATAATTTAATTCAGTTCTTTAGTGTAGATTCGCTGCATCGGGTATGTGGGGTATCAGTAACTGACCACTGAGTCAGACAGACCTGGTTTCACATTCTACAAGTCACAATTTCTCAATTGACCCACACTACTCTCTTAAGACTGTAAGCAGGGGGTTGTCATTAATCATTCTGATCTATTTCTTGCCCCTGGACCCAGAAGGTTCTGGGGAAGAGAGTAAGCCTGATGACTTTGTACAGCCCTGTCTCACTCAAATCCAATTCACTTGCAAACTAAGACATCACCCTCCTGATGGCATTGGTCCTCTTTGAGAGCAAAGGATGAACAACAAGACTATAAGTTGCAGAACAGCTATTAGTCTCCGTCAGGAGAGGGACTTTATGCCCAAGAGTTCATTCTATCAATTAAATCATGGATCTAAAAAAACAACAAAATTCACCAGTGTGGTAGAGTGAAATTTGAAGTCAGAGAATTTGTGTTTTAGTTCTAGCCCTTCCTCTCACTACCTGTGAGACTCTGGCCAATCTCACTTCATACTCTCCCAGCCTCAGTTTCCTCATCTGTAAAGTGAGAGAGTTGACCTGCAAGATCTCTAAGGTCCCTTCCAGTTCTAAATCTTTGGTGCTGTGAATTTGCATTTTATATGTAAGCCACTGTGCTAGGTGTTGGGGATACGAAAATAAAAATTCCCTGCCCTGGATGAGGTTATATTCTGTTGAGAATATACATATAAATAAGAATAATGCAAGATAATTTGAGTAGTGTGAAAGCAATAGAATTGAGAAGAGCAGGAAAAGCTGTAAAGGAGGACATGGTACTTGAACTGAGCTTTGAAGGGTGATGAAAATGCTGAGAGACAAAGATCAAGAGAGAATACATTACAGGAATGGAAAATAGGCTGTAAAAGAGAGAGAAAGAGGGACAGAAAAGGAGAGAGAGAGAGAGAGAGAGAGAAGGAAGGAAGGAGGGAGAGAGGAAGAAAAGGTAGAAGTGGGGAGCAAGAAAAAAAAAGAAAAATTAAAGGAGCAAGGAGGAAATTAGCTTTCAAATCTATAGATGGGAAAGAGTTCATGACTAAAGAAATGAGAGACAATTTTGATTATGTAAATTTAAAAAGCTTTTATACTAAAAAAAGTAAAAGGTAGTTAAAATTAGAAGAGAAAGAGGTAACTGGGGGAAAAGAATCTTTGCAACAAATTTCTCTAAGAAAAGTCACATATCTAAGATATACAATGAAATGATTGAAAGCAATAAGTCTAAGAACCATTTACCAATAAATGTCAAAGGGGTGAATAGCTAATTTTCAATGATAGAAGTTCAAACTGTCAACACTAAAGAAAAAAGAATGCTTCAAATCACAGTTAGAGAGATTTGAATTAAAGCAACTTCGAGGTCCCATCTTCCACTTTCCAGCCAGCCAAAAAACACCAAAGAAGAAAGCGACTGGCACACTGGTGCTCTATTGGTAAAGCTGGGAATAGGAGAACTGGCTATATAGAAGGGGAAAGGGGAGGGAAGAAGCATTTATACAGACCCTACTATGTGCTAAGTGCTTTACAAATATTGATCCTCACCACAACCCTGAGAGGTTGGTGCTCTTAATATCTTTATTTTACAGTTGAGGAAACTGAGGCAAATAGAGGTTTAATGACTTGACCAAAGTCGTTAAGTCCACATGGTTGGATTTGAACTCGGGTGTTCTTGACTCCAGACCTAGTCAGTGTTCTGTCCACTATCCACAGGTATTAGCTACCTGCCTCAATGCTAACATTATAGAGAAACACAACTTTAAAAGACTTTAGAATTCTGATTAACTCAGTGATAAACCACACATCCAAAAGAAAGAAGATGAAACAGCCAAGTACATCTTGTCAGAGAGATGATTAATTTGAAACCATTAAAAGACATTTTCAGGCAGTGTTACCATTTTTGCCACACTATAATCTATTTTTTTCTTTTTAAAAAAATTATTTTATTTATTTTCTGGTTTACATCATTCATTTCCATGAGATTTTGAGTTACAAATTTTCTCCCCATCTTTCCCATACCCACAACCCCAAAACAGCGATCCCACTGTAAAGCCCCTCACTTGGTCTGCTCTCTAACTTTCTGGTAGGACAGGGAGGGTCTCCCTACCCCAGTGCCTGTATATCTTAATTCCCAGTTGCATGTAGTTTATTATTATTATTATTATTATTGTTGTTGTTGTTGTTGTTGTTGTTGTTGTTGTTATAATATATTAACATTTGATTGTGGAACTTTAAATTCTAGATTCTTTCGGTTCCTCCCTCATCACCCACCCCCACTGGAAGGACAAGCAATTCCACACGGCTGTACATATACATCTATTTATTAATGGTTTTATTTTTCATTTTCATTTCTGTTTTTAAAATTTGCTCAATGGGAAAAGGAGTGTAGGAGAGACAAATTAATAAGGAAAAAAACTATAATGGATGGTTCTCTTAGAGGAGAAAAGGCATACAGGGGTGAAATCTAGGTGATATAAAAATAATATCAATAAGATTGTTTTTATAAAAGAATTTATGGGTATGGGATATTTAACATCACTTTAGGAGAAGAGGCAGTAATTGGCTTTGACTGTAATGTGGGAAACTAATCTGAAGAGAGAAAATACTTTGGTATCAGATTGTGGAGGGCCTTAAATGCAAGCCTGAAGACTCTGCACTTTATCTCAAATGTGATAGAAACTTACTGAGCATTTTTAGCAGGGGAATAAAATGCACTTTTTGGTTTTGCCTGTTTAGTCATATCCAGCTCTTCATGACCCCACTTGGGGTTTTCTTGGCAAAGATATAAGAATGGTTTGCTGTTTCCTTCTCCAGCTCTTTTTATGGATGAGGAACTAAGGCAAATGGAGTTAAGTGACTTGCCCAGGGTCACACAGCCAGTAAGAGTCTGAGTCCACATTTGAACTCAGGTCTGTCCTGATTCCAGGCCCAGAACTTTATCCACTTAGCCACCTAGCTGCCCCTAAAATGCTCATACTTATGCCTTATTTTGGAAGCCAGCTAGAGTATGCATTAGAAAGGGTACCTCTGGAAGCTAGAGACCAATTAGAAACTTCTTAAAATAGTCTTGATGTTATTAGGTCCTGAACTAAGGAAGTGGTCTAGTAAGTACTTAGGATACTTGTGTCTAAGGATGGGGCTCTACTGATTGATTGATTGATTGACTGATCCCACTCACTTAAAAGTAATTACATTTCTTAAGTAAGAATATTTATTGGCTAAATCAATCAGTCAGAAGGAACAGGGCTTGTACCCCTCCTCTAATCAATCAGAGTCATTTGTTAGAGTCTTGATTACAGCCCTAAGCAATTTGTATAACTGAGAGACTACCTCAAAACCAGATAAAGATCCCTAAAGTCTAGAAGCTGAAGGAACTGGGTTTTACACGGGGCTGAGTAAAGAATCAGCAGCCCCAGGCAGCAAACAAAAGATAAGACTGAGAGCTGGGGCCAATGAGAAAGACATTGAGGATGACTGTTAACTACAGGCTGATGCCACCACTGTCCCCATGTGCTCAAGGACGGAGGAAAATTCCAAGAAAAGTCTGCTCTTTTGCCAACTGCCTACCTAGCCACAAAGACTAAGTTAATGTGCTGTTTTGTTGCTCAGATGTTTCCAATAACCTGTATTTTTAGTCAGCCAGTGGTTAAGTCTAAAGATAGATGAAGGAAGGAAGGAAGGAAGGAAGGAAGGAAGGAAGGAAGGAAGGAAGGAAGGAAGGAAGGAAGGAAGGAAGGAAGGAAGGAGGGAAAAGTAAGAAAAAGAAAGAATGAATATTGGTGATAAATCCAAAGGGGGATCAGGAAAGACTTTTTGTAGAAGTAGACTTTTTTAACTGGGACATGAAGCAAATGAGAAAAGTTGAGTAGCAGAGATGAGACGGGAGAAAATTCCAGACTTGGGAGATAGCCAGTAAAAACATGAAGTTGGAGTGTCTTGTGCAAGGAACAGCAAGGAGGCCTATGGAGAGGGGTCAGGTTTAGGAAGAATAAAGAAAGGTGGAAAGGGGCCAGGTTATGAAGAGCTTTGAATGCCAAACAAAAGAATTTCCATTTGATCCTGGAGGGAGAAGGAACCTTTGGAGTTTATTTAAACGGAGGGTACTTTAGGAAGATGACTTTGACAGCTGAATGGAGGATTGCTTGAGTGGGGAAAGATTTGAAGCAGGGAGACCCACTTGAGGGCTCTTGGAATAGTCCAGGTGTGAGATGCTGAGGGGCCTCTGACAGGGGGTGGTAGCAGTATCAGAGAAAAGAAGGGAGCCAGCCTATGTGTGAGGTGGTTTGAAGGAAGAAATGACAACACTTGCCAACTGGCTGGACATGGGGGCAGAGGGTGAAAGAAAGTGAGGA
This sequence comes from Pseudocheirus occidentalis, assembly GCA_028646575.1. Taxonomy (NCBI): domain Eukaryota; kingdom Metazoa; phylum Chordata; class Mammalia; order Diprotodontia; family Pseudocheiridae; genus Pseudocheirus; species Pseudocheirus occidentalis. Next base: position 27,106,852 of record CM053599.1, on the reverse strand, counting down.
GCAGAGAGCATGACCCTGAAGGTTGTAAATCTGGGTGACTGAGGGGATACTGGGGCCCTGAAGACTAATATCACAGTTAGAAAGGAGAACGAGTTTGGGCTTTGCAACCTCAAAGCAATATGTAAATATCATTGCTCCTCGCAAAATTATAATCATGATTTGCCCATTTATGGTGCTTTAAGATTTACAAAATGCTTTCCCCACAACTCTCTACACATAGATAATTAAGTATTTTCATAACTAGTTTTACAGGTGAGGAAAACAAGACACAGAGTTGGCCACGGCCATAACAGCTAACAAGTGTCAGAGCCTGGATGAGGCCTAGAGTCTCTCAGAATTCAGAGATGAGGAAGGTTTGCATTATGTGGAACGTATAACTGTCAAAATCTTTGGTCCATAGGGAAGGGGAAGGGAATAATTATTTAAATAGCACCTACTGGGTGCCAGGAACTGTGCTAAGTGCTTTTAAAAAATATTTCATTTTACCATTCCAGAGTAGCTGGGTTTGGGATAGTACCAACAAATTCTGTTCTTTACTTTTCACATTCTTTTAAAAAGTAAATAAGTGCAAGAACTAAGTGGAATTCTTATAATAACACATTTGTGGATTGGACGTAATGAATGTCTCTCAGCTTTCTGTTCATTTACTTAGAGCACTGCATTTCTACATCAAGCCCAATGTTTAGTAATGGGCTAATTCTTCCAAATAAAAAAGAAAACGAGACACATTTAAATATGGAAAACTAACTGGTGTATGGGGGAGGCCCTGTGCTCAGGGAGAAAAGGGGGAGGGGGACATTTTGTGGGACAGAGATTTTCTTACTCTTGGCAAACTTGACACCAATTTCTTTTTTTTCCTTTTTGGAGGGAGAAGGCAGGGCAATTGGGATTAAGTGACTTGCCCAAGGTCACACAGCTAATAAGTGTTAAGTGTCTGAGGTTGGATTTGAACTCAGGTCCTCCTGACTCCAGGGCTGGTGCTCTATTCACTGAGTCACCTAGCTGCCCCTGGACACCAATTTCTAATGCAAATATTTCTGAAGATAGCCAGCTAGTACCCCCAGGATACACTCAACCACCTCAGAGCTCCATAGACTTATAGCAACCTAGAATCATGGAATGGTGGAATTAGAAAAAAGTGGGTAGTTCATTTCTTTCCTGATCCCCCTACTTTGTAGTTAGCAGAGGACCAAAAAGAGCCCAAAGTCACATAGATGATAAGCAGCAAAGTTGGGATTTGAACTGAGATCTGTTGAGTCCCTATGATAATGTTCCATACTGATTTCCCCTAAATATATACACACTAACTTAGATGTCCAGATTCTTCATTACAGGAAAACACCCTGGCTGAACTCCATGTAGTTTTCTCTAAGTGAACAGATATATATACGCCCTCCTGTACCACTTGACCCTCATTCTACCCCATTGTTGTTCAGTCATGTCTTATGCTTCATGACCCTACTTGGGGCGTTTTTGGCAAAGACACTGGAGTGGTTTGCCATCTCTTTCTCCAGTTCATTTTACAGAAAAGGAAACCAAGGCCCAGGGTCACCCAACTCCTGAGAGTCTGAGGTCAAATTTGAAAAGTCTTCCTAACTCCAGGCCCAGTGCTCTATACACTCCACCACCTAGTTGTCCCCATTCTACCCTACTACCAAAAATTGAAATTAATTTTAATGCAAACTTTTGTTAGTTTTCCTCTCTTCCAAAGTAAAACTTAAATGAACTTAAAAAGTTAACTTTGTGAAGGAGGGGACAATCGGTGTTTGGACTGGGCTAGATCTTGCCTCAGGACTAAACCAAAGTACACACTTAACTTTTTAAAGAAAGCATTATGTTCATTTTGTCTGGAGCTCAACTGTTGATCTCGGTCCCTTGGCAGCAACTTTGTTCCGGGTTCAGTATAAAAAGATAGCAAATCAAGATGGGAAAGAACATGTTTTTGTTATAACCCACTGTGTCTAATTACTCTACCTTTTCTTACCTAGTAATCTTAGTTTTCATGTTCTTTTAGATGATAAGAAGAAAGCAGTAAATAAACATATCAGCAGTTCCATTTTGGTGGAAGAGATTTCTCATTATTCAGGGGTGTGTGTGTGTGTGTGTGTGTGTGTGTGTGTGTGTGTGTGTGTGTGTCACACCTCATTACTCCATTTCTTGACCAGAAACCTTGTTTGGCATGGTCTTTCATCAGCTCACACAGTAAAGCAAGCATTCTAGCCTTTCTTCCACACACAAGCTCTTACCACACTGACATGATGGTGCATGGCAGATTGTCCTTCATGTGCCACTTTAGAGAATGAACTCTGTGACGTGGCTGTCGGTACTATCCTCCCTCATCACTGGTGTGGACATACCCTTGATTTCTCAAAGGTTCAATGGAGCATAAGCTCAGATAGGTTTTACTGCTTTGGAAAGGTTTCCATTATGGTTCGGCAGATTGAGATTGCTGTCCTGGAGCCAACTGAATTTGGAAAGGCTCATCAATAGGACAGCCTCCAGGTAATGAATTCCTTGGGCCATGGCAAGTTGTGGTTTTCTTAAATTCAATCTAAACCAGTGTCTATGTGGAAGAAGCTCCAGATTGGCTTATTCAGCTAATTAAAAGCTCTGCAGTTGGGAGTAATTGATTGGTTTGCTTTTTATATAGGTTGCCTACTTACATCAATTAAATTTACTAAGACCCTGAATTCTCCTAGAAATCTGGTCTTAATGGAGTTTTGGCCTTGAAAATGCATCTTTATGTGTCATTGAATACAAACTGCAACATAATATACTGACAAGAAAGCATATGGAGTATATAAAACTGAGGTTGGAAGTGTCCTGCAGAAAGAAATATTTTAAAAATTGACAATCAACTTTGTCTAAATAATGACCAGAAAAATCTAAACTCTCAGAAGTCTAAGTTTATTTTAAGAATATTACCAAAAAGGGGACTGGATTCTTATAAAGGAACAAAAGCAGCCCTCATTCCTCTACCAGTTTGCTAAGTTTAAAACACCTAATGGCCTGAAGCTTCTTCTTTTTTTGCAGTTTTAACCCCTCCTCATCCAAACTGCTAGTGCTTCCGCATCATTTTGAGTTGAAATTACTTTCTTCTCCCCCACTCCTAACAAGATATTTACTACTCAAAATACAGGTAACAAGAGGGAAATGAAGGAGAAATTAGGATCATAACATCTGTAGATTTACAGCCAGAAAAACCTTAGAGGTCATCTCTTGTAAGTTCTCCCGTTATGGGAAGTTAGGTGGTACCATGGACAGAGCCTGGAGTAAGGAAGAGCTGAGTTCAAAGCCAGCCCATGACACTTCATAGTTGTGTGACCCTGAGCCAGTCACATCTATTTGCCTCAGTTTCTTCATCTATAGAATGGGGATAAAAATAGCACCTACTTCCCAGAGTGGTTGTGAGGATCAGTAAGCTCATTAAGTTTAGCAAACAGAATAAGTACTATAGAAATGTTGACAACTATTATTAGATTGTATGCTCCTTGGGGGCAGAGGCTGTCTTTTGACTCTTTGCATCCCCAGTGCTTAGCACAGGACCTGAGCATAGTATAGTGATGCTTAATAAATGCTTGTTGATTAATTTAGTCTAAGTCAGTCCTTTTCAAGATGAAGCCCAAAGAGGAATGATTTTTCCAAGGTCACATTGGTCCTAAGTGGCAGAACCACCATTAATGGATGATTAATGGATGATCCAAAGGCTGGCTAATTAGCCCCTGAATCACTAAGAGCTGACTATTTGTGGAAGGGGGAGGGGAGCACATACCACCCAACAGCTGTGCCCTTAGCTAAGTCACTGACAACTGATAAAAAGTGGGGAGAGATTAGGCTAGAAAATCTGGACCCACTTTCAAATTTTAAGCATTATATTCTGTTCTCATTACATGAAGACTAAAAAGATGTTTAGATACCTTCTCCCAAAGCAGTCATATATAATGATCCATGGGCTGCTTTTGTTAAACAAAAAAAAAAACAAAAACAAAAAAAATCACACTGATATGTTGAGGGACATAAATTTGCCCTCTCTCTGTTTCACTCGGCCCAACTGAAAAGACATAGTTCTCTGGCTGGCCAATTCTGTTGAGCTAAAAATCATTCATGGCCGTTGCACTGGAGATATTCTGTGCCATTTAGCAATGAGAGATTGGACTGTGTTTCCAGGCTAACATACAGTCAGTAAACCTAGACCCTGGCTAACCTCACAAAGGTTTAGTCATGTACTTGTATTTGTTTTTGTGTTTGTGTTGAGGAAGCTGTTGCATCTTTCTCCCCACAGGATTGTAAGGCCTTGGCAGTACTTGCAGCTGAACTGGTGGGTGACAAGGTCTAGCTGAAAAGATGTGAGCAGGGATTTTTGCTCAAACAACTGGCAGTTAGAAGACTAGTGTTTGCTAAGGGAAGTCACTGACCCCAGTGCCAGTTTGCGTCTGAAGTTGGGCTATGGGCCATTTGGGGACAAACAAAGAAATCTGATATCCTGCATTTTAAAGAGCTCTTAAAGGCTTCTTCATCACCAGTTTACCTTGTCCTGGGGCCTGCCCAGTTTCTTTGCATTCAGAAGTTGAAAACAGTCTGTCCTGAGCCATGCCTTGGAAAATCAAAGGAGATGTTTTGTAATAATATAGTGATGGTAATAATAGAGACGGCCAGTGGCTCAGTAGTTAGAGGCTGGGGCCTAGAGTCGGGAAAGGCTGAGTTCAAATGGAGCCTTAGACACCTACTCACTATGTGAGATTGGACAAGTCTCTTTACCTGTGTTTCTTCAAATGTCCTTAATTGTTAAGATGCTAATAACTTAGTATCTACCTCCCAGGGTTGTTAGGAGGATCAGATGAGATAATATTTCTGAAAATAAAAAAAAGTACAGAGTGCCGTGCCTAGAGTAAGCACTATATCCGTTTATCAGTTCCTTCCCTTCTCCTAATAATAGTAGGCATTTATACAAGGCTTTAAGGTTTGCAAAGTACTTTACAAATATATTAGGTTTGCACAACAACCATGGGAGGTAGGTGCTAGTATTATCCCAGATCAACTGAGGGCCATATATATTATTACATAGTCCTTTTATTCCAATGAATTTAGGAACCATCTCATGTTAAGATCCCCGTCGGCCCCACCATATACCCTGAGAGTACATAACAGAATGTCTGCATTCTCCACATTTTTGAAATTGAGGCACACAGAAATATAATCATTTACCCAAAGTCATTGGTAAATAAAGACAATAAATGGCCATTCAGACTGGCAGTGGTCACAATATAGACACCCAAGGTGATGGGCAAGTAAAGAGCATCTACTAAATGTGGACTAGGCCACAGCAAATTTGTTTCCTCAGATTGAATGATATTATTTCACTGACATCATCTCAAATATTAATGGTCTATCCAAGAGAGAGTGAACTCCAGAACTAGCCTGTAGTAATAACAGCAACACCCAAGTACAGTGTTTTAAGGGTTTAGAAGGAAGCAGTACAGATATTATCCCCATTTTAAAGACGAGAAAATTGAACCTCAGTGAAGTGAAGTGAAGTGAAGCAACTTGCCCAGGATCACAGAGTCAGGACTCTAGCACAGGTCCCCCAGCCTCCTAGTCAAGCCTTCTTTGGACTGCACTATACCAGCTCCCTGTCAAAGTCAATGTGGTAAATATTGTGGAGAGAGAGCAGTGATACAGTCTCCAGTTTTATCTGGATGTATAAAATCATCACAGGGCAAGTGTTTACATGGTGGTGGGAAGAAGCATACAAAGATACTCTCAAGGTCTCCCTTAAGAACTTTGGAATTGTGTGACAAAGAAGACACTGGCACAGGACTGCCCATCATGGTGTGCACTCACTAAAGAAAGGACTGTGCTCTCTGAGCAAAGCAGAGTTGAAACAACCCAAAGGAAACACAGGATGTGCAAGAGTATTCACCCCAAGTGTTCACACAGACTATTTGTGTCCTGCATGTGGTAGAGCATTTCCAGCTCACATGGGGCTCATCAGCTACACACTGAAACTTGACTAGCATAATGATGTCATTTTGGTCCTTTTGAGAATGAAGGACAACCAATACAAAATCCTAAATCTCAGTGACTTAGAAATCAATGGACTTGGATAACATGGCTCTACAAAATATTGTGTCAACTGGCTTTACAAATTAAATTCCTTCGTAGTGGGGCAAATATTGATATCCCTTGGGACTAAAACCTTGTCTTTCTGAAGAAGTTTATAGCCAAAGGTCTCCCAAGACAAATGTACATTGTTCTAATCCTGAAATCCTTAAGAAGCCCATCTAAATAGGTGCCTCCATCATTCCACTGAAACTTCCTCCCTGGTTATATGTTGCAGCCTACCCTCCCCCCATCCTCCCCCATCCACTAGGAATGACTATTGCCTTTTCTTTAATATTCATTTTTTATTCATGAATAAACATTGTATTTGACATCAAAATTTGACTATTATCATTCAGCAGTAAATCATTGTGTAAAAAATGTTCATTGAAGATCTTGATTGATTGAGGGCAGAACTGCATGCTGGTTCACAAGGCACTTGTCAGATTCTCCAGTAGGCAGGCCCAATGCTCTTGCCATTGTC
>CM053599.1:27076309-27099769 GCA_028646575.1 Pseudocheirus occidentalis | reverse complement strand
GATTCTTGGTTTTAATTCCAGCTCCACTCTAATGTTGAAGGAATTATTCTCTTCAGAATGCTTTTGAGCTTCTTTTTCCATCTGGGAAATTCGACTTTTTAAGGCATTCTTCTCCTCATTGGTTTTCTGGGCCTCTTTTGCCATTTGAGTTAATCTATTTTTTAAAGTGTTGTTTTCTTCAGTCAGGTTGTTGACTCTCTTTTCATGATTTTCTTGCATCATTCTCATTTCTCTTCCCAATTTTTCTTCTACTTCTCTTATTTGTTTTTCAAAGTCCTTTTTCAGTTGATCTATAGCTTATAGGATTTCTTCAAGTGACTTGGGAGCATTTGGTGTGGGAGTTCTGACTGTGTTGTCTTCCTCCCATTCCATGCTTTGATCCTTTTTGTCCACAAAAAGGGATTCTGGAGTTTTATTGCTGTTCTTATTTTGCTTCCTTTTCCTCATGTTGGCCAGTCAATTAATTGGTTGTGTATTTTTTAGCTTTGTGGAATTCTGCTTCCAGGGGGGAAAGCTGTGTCCCAAATCACTGGGGTTTTCCCAGCTGCTGGAGCTATTAGGGGGGTGTTGCAGCCCCCTCCAGCTTTGGCTTGCTGAGAGCGCACCCCAGGACCACCACTCAAGACCATGATCTGGATCCAGGCTGCTCAACACAAGAGCACTTGGCCCTGATCAGTCCACTCAACCCCCCTTCATGGTCCACAGGCCAGGAGCTCTGAAGCAGCCCAGTGGGAGCAGCTGCCAGTTATAGAAGTTCCTGCCCTTCCCCCGTCTGCTTCCTTGCCCTGGGGGCAGATTGGCCAGACTGTTTTGCCTCCCCCAAATTTAGCTTGAAAGCTTCACTTTCACTGACCTTCTCTAATCCTGGTTTGATAGATGTGAAGATTGCTCTAGGTGCCATCTGCTCCCTGGTGTAGACTCACACTACGGCTTGGGAGGCTTGGCCTCCTCCTGACCGCCCTGGGGCCTGGCCACAGTTTCGGTTTTGGCCTGGGCTGGCCTCAGCTCCCGGCCTGCAGCTATGAGCCCCTCCTGCCAAGCTGCCTCCAGCCAGAGATGTGTTTTCTGTATTTTTGTGAGTTTAGGAGCCTTAGAATTTGTTTAGAGTCGTATTTTATGGGTATTTAGGGTGGCTGTGTGGGAGCTGCAGAACTTTGCCGCTTCTACGCTGCCTTCTTGGCTCCTCCCCCCACCAGGAGCATTCAATCTTGACTAAATACAAGGTAGTTCCAAACCAGCCATGTATGTATGGAGGGTACTAGAAGTACACAGGGTCAGGAAAGACTTCATGTGGAGCCTAGTGCTTGAGCTTCCTCTTGAAGAAAAAGAGGCAGTCTAGGAAGCAGCCATGCCAGGCATGCAGGATGGCCAGTGCACAGTCATGGAGAGAGGAGATGGGGTGTCCTGTTCTAGGAACATAGAGGAGACCTAGTTGACTGGATTGCAGGCTGAGGGAGTTCTGTCCAATGAGGCTGGAAAGATAGGTTAGGATCAGGTTGAGAAGGCATTTAAAATCCAAACAGAGGAGTTTATTTTTTTTTCCTAGAGTCCATAGGGAGTCAAAGATTTTAACTGAGGAGAGGAATCACATGGTGAAAACTAATTTTAAAGAAAATGGGGAGGGGGGGAGAGGAAGAGGGCGGCTAGGTGGTACAGTGAATAGAGCACTGGCCCTGGAGTCAGGAGGACCTGAGTTCAAATCCAAACTCAGACACTTAATACTTACTAGCTTTGTGACCCTGGGCAAGTCACTTAACTCCAATTGCCCAGCCTTCCCCCCTCAAAAAAAAATGAGAAGGGTTTCGAGACAGGGGTAAGGGGGGAGGGTAGATATTGAATTCAGTTTTGAATATTTTGAATTTATGCTATCTTTGGGATATCCATCAAATGTTCAGTGGTCAATTAGTGTGCAGGATTCTAGGTTAGGAAAGATGGGGCCTGAATATATTGGCCTGTGACTAGCCATGTAAAATGGCAATTAAACACATGAGAGCCCAAGAAAGAAAATGTGGAAGAAAAAAGGGGGAAAATGAGAGAAGAGGGAAGGAGAGCAGAGAGGAGAGGAAAGGGATCTTGTAGAGCACCTGCAGTTAGGGGGCATGACTTAGATGATGAGCCAGCAAAAGAGCCTTAGAAGTAAACTCAGACAGGAGATGGTATCAAGGAGAAGGTGACTATCAGTGTCAAATGCAAGAGATGGGCCTGGAATAGGGGTTGTGATAGGGACACATTTGGCAGTCTGGTGGAGCCCATGAACTCTTCTTAGAATAATATTTTTAAATGTATAAAATATATAAGATTACAAAGGAAACCAATTAGATTGAAATAATTACCAAAATATTAAAGAAATAAAATCACAAAGCCCATTTTAGGAATAAAATACTGTAAGACTTGGCAATTACAAGATTATTGTTAAATTTTTTTTTTTTGGAGGGGGAAAGGCAGGGCAATTGAAGTTAAGTGACTTGTTCACACAGCTAGTAAGTGTTAAGTGTCTGAGGCTAGATTTGAATTCCAGGACCCATGCTCTGTTGACTGTGCCACCTACCCACCCCTATGTTAAATTTGAAGAGAAAAATTTCAGGTGAATGAAGAAGTCAGAAGCCAGATTGCAAAGTGTTACAGGGTGAGTGAGAAGAGAGCAAAAGAAAGCAGGGAATGTAGACATCTTTTTTCTAGGAGCTTGGGTAAGGAAGGGAGATACAGGATGGTAGCTTGAGAGATTGGCAGGATCTAGTGAAGGATTACTAAGGATGAGTGAGATTGGTTATGTTTGAGGTATTAGGGAAGGACCCAGTAGATAGGAACAGGTTGATGATTAGAGATAGGAGATGCTTAAAGTTACAATCTGCTGAAGAAAAAGGGAGGCAATCAACTTAAAAACACATGTAGAGGGGTCAGCCTTGACAACAACAGGGTCTTCCTCAGTGTCAGAGAGTGCTGGAAAGGAGTAGAGAGTAAGAGATGATGCCAAGGGGCTTTAAGATGAAGAGACTGGGGGAGATGAAGCCACGATGGTAGAGAAAAATCAGGCAACTTCAAACAGAGAAAAACAAATTACACGTCAATTTCCCTAATGAATATTGATGCAAAAATTTTAAATAAAATATTAGCAAAGAGATTATAGCAATTTATCCAGAGGATAATACACTATGATTAGGTGTGACTTATAATAGTAATGCAGAGATAGTTCAATATTGGGAAAACTATCAGCAATAATTGACCATATCAATAACAAAACTAACAAATTAAATGATTATCTCAGTAGATGAAGAAAAAGTTTATGACAAAATACAGCACCTAGTCCTATTAAAAACACTAGAGAACATAGGAATAAATGGAGTTTTCCTTAAAATGATAAGTAGTATCTATCTAAAACCATTAGCAAGCATTATATGTAATGGGCTTAAGCTAAAAGCTTTCCCATTAAGATCAAGGGTGAAACAAGGATGTCGATTATCAGCAGTATTATTTAATATTGTACTGGAAATGTTAGCTTTAGCAATAAGAGAAGAATTAGAATAGGCAATGAGGAAACAATATCACTCTTTTCAGATGGTATATTTAAAGAATCCTAGAGAACCAACTATTTCAACTTGAAATAATTAACAACTTTAGCAAAGTTGCAATATATAAAATAAACCACACAAGTCATGAGCATTTCTACATATTATCTACAAAGCCTAGCAGCAAGAGACAGAGAAACTCCATTTAAAATAACTGTAGACTGAATGTAAAATATTTGGGAGTCCATCTTCCAAGACAAACTCAGGAACTATACGAAAACAATTACAAAACCCTTCCCACAAATAAAGTCAGATCTAAGTAAGAAAATTATCAGTTGCTCATGGGTAGGCCAAGTTTATATTAAAAAATGATAATTCTACCTAAATTAATTTACTTATTCAGTGCCATACCAATCAAAACTGCCAAAAATTTTCTAGAGCTAGGAAAAATAATAACAAAATTCTTCGGGAAGAACAAAGGTCAAGATTATCAAGAGAATTAATGAAAAAAAATGCAAAGTAAGGTAGCTGTCCACATACCAGATCTAAAAGTATATTATAAAGCTGCAATCATAAAACCCGCTTGGTACTGACTAAGAAATAGAGTGGTGGATAAGTGCAACAGGTTAGGTGCACAAAACACAGTAGTCAATGTCTACAGTGATCTATTGTCTGATAAACCCAAAGACTCCAGCATCTGGAATAAGAACTCACTATTTGACAAAAACTGCTATAAAAACTGGAAAACAGTATAGCAGAAACTAGATATAGATCAACAACTCACTTTGTATACCAAAATAAAGTCAAAATGGGTACATGATTTAGACATAAAGGGTGATACCATAAGCAAATTAGGAGAGCAAGGAATAGTTTGCCTGTCAGATCTATGGAGAACAGAAGAATTTATGACCAAACAAGAGACGGTGAACATTATGAAATGCAAAATGGATAATTTTGATTACATTAAATTAAAAATGGTTTGCACAAACAAAACCAATGCAACCAAGATTAGAAGGAAAGCGGAAAGATGGGAGACTATTTTTACAGCCAATGTTTCTGACAAAGGCCTCATTTCTCAAACAGGAATATAGAGAACTGAGTCAAATTTATAAGAATACAAATCATTCCCCTATTGATAATGAACCAAAGTATATGAACAGGCAGTTTTCTATGCTCATATTTTTTAAAATGCTCTAAATCACTACTTTTAAAAATGATTATAGCTAGAATTTTTTTTCTTTCAACATTCACTTTTATAAGATTTTGAGGTCTGAGTTTTTTCTTTATCCTACCCTTTCCTGCACCCTCCCCAAGGCAAGTAATCTAATGTAGGTTACACACGTACAATCATATTAAATACAGCAAAATCACTACTGATTAGAGAAATGCAAATCAAAACAACTCTGAGGTGCTACCTCACATCTTTCAGTTTGACTAATATGACAGGAAAGGAAAATGATAAATGTTGGGGAAGATGTGGGAAAATTGGAACACTAATGCTTTGTTAGTGGAGTTGTGAACTGCTCCAACCATTCTGGAGAGCATTTTGGAACTAATCCCAAAGGGCTATAAAAATGTGCATAACATTTGGCCCAGCAATATCACTTCTTGTATCCCAAAGAGATCATAAGAAAGGGAAAAGGATCTACATGTACAAAAATATTTATTGCAGCTCTTTTTGTGGTGGCCAAGAATTGGAAATTGAGGGGATGCCCATCATCTGGGGAAGGGCTGAACAAGCTGTGGTATACAAATGTAATGAAATACTATTTTGCTATAAGAAATGATGAGTAGGCAGATTTCAGAAAAACCAAGAAAGACTTATGTGAATTGATGATGAGTGAAGTGAGCAGAACCAATAGAACATTGTATACAGAAATGGCAACATTGTAACAATGATCAGCATTGATAGATTTAGCTCCTCAGCAATACAATGATCCAAGATAATTCCAGAAGACTAGTATAATGGAAAATGCTATTCACATCCATAGAAAGAACTGTGTAGTCTGGATGCAGATCAAAGCATGCTATTTTCACTTTTTCTTGTTGTTTTTTCTTTCTTGTGGTTTTTCCTTTTGTTCTGATTCTTCTTTCACAACATGACTAATGTGGAAATATTTTTAACATGATTGTACATGTATATCCTATATCAGATTACTTGCTGTCTTCAGGAAGGGGGAGAGGAGGGAGAGAGGGAAAAAAATTGGAACTGAAAAACTTATAAAAATAAATGTTGAGAGGGTTCTCCTTCTGTTGCCACTGAAGCGGCAATAGTGCCAGCACCGTGAAGTGAAGGGTTCCGGGGCCATTGGACATCCGTGCTGCTGCCGCCATGGAGATGTTGTACTGGGTGCCCTTCGTGGTTTTTGAGTGTCCCAACCTGAAGCTGAAGAAGCCACATGCCGTCAGTGATGCCGGTGTACGCCCTGGTGGTGGTGTCTTATTTCCTCATCACCGGAGGAATAATTTATGATGTCGTTGTGGAACCTCCTAGTGTTGGATCAATGACAGATGAACATGGACATCAGAGACCAGTGGCTTTCTTGGCATATAGAGTAAATGGACAATGTATTATGGAAGGACTTGCATCCAGTTTCCTGTTTACAATGGGAGGTTTAGGTTTCATAATCCTAGACCGCTCCAATGTACCAAATATTCCCAAGCTCAATAGGTTTCTTCCTCTATTCGTCGGTTTTGTCAATGTCTTCTTAAGTTTATTCACAGTGAGAGTGTTCATGAGAATGAAGCTGCCGGCTTTCTACTGGATTAGAGTTGCTTTTTTGTGAAGCCACAACAGTAACTGGATTTGCTCCTATTAATGATGTTTCAAAGGCTATTCTGCCCTCCAGGACAAAATGTTAAACATGGATTGACTGTGTCTCAGTATGACATAAGGAAAGGTGTAAAAATACAGAAGGTTTTAGTCCATTTTTTGGAAACAAAAAAACCAAAACCCTCTTGGTCCTATTGATGTGATCAGTTTATAGTAATAATAGTAATAACACCATTATTTTTTCTATATTGACCTCCCACCATTCATGTCAAATAATCACAATAATCACATCTGTCCTCTTTGGTTCCCCCTCCCCCAGTTTTGAGAGAAACTGTTTTCCTTTGTCTAATGAAAGTATTAAATAAAGTATTTCCTCATTATCTACAAGCCCCTTTGTAAATTTCCCCATTTCAGGAAAAGGCACTTCTAGTGAAGATGTGCACAAGTAAATTCAGGGAGCTGGAGCTTCCAGGCTGATAACTCTGTCCAGGAGATGAGTTTTGCCTTGAACCTTCGTTATTTTAAATGCAGCTTTCAAAGCCTGTGATTTTATGTGAGACTGTTCCCTAAACAATAAGATGTATGGAAGGAGCCAAAATAAATCATTTTTCTATTAAAAATAAAAATAAGTGTTGAAAACTATCTTCACATGTAATTGAAAAAAATAAAATTCTATTGGAAAAAAATTTTTTTAAGTCAGTAGAAAAGAGATTAAGAGAAGAGATCTTAGGGGTTTCAGACCTTGTTGGTTTACTTATCAAAATACCACAGGGACATCACAGTCTCACCTACAAGAGTCATCCAGGTGGTGTAGTAAATAGAACACTTTACCTAACATTAAAAAGACCTGAGTTCAAATCCAGCCTCAGACTTGCTAGCCATGAAGCCGTGGGTAAATCACTTAATCTTTGTCTGTCATAGTTTCTTCCACTGTAAAGTAGGAATTGGTAACCCTACCTCCCGTATTTGTTGTGAGGATAAGCTGAGGTGATTTCTGTCAAGGGCTTAGCATAGTGCCTAGGACAGAGTTGATGCTTGCTATTATTATAAGAGAGGTATGTATCAGGGTGCAGCAGAAAGGTGTCAAACCTGTCATCAAACTGTGGCCACACTTCTGAGTGCTGCCTGGACCTGATTAAAATGTAATTTGGGGAATATTTAACAAAATAAATAGAAACACAATAGAAGATAGATGTTAATCTGCCATCTTCTAAGTCAATATTTGACCCACCGAAGAGAGGTCTTTATGTATGGTCTACTGGCCCCTTTTCTATTCCAGTTTGACACCAGTGGTATCAAACCTCCTTTTTAGATCTTTTTTTTTTTTACTTTTTTTTTTTTTGCTTTTTGGAGGGCAATTGGGGTTAAGTGACTTGCCCAAAGTCACACGGCTAGTTTTTGTGTCTAGTGTCTGAGGCCGGATTTGAACTCACGTCCTCCTTTTCTTTCTTTCTTTTTTTTTTTTTTGCTTTTTTTGGAGGCGGGGCAGGGCAATTGGAGTTCAATGAATTGTCCAAGGTCACATGGCCAGTAAGTGTTAAGTGTCAGAGGCTGGATTTGAACTCAGGCACTTCTGACTCCAGGACTGGTGCTCTATTCACTCTACCATCTAGCCACCCCCCTCCTTTTTAGATCTTGTGGACTTGGATTCAGTTCCCAGCTCAGACATTTACTAACTATATAACTGTGAGCAAATCACGTAATCTTTCTGAGTCTCCATTTAGCCATCTGTAAAATGGAGTTGGTGATAATGGCACCGACCTCAAAGGGTGACTGTTAAGAATCAAATGAGATGAAGTGCTTTGTAAACCTTAAAATTGCTATGTAAATATGAGCTCTGATTAGTGTTGCTACAAGATACTGCAGCACGGAACCCCAAGTACTGAAACTGGCTGCAGATCCAATCAATCTTTTGAGATGGAATGGTATGTCACTGTATTGAAATGGGAGCCCAATTTAGAATCTCATACTCAAGTGGGAAAAGAGATTAGAACACAGTGTTGTATATTTGCCCCCTCAAGGAGGAGAAGAAGAGAAATGTGTTTAATTAGATGCGCGGTTACAAAGGCCTACTGTTGCTGACCAGCTTGTCCCGATTGACCATCTGCTTCTTTCTCTCTCCTACCTCTCCCTTTTTCATGGCTACAGTCCCTTATTTTCTTGTGAACATGTTGTGTCTTCCCCCCTTTGCTGCTCCCCCACTTTTTTAAAGGACTCGTTTCCCCTTTAGAATCTTTTCCTGCTACAAAATCAAATTGTAATTCTGCACCACTGCCAGAAGCATTTAAGCAATTAGAGAACTGTAATTAATGTCTACTGTGTATGTAATCTCATAATGGGCCCTGGGTAAATGCAGAAGTTCAGAGCAGGGCCTGGGTGTTTGTTTAATAATGGTTATTCATCTATGGTCCAATGGCCTCCCTGCTGGGTTTGCCAGATGTGGGTGCCCTGGGACTCTGCTGCAGAGAACTGAAGCCTGACCTCTTTAAGCCTCCCAGCCTCTCTTTGGCATCTTGTGTCTGGTCATAGATTACCACACCTCTCATTTTCAGGCCACTCTCCCAGACATTCACTCCCCTGCTTTGAAGATGTATTGACCTAAGAATGCCAGTGTGATGAAAGGTTGGTAGCAGGGTCGAGGGAAACTCTTCATAATTCAGCTTTGGGAATTAGAACAGGCTCACCATTCCTGAGTCTAGAAAGGATAGGGATAGACCTGAAACATATCAAGCTAGAGGGGATTTGGGGAGCTTGGGGGCTTGCGATTCTTATACCCCAGCCATTGATATGGCGCCTGGCACAAAGTAATCTAGTCATGTCAAATCAATAAGCATTTTTAAGCACCCATTCTATGCCAGACACAGTGTTAAGTGCTGGGGACACAAGAAAGAAAACCAGCCCCAAACAATCCTTGCTCTCAAGCGTGAGATTCTGCAGATATATATGGGAGAAACTGGAGACAAGCTTTGAGGGGAGGCACTAGGATTAAGGAATAATAAGAACAGTTTCCTTCAGTAAGTGGGATTTTTAGCTGAGACTTGAAAGAAACAAGTGAAATTACAGGTAAAGAAGGGAAGGGAGAGTATGTCAGGCATAGGGCCAGGCAGTGAAAATGGCAGAGTTGGGAGACTATTATTGGCTGTATATTAACCAATCTGACAGGTGTGAGGTGATTCCTCAGAGTTGTTTTAATTTGCACTTCTCTAATCAATAGGGATTTAGAGCATTTTTTATATGATTATAGATACCTTTAATTTCTTCTGTCTTAAAATTGTCTGTTTATATCCTTTGACCATTTGGGGAATGACTTGTGTTCTTATAAATTTGACTCAGTTCTCCACAAATTTGAGAAACAAGGCCTTTATCAGAGATGCTTCCTATAGACTGTTTCCAAGTTTTCTACTTTCCTTCAAGTCTTGATTGCTTTGGTTTTGTTTGTGCAAAAAACTTTTTAAATTTAATAAAGTAAAAATTATCCGTTTTATATCATGTAATGCAGAGGCTTAATTTTTTACAGATACATTTAAATGAATCCAATGTTGGTATCTCACAAATAGCACTTTAAATCTATTTTTTTTGTCCACAGAATTTTCCATGGTCACCTAAGTAATTAATGGCAGATTTGGGTCTGGAACTTCTGTAGTCTTTTACAAGACCCATTGTAACCAATGCAAAGCTCAGAAGCAGAATGACTTACGCTGACTGCGAGGGCCTGAGCAGGATTTTCACAAGATACTTAAGGAAAGAAGACTGAGGAGTTCTTGTCTTTTGTTGATGTTCAGTCATTTCAGTCATATCTTTGTGACCTCATTAGAGGTTTTTTTGGCAAAGGCACTGGAGTGCTTCCCCACTTTCTTTACCAACTCATTTTACAGATGAGGAAAATGAGGCAAACTGGGTTAAGGGACTTGCCCAGGGCCACATAGTATGTGTCTGAGGCCAGATTTGAACTCAGGAAGATGAGTCTTCCTGATTCCAGGCTCAACACCCAACACCACCAAGCTGTCTTTCTTTTGCTCATTTTCCCTTGTAATAATTCTGCCCTTCATATAGGTTAAGATATGAGGTACCCACTACTGTGTACCAGCCCCCCTGGACAGCAATATAAACCTGGGGTTAAGTAACTTACCCTAGATCACACCAGCACTGAGTGCCAGAGCAGGGATTTGAATACAAGTTCTTAGACCCCCAACTCCAGGACTTAACTTTCCACTTTACTAAGATATTTCTCATAGATACTTAGGTTTATTCATCTAATGAGGATGATTTTACATCAGTTTGTATATTTGTGCTTTTTAAAATTAGTATTAGTAGTTCAGTAGAGATTAGTAATTATGTTATTTTATAGATATTAATATAGTAGTATTAGTAATAGAGTCATAATACTGGTTGCCGTTTATCTAGCACTCTCATAGGTTCAGAGGTGGGATAGATGGAGGATTGGCCTTAGAGTCAGGAAGTCCACAGTCCAAGTCTCACCTGATACATTACTAAGCATGGAAAAAGTCACACAGTCTCTCATTACCCGTAGACAGCTCTCTAAGGCTAGAAAAATCATGACAGATGTCTGGGTGGAGGCAGTTCCCATTCGGGTGATGAAGAAGGGGAAGGAAGGAAGGAGAATCGAAGGACTTGCAAAGGCAGCAAGGTGGCCCAGTGGACAGAGTGCTGGGCCTGGAGTCAGGAAAACTCATTAAATCTGGCCTCAGACATTTACTGAGTGACACTGGGCTAGTCACTTAACCCTATTTGCCTCAGTTCCCTCATCTGTAAAATGAGCTGGAGAAGAAAATGGCAAAGCACTCTAGTGTCTGCCAAGAAAACCCTAAATGGGGTCATGAAGTTTCAGACATGACTGAAAAGCGACTGAACAATAACAAATCAACAAGGGGGGCATTAAGTCCCCACTGCATACAAGGTGCTGGGCCCTAAAGATAAAAGCAACTTACACAAAAATGCCTGTATACAAGATCAATATTGAGTGATCCGGGAGGGATAGGAGGGAAGGGGGCATTAACAGCTCTAGGGAGGATTAGGAAAGGTAAGACTGAGCTTGGTAGGAACTAAAGATTCCTTAGAATTTAGAAATTTAGAAATTCCTTAGAAATTAGAATTCCTTAGAGGTTTATAGGTTTGGAGCAGGAATGATTATGGAATTTAAATGGACATTCATGTCAAGGGTCTGACCCCTCGATGACCTTTGTATTTACTTCCTATAAACAAATGCCTAGAATCAGAAGTCCAGAGCACATTGGGCTCTATGACCACTGGCAAATCAGTTTAGGCAGCTAAGACTTTGAAATAGCTGAGAATGTGCTGAAGGTCATTGGGAAAGGGAATTTCCTCACCTGGGAGTTCTCTACATCGGTGAAATCACAGATCCAGTGCCCACCCTCATCCCTATTCAGGTGAGGAGAGAAAGTGCATTTTAAGCAGGGGCAAAGATCTAGAGACTGACACAGACCAAGGTTAAGTCATGCGGCAAATGCAGTCTTTTTCAGGATTTGAACTCAAATCTTCTGAATCTGAGCACTTTATCTACTCTAGCACACTGCCTCTCATTTCTTGTCTGCTTACTCTTGTGACCAGTAGACTGCATCTGCAAGATTTTTCATAAACAGTTACATATTCTGGTTATGGTCCTTAGAAGAGACCTCCCACATAGGAACTAAGCCATGAGCCTGGTTTGTTTCAAAAGACCAAGAGACCACAGACAATAGCTAAGTGCCCATCTTGGGACTCAGATCCATGACCCTGAGAGTCCATATAAAGTCCATAATCATTCTTGCTCCAAACTTCTGATCCTCTAAATGAAGGCACCTAAACTCAACTCCCTGTACTCTGTTCTCATGAGGAATACGGCTCCCAGTTGTTCTTGTGCACTGGCCCACATCATCTGCTTCACTTCTTGAGTTCTCTTTGTCCACTCTTGGCAGTCTTGGGTTCATGTTGAAGGATCCCATTACCTTTGCAGTTTGAGGACATCTCTTTCTCCCAGTTGTAGTAACCAGGTGTAAGCTTGTTCTAAGGTTACTGGTGTTTGACTTCACTGGCAGAAAGCCCTACCTATGGCTCACCCAAGTTCTGTAGTCCTTTGTACTTAATCCATGAAATTCTCCAGTTCTTTATAGGTCTTAATGAAGTTTCCCACAGTCTAAGTCTTAATTAAATTTCACCACATTCTGTGAAATGGTCACTATTATTATTCTCCATTTAAGATGGTCTAATAAAGACACACAAAGGAAAAGATGAGTCTCCCAGAGTCAGGGTTAGTCATCCAAAATAGTCAGAAATCTAAGGCTGTCTGAGGCACGGAGATAGGCTTCATACTCTAGTCCAGGAGTTCTTAACATTGTGTCCATGAGCTTGGTGGTGGTGTTGTCTTCTAATAATATAGTTTACTACCTGTATTTCATTATAATTGGTTTCCTTGGTCATACAAAAGAGTGTAAAAACATTTTTCTGAGAAGGGCTCTAAAAAGGCCCGTGACCCCAAACAAGTAAAGAATCCCTACTCTAATACCATATAAACATTTGTTGACTGACTTTAGTCCCTCACTTGTCACCTTTAATTCTTGCAAAGATGAGACTGATTGATTTGCAGTTTCCACAATTTATCTGTCTTTCTCAGTATTTTTTATCTTCCGGTTAGCAAATATTGGTTATGTATCTCTGTGCTAGGCACAGTATAGCTAGATGGTATGGTAGAGGGAACACTGGGCCTAGAGTCAAGAAGTTGTCTGGTTGTTTCAGTCATGTCTGACTCTTCATGACTCCTTTTGAGGTTTTCTTGGCAAAGATACTGGAGCGGTTGGCCATGTCCTTCTCTAGCTCATTTTACAAATGAGAAACTGAGGCAAACAGGGTTAAGTGATTTACCCAGGGTCACACAGCTAGTAAGTGTGTAAAGCCAGATTTTTTTTATTTTTTATTTTTTTGCTTTTTGGAGGACAGTTGGGGTTAAGTAAATCCAGATTTGAACTCAGGAACATGAGGCTTTCTAACTTTAGGTCCTTTATTCAATCCAATGGGTCACCCAGCTGCCCCAGAATCAAGAAGACCTGCGTTCAAATCCAACCTGAGATACTTATTAGCTGTGTGATCCTGAGCAAGTCATTTAACCTGTTTCCCTCAGTTTCCTCATTTGTAAAATGGAGCTAATAATAGCACCCACCTCCCTGGGTTTTCATAATAGATGCTTATTCAATACTTACTCCTTTCCCCCTTCTGTAGTCCTTGAAGATGCACAAATTTTAAAAAACAACTAAATTGTCCCTGCCCTCAAGGAGCTTGCCTTCTGCTAAAGTAAACCAACACACACACACACACACACACACAGAGTAAAGAACATACAAAATATATATATTGAAGTCATTCCAAAATAATTCCCTAAACAAAACTCTGCATTCATTGTTCAAAACCAGCTCTGACTATGTCTGTGGTAAACGGGGATGTGGTGGGAGTTGTTTTCAATGTTCATTTTCTGTTTAACAGCTTCTACATAATATCCTCTCTCAAAGATTTCAGCGTTTCATTGACTTTTCCAGTGTGTTCAGGGGTCATCCTTCTTAAGTTTAATTTTCAATCTAGAGCTCTGATCTCCAGATCAGAGCGTTTCTCATTTCCCCGTTCCACCCTCTCCCTCGCTTAGAGCTTCTTCTTGTGGAACTTAAGGAATTTGACTTTCCTCAAGTTTCATTTGATAGTCGTGCCAGGTGGGTTCTTGCATTTATCCCTTAATCTTTTCTCATCAGGTTAGGAAATTATGACCTTTGTGCTGAAAGATTGAGATGACAATTGATTTCTACAGTCTTTCTCTCCTCCCTTTGATTCCATAATCAGCCAGATTCAAGAAGAGCTTGCAGTTTCAAAGGTGCAGAACTGGCAATCCCTGAAAAGAGCAAAAATGTAGAAGCAGACTCTATGCTTAGGGATATCATCTGAGCTTCCTCTCAAGTCTCCGAAGCAACACCTCTGTGCTACAGGGCAGAATTGATTTACTTTCACTTTGAGATATAGAGGAAAGAGTGATAATTACCACAGTGCTAACACTGGATTTTTTTTTTTAACAACATGAATGAAAAATAAGGAGGAAAAATAAGTAGCCCTTTCACAAATCCCGGTTAAAAATCCTGGATCCTCTCCCTGTCTTCCCTTAAGCCATACTGTTCTCAACCTGCCAATTGTAGATTTAGCCTTCAACTACATGTTTCTCATCCCTGGATGCAATTATCTCTATCCCTTTACTTCCCTCCATTTCATCTGGGATCATTCTAGGAAAATCTCCAACCCCCAGTTAACAGGTGGTGGGTAGGAGGAGGCTAAGATGCAGGACACATTCCCAGGACCTTTGCATCTCAGTTCAAGAGTCTCTGTTAACTAACTCCACATTCAGGCGGTCATTGTTGATGACTTAAGCAAGGAGAGTGTATCCTGTGGAATTGTTTTTCATGGGCTTGATTTTGTGATCTAACATTGACCAGGGGGCAGGATTGTTCAAAACAACTCTTACATCCTCCTTGTAAACACTGCAGTTTGACACAAAGCATTCTTACTCTTTATGTGGAAGTGTCTGTGCATAAATTCATAGGTACCTCTGTGTGTTGTTGCTGTTATTCAGTCTTTTCAATCACATCCAACTCTTTGGGATCCCATTTGAAGTTTTCTTGGCAAAGATACCATTGCTGTTTCCTTCTCTAGTTCATTTTCTAGATGAGGAAACTGAAGCAAACAGGGTTAAGTGGTTGACAATGGTCACCCCACTAGGAAGTATCTGAGATTGGATTTGAACTCAGGTCTTCCTGACTCCAAACCCAGTGCTCTATCCGTTGTATACTCATAAACATTTTCATATTTTAGGACTTGAATAAATGTTGGGCAGGAATGGGTGGGTTTTGATCAGCAACTTTGAAAGGAGTAGTGACAGCAAAGAGAGCAGAGCCATGGGATATATTGGGGAATGTCTTCATAAACAAAAGATCCATTAGAGCCTGGCACATGGTAAGCACCTAAGAAATACTTATTCTATAAAGCTATGCATGTCTTGGTTCAGCAATACCATTAGTAGGTCTGTATTCCAAAGAGATCATAAAAAAAGGGGAAAGGACCTACATGTGCAAAAATATTTATAGCAGGTTTTGTTTTGTGGTGGCAAATTGGAAGTTGAGGGGATGCCCATCAATGGGGAATGGCTAGACAAGTTGTGGTATATAAATGTAATGGAAAACTGTTGTGCTGTAAGAAATGATGAGCAGGTAGACTTCAGAAAAACCTGGAAAGATTTCTATGAACTGATGCTGAATGAAATGAGCAGAACCAGGAGAACATTGTACCCAGTAACAGCCACATAGGGTGATAACTGACTTTGATAGACTTATCTCTTCTCAGCAATACAGTAATCTAAAACAATTCAAATTTTTGAATCCCACTCATGATGGAAAATGCTATTTACATCCAGAGAAGTTGACTGAAGACTAAAGCATACTGTTTTCACTTTTTTTTTCTTTCTTGTGGCTTTTCCCTTTTGTCCTGATTCTTCTTTCACAATATGGCTAATGTGGAAATATGTTCAACATGATTGTACATGTATAAATAACCTGTATCAGTTCACTTGCAGTCTTGGGGAGGAGGGAGTGGAGGGAAGCAGGGAGAAAATTTTGAAACTCAAAATTTTACAAAAATTAATGCTGGAAAAAAAGTATTAAGCCAGTCTAAAAAAAAAAAAAGAAATACTCCTTGATATTGATCAGATATTGGACCAAAGATTTAGAGCTGGAAGGAAACTTAGAGGTCATCACACGTGGCCCTCTTTTACAGATGAAGAAACTATGGAAGGGGGCAGTTAGGTGGCGCAGTGAATAGAGCACCAGCCCTGGAGTGAGGATGACCTGAGTTCAAATACAGACATAAAACACTAGCCGTGTGACCTTGGGCAAGTCACTTAAGCCCAATTGCCCTGCCCTCCCCCTTCAAAAAGCAAAATAAATAAATAAACTACAGCAGATGGCGGAGTAGAAATTAGCTGTGAGTCAAGAAGCATTTAAGTGCTTACTGTGTGCCAGCTCAAAGAATACAAACCAGGGTCCCTGGTTTCATGGAGCTCACCCTCTGAACAATCAAAAGCATTTATTAAGAGTCTCTTGTTCCCACCCCTTCCTAGAGGTTGGGAGGCCACAAATGTTGTGCATTGCATATATTTTCAGAGTTTTTCCAATGTATTGATCAGTTATGCTGATTTTTTTCTTCTGTTTCTTTTTTTTTTTTTTTTAATGCTGTGGGATGGCTCTCTGAGATGGGGAAGGAGAGGGATACTTGGGGAAAGTATGATAATATAAAAAACTCAAAAGACATTAATGAAAACTTTTTTTTTTAAAGCCTCTTGTTGAATAACTTGATTCCTGGGGATACAAAAAGCACATAAGTACCTGTCCTCTTTGAAAGAGTTTACAACCAGTGTTTGGGAGGAGATGGCCGTGGAGCCAAAGCATGCATGCACATAAGGACACAAAATAGATGATGGTATTCTAGGGAATAAGGAATTAGTCACAAGGGAAACCAAGAAAAGTTTCCCGTAGATGGTGGATTTGAGGGAAACCAAGGGGTCTAAAAGGAAGCTGCAAGGAGGGAGTGCATTCTAACAATGGGAGGCTGGACCCAGCATTGGAGAAACTGGATTAAAATGTCACCTGTGATCCTTACTACCCGATTGACCTTGGACAAAACACACTCTCTGGGCTTCAGTTCCCTAATTTATAGAATGAGATTAGACTAGATAATTGCTCAGCTCCCTTCCAGTTACAGATTTATCGTTCTATGGGATGAGGCAGCTAGATAATTGTGCATAGAGGGCTGGGCCTAGAGTCAGGAAGACCTGAGTTCAAATACAGCCTTAGACACTCACTAGTTGTGTGACAACTGGTCAAGTCATTTAACCCCATTTTATCTTAAGTGGCAAACCACTCCAGTATCTTTGCCAAGAAAACCCTCATGGACTGGATGGTCCATGGGGTCAGGAAGAGTCAGACTCAACTGAACCATTTGAAGTTGAATGCCTTGTTAATACAGAGAGTAAGGGAACAGTGAGCCAGGGTGTAACCCCCAAATCCTGTCTCTTTCCACAGCACCCCTTATTCATCTGCTTCCCGCCTTCCCTGAACCTTCAACATTACAAACTGTCTATTAAAGCAACCAAATGGGGCGGCTAGGTGGCGCAGTGGGGGCGGCTAGGTGGCGCAGTGGGGGCGGCTAGGTGGCATAGAGAACCGACCCTGGAGTCAGGAGTACCTGAGTTCAAATGTGACCTCAGATACTTAACACAAAAAAACTAGCCGTGTGACCTTGGACAAGTCACTTAACTCCCACTGCCCTCCAAAAAGAAAAAAAAAAAGCAACCAGACTAAGTACTTTTCATGCTACACCTTGTTTTTTCTGGCTGAAGGGTGAGAAAAGAATCTCTGGAGATTGAATTTTCCCAAACTGCCCTATCCAAAGCATCAATAGCAAAGGAAGTTGAGTAGTGTGGATGCTTTTGCAATATTTACAAAAAACATACGGTATATTTTACCCGTGAAGTTGGACATATCAATTCAATTACAGAGGTGTGGGGGGGAAAGCCCTATTAGTTTCATTGTTCATGAACTCGTTTAACCTATATAGCAGAGAGAAATATTATCTTGGGGAAATAGAGGGCCAAGTAATCCGGCCAAACCTGCAGGGCTTGAAAAGGGGGAACTATAGGAGTAAAGGAATAATTCACTTTTAGGGGACCTGAAACTTCAAGCATCAGATACAGATCTGTCTCTTCCAGAATGCAGCTCCCTGATTAACTTCCCTGACACTGGTTTTTGCTCAAATCCCCGGCCCGGATGGTAAAGCTTTTGTCCCAAGATAGTTTCTGTGTACCCTCCCCTCGCCTCCCCCCCATTCCCACCTCAATGGTATAGTCCGCGGCTGATTGTAAACTGAAGGCGCTGAAGAGTGACAGGGGCTCAGCCTGGGAGGCTTAGTAGCTGCAGCGGGAGAGAAGTCGGTGGGATGATCTGTGATGTTCTTTCCTTTGCAAACAGGGGCAGATCGAGGTAGAAAGTGAAACAGTCTTCAAGTTAGCGGCGCTCATTTTGCAGGTAAGAGTTTTGCTTGATATCTGTCCTCTAGCCCCTCCACTCTTAATTACTACCTGCAACAAAAATTTGTGCATATCCTGGTAATTAATGGAGTTTTAGGCTTTTGCTTTGCAACCCGAAACTCGAGTGTATCCTAATAGTTGGAGGTTTTTAGTCCTTTACTTGCAATCATGAATATTATGAGACATTCTAGTAGTAATCAGTTTGTCAAATTAAGTGTGGGTCTCTGGTTTTAGCATTGAACATTGCTTGAGTAATAGCGGGGGGGAGGGGGGTGATGTCGTGTGTGTGTGTGTGTGTGTGTGTGTGTGTGTGTGTGTGAGTGAAACTGAGATGTGAATGTACAAGTTTAATCCCCCGGAGGAACTAGACAAAACTAAGTACAAACTCGGAAAAGAACCTTCTAAATTAATCTTGTCGGGTTCTCGGTTTTCACGGTCGTTAATTTGTAAGTACAGCGCTGACAGGTAATTGAAATGCGGTCACCTTTGCCTGTCTTTTGAGCCGGAGTAACCGATTGCCCTTTAACCCTTGAAGATTCTATTAATTAAAAAAAAATAGGTCTTTTCATGCTACATTAGGAATTAGAGACATACTATGTGTTTGGTGCTTGGATCCCAGGGGCTAGTGATGTCTGTTCCCACCACTTGCATACAAATGCATTTAATCACCCGGGCTTTGAGAAATGAGACTTAATTATTAGTGCTTTTGCACAAATTCTTGTCTCTCCATTTAACAATAACAAAACCTGGCTGTCTTTCTGTGCCAGATTCTCCTCCCTCGGAGCCCAGCCGGAAGACGCTCTCTTGTTGGAAAGCATGCATGCTTCCCCAGGTCCTAACCTTTGCTAGCCCGGGACTGGAGGCTGTACTGTTAGGGTTTAGAAAGTAGTGCTCCTGGGGTGGGGGATGGGGAGAAGGGGCAGAAATAACCAGCATAATTCCTCTGATCTATCTGGTGTTATACTTAACATATGAACTAGAAGGAGTCATTTTAATTTTGTTTTCTCTCCTCCCCTCCCCCTTACAGGAAGCCAAAGGGGACTATACCAGGTAATGGATCTCTTTCTTATGCTAACTACACATTACTAAGGTGGGACTGTGCTTGTGAAACTCATATGTATATATTTCTGCACTGCTTATCCCCCACTTTTACATTTGTTCCGGGTAACTAGAAAAGACCATTTGGGGGAGGGAAGAAGTTGAGAAACGGTTATCTGTCATCAGGAATAATGACGGGGAAAATAAAAAGATATCAGTAAAAATTTTAAATTGTTTTTTAAAAAGTTAATGGACAAAGAAGTCTCTTGCGGGCAAGGTGTGGGCAAGGTGTGGCCACAGAATCAGTCAGAAGGCAGATTTCCCTCATAGATCAGAGGTGGAGGATAATCTGAATTCCAAGACACAGAAATCTGGGCTTTCTGTGACTGGAGTGGGAAGTTCTGTGAAAGCTGGCTTTTTCAAACCTAGGTGACAGTTCATTGCAATCAGAGGGTCCTTCTAGGTAGAACCTAAAACAGAATGGAAGGGGTGGGACAACAGTGGCTTAAAAAAAGACCTCTTAACAATCCTGCCTTTGAGAAGTCTTTATGTATGCACTGTAAGATAAAGTTCCCTCAGCTGCTTGGGAGTAGATCTGTCTGCTGCTTTCTCTCGCAGCTGCCCGACGGGGGCCTCACCCTTCATACACTTGACCTGACAGTTGTATTGTTCCCTGGTGTGAGACTGTGTGGGACCCCGGTCTCCATTGCCTGTGGCTGCATAATCACTCTCTGTTTAGCTCGGGAATTTATTTTCTACCTGTAGAGCTGCTTTTCACTAAAGCTGTAGCTTAAGGGGGAAAACTGTTGAGAGCCTGGACAGAAACCCTTCAATTAGAACCAGCTCTCACTGACCAAAGACAAATTTCAGAAGATCGGCCCGAAGCAAGTTAATGTTTTACTACTCACAGCCTTTCCACCCTGGGTATTTTTGTCAACCTCCCAAAAGTGCACTTTGAAATTCAGATGACTCAAGTAACTGATAACAATGAATGGTTTCCAAGTTCCAACAGGTCAGCCATGTCCTTGGGACACAGTGTGGGGCAATGGAGAAGAGTTGAGTTGGGAGTTATAGGCAAATAAAATAGGTGGCCCAGTTCCTGACTTAAGTCAGGAAATTTGTTGTTGAATCCTTCAGTCATGTGTGACTCTTCTTGGCAGAGATACTGGAGCGGTTTGCCGTTTCCTTCTGCTCACTTTACAGATGAGGAAACTGATTCAAAGTTAAGTGACTTGCCCAAGGTCACACAGCTAGTGTCTAAGGCCAGATTTGAACTCAAAAAGATGAATCATCCTGACTTCAGGTGCTGTGCTTGGTCTACTCTGACACCTAGTGATGAGGTCAGTGCAAGAGTGGATTGATATTTTGATAGGCTCCAGGGTGGGAAGCAGATGGACAATGGAGGGCCAGGCTAGTAACAGGTTTGGGCCCAACCACAATGAAATACTTATGGCCTCAGCAAATGCCTCATCAAGTGGGAAGATTCAATCAGACTTCAAGGGGGCTCCCAGAGCCTACACCTCATCACTAGCAGAGTTCTGGAGTGATGCCTTATAAACTCTGGAGCTCACTTAACCTGAGCCTTAGTTTTCCTCATCTGTAAAATGAGACTTATATTTCACAGTTAAGAGGTTCAAGTGAGGTTGCATATGTGAAGTGCTTTGCAAACTATAAAGTGAGGGAGAAACACATTATTTTTGTTATTAGTTACCACTAACTTAGTACATTTTTGTCTTTGCACCTCCAGTTTGGGGCACATATTAGCCCGTGAGTAGGCTATCGGTAGCAAGCCAATCTCCTGGCCTTTGTGAAATGAGAGAATGTAGGATATGGATGGGATCCTCCAAGGTCTCATCTGGGTCTGAGTCTGTGAACCTACATTTCATTTCAGGAGTTCAATGCCAGTCTAATAAAACTTAATTTAATAGAGCTGAGGAGAAACCTTGCCCTGGTCTGGCTTGAGAGTTTCTTTTTAAAAGGGGAGAGGGGAAAATAAGGAATGAGTGCCTAACCATCTTGAATTGGAGCCCTGACTGCTAGTTGTTATGTGACTTTGTACAGGTCACTTACCCTCTGGCCTTTTCTTTCATTCTCTTGTTCATTGAGTCCGGCTAGATCTGGAGTCCTTAACCTTTTTTTTGTGATGAATAATGCTTTTAAATACACAAAGTACATAGATTTCCAAAAGAAACCAATGATATTGAAATAGTTATTTTTTTTTTTTAGTTTATGACACCCCATGAAATCAAGTATGTATGTCCATTTTGGATTTTTAACAGTGTGATGATTACTGGACAACATTTCATCTCAGCCCTCTTTCTTCCCGCTCTTCTCCCATTCCATAGTTAGGATTTTCAAGCTAAGAGGTGGCAGATTTGGTCAGTGAATATAAAAGACTATTGCCTGTGCCAGGAGACTGAGTTTCTGGGAAGCTCAGTATTTGGACAAGGGCTTATTTGCCTTCAGTTCTGTCCAGATCAGCTTCTGTTCAGAAACCCTTGCCTTCGGTACCTTATTGACTCTTCCCTTTCCTTAGTTATTGGTAAGTGCTTCCTTGCCATACCTTTCCATATCAGTTAGTATGACTGTGTCTATTTTTTTAAAGTTATTTCAAAAACTAATTCTAGTTCTCGAAGGTTGATGCATCAGCATGAGAAAAGATTTACATAGTCAGTCCTGTGCAGATTTTTAGGTGCTTAACAAATGCTTTTGTTAGATGAACAAAAGGGGGATAAAGCCAGTAATTCAGAACTGTTCTTATTGTTGTCTAGTCCATTTTAGCCTCTTATGCTTGTATTCTTTCTACCTCTGATTTTTCTGAAAGTATCTTCAACTCAACAAATGTTTATTAACCCTATTAACCCCTGAGGGTTGTACCTCAGAGCAGAGGAATTACTGATTGGGGTACATCTCCAAATTAACCCTCACTAGGTGCCTAGCATAGGCATAGGACTGCGGAGGAAGGAGGAAGAGTTAAAGACTAGACTACCTTCACCCTGGCTTTAGTTAGAAAACAAGACTTACACATAGCAGGGCACCATAAGACAATATTATGTGTGATCGTAATTAAATTCCAGAACATTGATAATAAGACTTATGGGCAGGCAGGTAAGGAACAGGATAACCCTGTATGGCTTGGAACGTTTCCTGGAGGGTGGGATTTGAGATTGATCTTCAAAAATAATCATGGTCGAGGTGACTAGGTGTTGCAATGAATAGAGCACCAGCCCTAGAGTCAGGAAGACCTGAGTTCAAATTCGGCCTCAGACCCTTAACACTTGCTGGCCGTGTGACCTTGGGCAAGTCACTTAACCCCAATTGCCTTGCCTTCCCCCCTTTAAAAAAGAAAAAGAGCCAAAAAATAAAATAACCATGGTGTGGTGACTAGACTAAATGAAGAGTAGAATTCTTAACCCTATTTGTGTACCTCTGGCCAGTCAGTGAAACCTATTATGCCTTTCTCAGAAAAATGTTTTCAAAGCATAAAATGAAATACATTTTACAGGTTACGATATACAATACACAAGATTACAAAGGAAGACAATGATAGTGAAATACATTATTAAAATGTTACATACATTAAAATATTTTATTACATTAATTTTATTAAATGTAAATTAAAATGTATCAGTACATTATTAAATTTTTTTTAATACGAGTCGTTGGACCCCAGATTAAGAGCTGGAGTAAGGATAAGGACCGTTTTCCAGCTCTCATTGGTAGCGATCTATCTTTATTTGGGAGGAACTGTCAGCATTGTAGGTCAGGATGTAACTTCAGAGGTCATGCAGTCCTGCAGTCCTGTCTCCTCATCTTACCTTTGAGGAAACAGACCCAGAGAGATCTAGTCAGTCATCTATGCCTTGTTAGCACTGAGGTGTGGAGATTTTGTTGTTGTTCCTAACGTTCCCTGCTGGGCTTTTTAGAAACTCCCTCCCCCAAAGCAGATAAATGACTTTTCTGGAATTGTTAGTCTTTCAGGATTAGTTGCCAGGAGCCCTGAGAAGGTTAAGGGATGC
>CM053599.1:27063347-27075809 GCA_028646575.1 Pseudocheirus occidentalis | reverse complement strand
GGGAAGATGGGGTCTTATATACAGAAAAATCTAGGGGTGGTTCAGAGGAGGAGCCTGGGGAGGGTTTTCAGGAGGAGTCAATGAGGTCAGATTCCAGTAATGAGTTTGAGGAGGGACTACAGTTGGAGTTAATGAGGTCAATGCAAGAGTGGATTGATATTTTGATAGGCTCAAGGGTGGGAAGTAGATGGACAATGGAGGGCCAGGCTAGCAACAAGTTTGGGCCCAGCAACAATGAAATACTTATGGCCTCTGCAAATGCCTCCTGAAGATTCAATCAGACTTCAAGAGATTTCCCAGAGTATGTACCTCAAAGATTCAAGGAGAGCTCAAAGGGGGGGGGGGGGGCAGAGCCTACACCTCATCAGTATTGTTACTGTTCTTGCTGTCAGTGTTGTTTTTATCCTCATTACCAGACCTAGTACTGTGACTTTCACATGGTAGATGTTCAATAAATGTTTGTCGAGTAAAATAACGAATATTTCCAAACCTAAAATAATAAGATCACAAACTATACAACCAGAAGAGATTTTATCATCTGTCTTATTCTTTTCATTGTGAAGAAGTAAAAAACCAAGACTGTAAAGTAGAGAGCCTTGCCTAAGGTCACATCAGTGGTGTCAGAGAGCTCCTGTGCTTTGATTCCAGATTCAGTCCCCTTTTCAAGAGCTTCTTACTTAATAGTGATAGAATAATCCCTTGAGGTTTTATTCATGGTGATGTTCAGGTCTGTCCATGGTCACTTCCTGTATCAAATCCTCTCTTCTGGTTCCTTCCACCTGGAAGGCCACTGCTTCATCTCTGTCAGTCATAATCCTTCTCATCCTTGAGAGCCTGCCACAAATTCTGCCTCCATCACTAACCAGATGTGCTCCTGCCCTAGCATAATCCCCAAAGCACATTATTTATACCGCTCATCCCATTTATCATTTTTAAATGTATATTACAGTTATTTATGTGCCAGTCTTATCGTCCCTCACTGTTATAAAACCTCAGGAGCAGAGATTGCATAATCAGATTCTCCAAGTTATAAGATACCTCAAAGCCTGTCTGATCTAATGCTGCCTGAACAAAACTCCTCCATGCCAACATGACCCTTGCCAACATGGTTCCTTCAGTCATTTTTGTTTCATCTAAAGTTTTTAGCATTATGCCTTATGCTGGTCACTATATAAATACTG
The DNA here is from genome assembly GCA_028646575.1 of Pseudocheirus occidentalis. Taxonomy (NCBI): domain Eukaryota; kingdom Metazoa; phylum Chordata; class Mammalia; order Diprotodontia; family Pseudocheiridae; genus Pseudocheirus; species Pseudocheirus occidentalis. The sequence goes on along the minus strand of CM053599.1, from coordinate 27,074,628 downwards.
GATGGATGAATTGGTAAAGCACATTTGACTTGGAATAAAAGCAAAATGAGAGTTGCTGTATGGGGCATGGCGGCTTTTGGTCACTGGGAACATGGCGCTACAAGTTGAAATCTGTTAACAGCATAAATACTGCACAATACTTTTATTCATACTGATTTGCTTTGTTCAGTTATAATCACACCACCAAGAACTGGTTGTCTTTTGGGTTTATCATAGGAAAATTTTCATACCAGAGATATTCCATATTTTTTTATAAAGCAGCCCTTTCCTTGATACATCGAAAAGAACAGTTCTAAAGGTCTTTTTGAAATTGAAGTTTTGTTCTCAACTTCCTGAAATTTTGATAAGCCAAAATACATGACTAACCGGAAAGTTTTATTTTATTACAACTTGGGCAAGAGACATTAGTCATGGCAGCTGGCACATCTGTGGGGACCGATAAAGTGTGCACAGGAAAGCTGGCCGTGGCATATCACACCCCAAAGTCATTTGCACCTTTCAGTGGTCACTTAACATAATTTTACTTTTATTTCTCTAATAAAATTAATTTCTACAAAAATAATGAAATATACTGATTTTCTGCAGGTATATGAAAATAGTCGAAGCTCTGCCTACTTATGGAGTCCATTACTATGGAGTGAAGGTAAATATCTTTTGACAAAATTTTATATGTAACTTTTCTAAGTTGCTAAACTGCACAAGAGTTTTACAAATGGCAGAATACCAGGTATTAGAAGTTTTTTAAAATTTATTAAGAATTGTTAAAAGAAATAGCCCAACTCCTGGAAAATGTTGTATTAAAACAATATTTTCAGAGTGTTTCTGGTTATAAAGGTAGTTTTTAGTTTAATGTAAATGAATTGTCATTGTTTAATGCTTCTTCTGTTAGATTCTTAGTAGACTGTGGATTTTATGTCCGTGGATAACTTGTTAAGATTTAGAGGCCGTAAGGTAGAAACTAGTGCTTATTTTACCTGGCCTACTCAGAGAATAATCATTTGCGGCTAATAAAGAGTAACTTGATTTTGTTCCTATTGAGACTTGTCTACTAGATTGAAATCTCCCTGAAGGTTGTGACCCTTTCATTTTTAACTTGTCAGAGGTGTGCTAGGAAATGTTTAACAAGTGACTTCCCAAAAAAATATGCATGACATACCTTTAAGTTTACTTAGCTTTAATTAGAGTTAAAACTTAATGCATTATCTGCATTATCAACATTTCCTCCTAGTCTGGAGACTTTCTAAAGTCCAGGCAATCAACATAACAATAAATCCTGCTTAGTAACCTTTGCTTACTACTGAGATGTAAATGCTGACACTGAAATTTTATGATCAACTCCTCCAAGCCGGTTGGAGCTTGCTCCAGCACACCCTGCTTGTGTTTTTGCTAACATCTAACACTATGTTTTGTACATACTGAATTGAGCAAACCTTCATTAAACACTTACTATATTCTCTCTCCTCAAGACAACAAGAAATCAAGGGGATTCCATACTCTGGATTAATTCTCAGTTGAGTTGCTAAGCATTTCATCTCTGTTTGGCCAAAATAATAATACGGCTCTGTTACTCAGAGCATTAAAGTGTTACTGGGGGATTAAAATGGCGCGAGACAGTGTTTGTCAAGTGCTTTCCAACCCTGAAGCCACTGCATAGATGCAGACCGCTACGTTATCACCCTCTCAGAAAACTCTAAAAGGATGGATTTGTTCCTGTATTTCCTCACTCACTATAGCTCTATGTCTGAAGGGTTGACCTTAGTCGCTTCTCAGAGTTTTGTGGGTTTTTCCCCCCGTTTTGTAGGATAAACAAGGGATTCCTTGGTGGCTTGGAATCAGCTATAAAGGAATTGGCCAGTATGATTTACAAGATAAAGTGAAACCTCGAAAGGTAAGCCTGAGTTGTTCTGAATGATTTTGAGAAAAACTTCCTAAGACCCTTTGAACCTTACAAGAAATGAAAGTCATATGGAGGGCTCTGTTTTCTGGGCCTTAGGTTCCCCCATGGTACAGGGGAACAGGGCTGGGTTCAAATCCCACCTTGAGTGCTTCCTATTTGTGTGACTTTGGACACGTTACTTGATTCCTTCTGGGCCTTTGTGACCTCAGCTATAAAATGGGGAGACTGGCCTGGATGCTTCTGAGGTACCTTTTAGCTCTGGATTTCAGGATCCTATGATAAACATGTTAAAGGCATGTGTTCAGAGGTAACCTGAGGCAGGTATAAAATAGCTCCCTGTTTGTGGCAGCAGTCTGTAGAAGCCTGTTGAGCCCTTTTCAGACTAATGTTTGTGATCACAGAATTAAGATGGCATTTTTAAAAGCAAACCACCACCAGGATAAGATCCCCTGTGATAGTGGGAAAACCAGTGACTCTTGGTGTGTGGTCCTGAGCAAGTCAACTCATTTCTGGGCCTTATTATTCTCACCTAGAAAGTAGTTAACAATGCCCACAGTGCCCACCTCACAGGGTAATTAAGGGGAAGATTGTTTTGTCACTCATACACTTGAAACTATAAAAAAGGAAATACTTCTTAACTCACCTTATGAGTAACAAACCTGCTTTACTTTGGCTGTGCCCACACCTAGTTGGCCAATCACTGTTGCCCAGTAAGAGCCATTGGAAAGGAATGGACTGTCAGTGGGATGGAAGAGCAGGCTGGCATCAGCCGTCGTGGCTTCATTTTGGCACAGACACAGTTCAGTGCTATTTAACATACATTAAAAGTACCTACTGTGGGCTATATGCTGGAGATACAAAAATAAGGCAGCCCCTGATCTCACAGAGCAAAGGATTTCTTGATGGGGGAGGGGTATAACATTCATAGAGAGATCAATATAAAATCTACTCAAGATACTATAAAGATATTTCAGGGGGAAGAGAGAATAAATGATGCAGGACATCAGGGAAGGCCTCGTGGCAGAGGAGGGACTAGAGCTGTGACTTAGGAAGATTGGGGTTTTGTGAAGTGGGGAGAAAGTAGGGAGTGCATTCTAGATATGGGGGACCCTCTGCTGTGGTTGGATCACAGTGGCATAGATTTAAACTAGACCTTGAAGGCTGTCAAGTCCAGCCCCTTCATTTTATAGGAAATTAAGGCCCCAAGATTGGCCAAAGACCACACAAGAGCCAAGACTTGATCCAGGTAGGGGGATCAACTGAGAGAATATTTGTGAAGCTTAGTGCAGAGCATGGCACCCAGTAGGTGCTTAATAAATACTTATTCCCCTCTCTTCTCTTGCCCGGACTCCACCCTGATTTTTGTATCTGGTTCCAAATCCAGTGTTGTGTTCACAGAGAAGGAGTCAATGGACCAGGTTAACTACAGCATGACCTGAAGGGACCCCCGAGGCCAGCAAGTTCAGTCCTCTCATGTTGCAGAAGAAGAACTTGAGTAACTTTCCCAAGGTGTTCCCAAAGATCAGAAACAGGATTTGAACCCAGGATCGCTGATTACAGAATGTGTGCCTGTCCCACTCTACCATGCTGGGATGGAGACAGATGTCAGTTGGTCAATAAACATTTATAAGTACCTACTATGTGCCAAGTGCTGTGCTAAGCCTGTGAAGGTTCTTAAAGCTGTGAATTTTGTCCTTTGTCATAGGGACAATAGGGAGCCATTGAACGTTTTTGAGTAAGAAGGATTACAAGCTCAGATCTGTGTTTCAGCAATTTCGGTTTTTCAGCATTGTGGTAGAAGGATTAGAGACGAGTCAGAGGGAAAGCAGAGGCCTACCCTGGGTCTACAGTCAGCCCCAAGTATAACTCCCCTTGTCATCAGACAATGTGACTGAAGTATCAGAAAGCCACATAATAACAGACCTGCCCGCGTTATCAGAGCCTGACACCAGGGCCTACTGTCACACCTCTCACTTAGATCCTGCTTTCATGAGTATTAGAAAAAGAGCCAGATCCTTCATAAACCCAACCTAGTCATCAGACTCAGCACTTTTCATCTTCAAAGCATTACCAGCCCCATCAATCATTCCTCTCCATCTACCTCCAAGTTATAAAAATCAACATAACCCATATATTAGGGTTGTGAAACCAAGACACAGGAGACAAGGGACCTGCCTGGGGCCATAGACAGACTGGAGCAACCTTGAGACTGAAACCCAAGTCTCTTGGATGAGGGCCTATGGAGGCTTAGTTACTCTTATCAGAAATTATCAAAATAAATAATGAAGCATCTCCCAGGAGGCCTAACTCTGCCTTTCCTAGAGAAGCTACCAGGAACTTGTGCTCTTCTAAGCTGATGTTTAGCAGTTTGGGTAGGGAAGCCCAATGGGCAAGATAGATTTGCATTGGAACCACATCAAGTCAGTTTTCAGAAGGGTTAACACTACGCTTGTATGTGTATTATTTGCAAAGTGGAACTGTTACTGAAACATTGCATGTCAAACTCTTTTATAAATGAATCAGTTAGCATTTATTAAGCTCCTGTTCTGTGTCTGGCACTATGCTAAATACTAGAAGCAAATGACATTTTATATGGCCTGGGGGACATTGATATTTAAGAGAATTCTCTAAAGCAAAGAATCCTATGGGATTCAAACAACTGCCCCACCTCATCCCCCAACTGCCTCTTCTCTGTATCAGGATTTCTTTATATAGGCTTGACATGGATTTTTAAAAAAATGAATTACAAATATCTCTCTTCTCCCAACTCTTAGTTTTCATTTGAAAAAATAATTATCCAATAATCTGTGATTTTCTTAAAATGATTAAAATGTTACAACAGTCATTTCTCATTCATGTTCTACTCTTAAACCACTTGTCCAGGGTCACACAGCGGATGTAAATTCGGTCTTCCTGAATGTAGGCCTGGCACTGCACAACCAGCAACCCACGGTCTTAAAATGAAGACCTGAGGTCACGTGCTGTGAGATCCTAGACGACTCACTTAAAATCCCTGCCTGCCTTAATTTCCTCATCTATAAAATTAGAAGGGGTTGTTTCAAAGATCTAAAGAGATACACATGCATACATATATATTTTTGTTATTCAGTCACTTTTCTGTTGTACTCCACTCTCTGTGACCCCAGTTAGATTTTTCTTGGCAAAGACACTGGAATGGTTTGCCATTTCCTTCATCAGATCACTTTACAGATAAGGAAACTGAGGGAAACAGGGTTAAGTGACTTGCCCAAGGTCACCCAGCTAGTCAGTACCTCAATCCAGATTTGAATTCAGGTAGATGAGGTTCTTGACTCCAGTCCTGATCCTATACCTATCTTGGCTGTTATGAACAGAATAAGAGAAAAAACTGAGTTTTAATGATAGGCAGATTGGCAAAAATGAAACTTTAGAAATCTTTCTTTATAAATAATAATTCATTAACCTAACAACCTCATTTTATTATCTACAGAGAAAATATTCTCACTAATATTACCTCCTCCTTTTTTGCTTATAGGGATCTCTAAGAGTGGTATCAGAAACACTCACACTGGTCAGTATTTCTTGATAGCCGTCAGAACTGGATCTGCACATTCACATTAAAGTCTAGACACAAAGGTCAGAAATCCTAAGCCACCTGCTTCTTGTTTTCAGGCTTGCCGGGTTTCCCAGGCTCACTCCATTAAAACATGGCCATAAACATACTATCTTATATGAGCTTCTTCTGCCTTATTTCAGTAATACTAAGTGGTCAAGCCAGTATTTATTAAGTGCTTGCTGTATGTTAGGCATCATGCCAAATGCTGAGGTTATAAGTACAAAAAAAAAAAAAGATAGTCCCTGTCCATCAAGGAGCTTACCTTCTACTCTAATGGGGAAAGACAACAGCTAACAATAAAAAAGGAGCTGAAAGGGGAAGGTAGGGAAGAGATGAAGGTACTGTATTTCACTGCGTAATTGTTGCTGATTTTATGCCAGACTTTTTTGCATAAAAGTGGGATGTAATCATTACGTGAAGCTTTAAAAAAAAGTTGTGCCAATATTACTTAAAAATCATTTGTTACTAAGTTGTATCACTGGCAGACGAACTGTATGGTTTAGTTAGCACGGGAAGATGAAAGGCGTACCATATCACATGACTCACTCATGGCAGCTTCACCTACCTGCCCGCTGCCCTTGAGCCTGTGACTCTTCATTGGGTTGAGTGGCTATACCATTAGTACTGCGGTGATCTAAACAAACCATACAAATTGGACTTCAGAAATACACTGACAGTGTGTATATACTGAGAATTCTAGGCTCGCAGCTTACAATAGATAAATGTGCATCCATATGCCACTGGTGAATATGTTGCTGCTCTGTTTACCTTTTAAGCTGCGTGACAAACAGAATTATACCGTGCAACAATTACCCAATGAAAGGTTAGAAACCAAGTTTTGGACTGAAATGTGCGCGCGTGCGCACACACACACACACACACACACACACACACACACACATACACACACAGCTGCCCCCTCCTTACCCCCCTAACGATTATTCAGTGAAATACAATAGCAGGTATGGAGGCACTGTAGAGAAAAGTCTAAGAGATTCAAGAATGGATAGCATCTATGGATTGGGGAACGTGCGTGTGACAGTGGATTCCTTGATCATTCTCTCACTATATCTTCAATATTTCATTCTTTGAGGTTATTTCTGGTATGGTAAGAAAATCCTTACTACTTAGGGAAAGGGATAGAGGAGATAGAGACTGGATGCGCGATTTCATTCTTGCGCATTTCAAAGAGAAGAATCATCATCAAGTAAGATAATTTATAGCTCTCTCTGTCTTCCTCCTTTTCTCCCCCTGTCCCCCACCTTCTATTACCCTCTTTTTCCTTTTCCTCTCTTCTCTTTCCCTCTCCCACATAGGGAAACATAAGCTTCAGTGCCTTAAATTTCAATGGGTAAAGGAGGGATAAAGCTAATTTGCCTCTTAGATTTAGTAAGAGAGGAATGGGGGCTGGCTCTGTGATTTCCCTAGGGAATTCCCTGTATCAAGCACCTCCTCTGCAACTTAGAATCTTGGAGAACTTTCCATAGCCCTAAGAGGCAACTTGGCCAGAGTCACATTCAGAACGGTCTGCATCAGAAGCAAGGCATGAATCCAAGTTTTCATGGATTCAAGTCCAGCTCTCCACCTGCCACACTTGCTACCCGACCCTATAGGTAAATGAAATATTTTCAGTGAGATGCCACAGGCAAACAAACCTTCCCTAAAAGCTTAGATATACGATGCCAAAAATATAAAGCAAATTGCTCTCAATAGCCCATAAATGTCAATTAACATTCATTTTCTAACAGCAGCAGCTTCCATGTTGAGAATTTCCTTCAGCGATGGAGTGCATATCAGTGGTCGCATTCAAGATGTTTTAAAATCATAGTGACAGTTAATAATAAAAACAGATTGGCAAAGCACTCGGGTTAGACAATGTTTGATTATGAACATTTATGAGTGTGCTTATCTTACTGAATTCTGAAAAGTGTTTCTGAACTCAGAGGTTGAGTAGTAATGTTTCCATTTTACAGATAAGGAATACAAGTTAAGTGACTCGCTAAGAAATGAGTGGAAAATCTGTACCGTATTCCTCCCCCACAGTACTACACCATTCTTCAGCTCTTCAACAAAGTTTCCATTCTTATATTCTTTTGGCTTTCCCTTTTCCTGCAGAACTTTGACAGTGGATTTGATTTTTACTTACTCATTAAAGAGATCCCAAATCATTTTAGGCTTTATTTTGGATGCCAGATGTTGTGCCATTTTGAGAACTATAATTACCTCTACTGGGTCCAGCATAGAGAAATGTAGGAATGCATAATTTAAAGGGTAATTAAGATAGAATTAGGAAAGAAAGGAAGATCCTGGGACTAATCCATTTCATGGCTTCTCTATATAGATTACCATGTCAAATTGATTGACTAGAAAGAAGGTCAAATTAACCAACTCCAATGCAGTAAGGTTCCTAATGGAGGCACTCAAACAGGATTAGCTACCATGTTACTTTCTTGCCTTATTAAAATTAGGTAGCAGAAAGACCAAACAAAGGGAGGAAAGAGGATTGATGCCAATGAACCACTGAAAATTATAATTTGTTCTCAGTTGAAGGGTTGTTCCAAGATAGAACCATAATGTACACTGTTGAAATTTTTAGTGTGGTTCATTTTGGTTGTTCATTCCTGTCTTTATTTTAAACTCAAACTCAATGTTTTTACTACGAAAATATCTCTACTTATAGCAATCTCTTGATTCTTGAAATCATCCAAAATCCAACCCATGCCAGACCAGGGAAAGAATGAATGATATGAAGTATTTCCTATTGACCTCACAGGTACTCTTTCTAAATCCAGTGGTTAATGAACAGATGCTGTAGCCAGTGAGGCAGGGATTGGGGAGAAGGGTCTTCAGAGCCCCAAGAGTGATCTAAGGACAAGGTAGAAAGTTCTGTGGCAGTCTGGAGCTGTTCCCTGGGCAGCAACTGAGAGGTGTTGTCGGGAAGAAGGAAGTAATTCTCCTACCTGAGTTTTCTGAGTGATTTAATATACTTTTATCTAGGTCACAAAGATAAAGAGAAGGATCATAGGATCATAGATTTAAAGCTGGAAGAAGTCTTGGAGCTCATCTGGTTCATCCCTGTCATTTTGCAGAGGAAAAGACAGGAGCAGAAAGTCAGTGACTGAATTATTTCAGGTAGTAAGCAACTAAGCAAAGCTGTGAACCCCTGTCCTCTGACTACCAGTCCAGTTCTCTTGCCACTCTGCTTTGCAGTAACTCACACTTTTTTTTTAAGTGAGGAAACCCATTTATTCAAGCAGATAGGAAACAGAAATCAGAGGAATTATTTTTAATTTTTTTTCATTTATTTATTTTTTAAAATTACATTTTATGTATATTTTTAGTTTACGTCATTCATTTCCATAAGATTTTAAGTTAAAAATTTTCTTCCCATCTTTCCCCTACCCACCACCCCAAAACAGCGATCCCACTATATACCCCCTCCCCCAATCTGCTTTCTCCTATATCCTCCCCCATCCCTCCTCCCACTTTCTGGTAGGGCAAGATAGATCTCCATACCCCAGTGCCTGTATATCTTATTTCCCAATTGCATGTAAAAAATAATAATCTTTTTTAAACATTTGATTTTACAACTTCGAATTCCGGATTCTTTCCCATCCTCCCTTGTCACCCATCTTTACTGGGAAGATAAGCAATTCAATATAGGTTGTGCATGTGTAGTTCCGTAAAACATTTCCATGGTGGATATATTGTGAAAGACTGACCATATTTCCCTCCATCCTATCCCATCCCCCACTTGTTCTATTCTCTACTTTTTCCCTGTCCCTTTTCAAAAGTGTGTGCTTCTAACTACCCTTCCCCCCAACCTGCTCTCCCCTCCATCATCCCCCCTCTCATCCCCTTTCCCCCTAGTCTCCTGTAGGGCAAGAAATCCAATTTAGTCACACCCTTTCTTTTACTGATGCCTTTGAACATGTTGGCAGTATCCTTGGTTTGCCATTCACTAGAGCAGTCATGTGACTTGGAGAGAACCATTTAACCCCTCTGAGCTGGTTTCCTATCTTAATCCTAGAATGAGGACCACCATTTTAAAGTAGCTTCTATTTAGAAGACCTAGACTGGAGTCTCAGTTCTGTTGCTTAGAACTGTGTAACCTTGGGCAAGTCACTTGAGATCTGAGACTCAACTTCCCGTTCTGTAAAATGAAGACATTTATACTTGTGCTAGGTTTGGGGTGAAGAAAGCACTTTGCAAAACTTATTGTCTCTCCTTTAGAGAGGTGGACGGGTATCAGAAAAGTTAAGCAATTCATTCAAAGTTGCACAGTGATCCAGGGCATAGGACAGATTTCTCTAATGCGGAACCCTTGTTTCCAGGATCACAACAGCAATAAAAAATAGGCCCTGTCCTGTCTACTTCACAGGGCTAATATTAGAAACAAATGAGGCATTAATTGGAGATGGAGGGAAGAGGTAAGTACTTGTTCTTATAGAGCTCTTAAGAGTAATCAACTCTCCTTAAGCTTGATGTCCTAACCAGGACTCAAATTTCAGTTGTTTGAATCCTTTATTGCTGTCCATTCATATCCCATAACGCCTTGGGGTATATGTGCAGATTAAAAATAACAATACAAGATTATAGTCTTTAGCCATCCTTACTTAAAAAGATGGTAGGAAAATATTGATAGATGCTTATAATTAATTATAATGATAGCAAGCATTTCTGTGGTACTTTTAGGTATGCAAATTGCTTTGCCTACATTATCTCCTTCCATCCTCACAGTGACCCTGGGAAGCTGGTACTATTCCTCATCCCCCTTTTACTGATGAGGAAAACTGAGACTGAAAGAGGTTGAGTGATCTGCCCAAGGTCACACAGCTCGTTAATATCTGAGGCAGAATCTTAACTTGGTTCTCCTTGACCATTCCATCCCCTGTGCCTTGTGAGAGTTAGAACATAGTTTTTCCAACCTCTTTGTCTTCCCATTCTGTGGCCTTCTTGTCCCTGCTCTAACCATGAATCCTTGGGAAAGAATTCACTGAATAAGCTGAAGGGTTTCCTTTGCTATTGTTTTAATGCCTCCGCTTACCACACTTGGCCTGTCTGTTGTCTCTCCTTATTATGTGATTTTTCCCTCCTTGACGATGTCTTTTTTTCTCCCTTTCTTGGACAAGTCATGCTGGTGACTCTAACCTACATACATACCAGGTGTCTCTCCATTGCCCTTCGAGGTCACCTGTCATTTTGATTACAGAAATTCCCAACACTTGAGAACCTGTTTCTCTTGGTTCCCTGCCCCCTTTTCTCACAATCCTTTGTCATTCACAGCTGTCTAAAGCTCCAGTCCAGTATTCCCAACTGCCGGCTCAACTCTACTCTTAAACGTTCTATTAGTCCCACAAACTCAACATGAAAAAATCAAACTCCTCCGTCAGCCCCTTCAAATTCAGCTTTATTCCTGGTTTCTGTTCAAGCCATAACATACCCTAAGGGACCAGGAGTGGGGAACCTGCAGCCTTGAGGCCACCTGTAGCCTTGAGGCTGCAGGCTCCCCACAGCTGCAGACTACCCATAATTCAGAACTCCGTCATCTTTATTGCCTCCCTCTTCCTCAGCCTCCTTTTGACCTTTCTGTCATTCTTCCAGTTCAGGTCTTCATGACTTCAGGATATTAAACATCTCTGTTTTTCTCATGGTGGGTACTCTCCCCACAGGTCGTCCCAGCTCCTCTGCCTTAATAAATTTCACTCCAGACTTGCCCCAAAATGCAGTGCCCTATGGTCAACCTGTTAATGAACCTCTCTGAATTTTTTGCCTTTTTTTATATCCTC
>CM053599.1:27048171-27063247 GCA_028646575.1 Pseudocheirus occidentalis | reverse complement strand
CTTCCAGTTCAGGTCTTCATGACTTCAGGATATTAAACATATCTGTTTTTCTCATGGTGGGTACTCTCCCCACAGGTCGTCCCAGCTCATCTGCCTTAATAAATTTCACTCCAGACTTGCCCCAAAATGCAGTGCCCTATGGTCAACCTGTTAATGAACCTCTCTGAATTTTTTGCCTTTTTTTATATCCTCAGGATAATTAGCACAGTGCTTAGCACATAGTAAACAATTAATAAATGCTTCTTCACTGACTGACTTAGGTTGGCAGATATCCTAGTCCATATAGATAACCTTTCTAGCTTGGCCAGGATTTGCATCCCGCTGGTATTATCTTCAAGAACTTAGGCCATGAACACTACATGAAGAGGGAGAATCACCATCGTATCATCCAATCAAGACAAGTTTTCATTGCCTCTTGGATTATTGCAGCAGCCTGCCCACCGTCTGATCCATGGATAGAACTCAAAAGTTTCCAAAGAATCCATCACCTTGGCTGATGTTGTTCTTTCAGCCTGAATAAGCCATCCCCTAAATCCTTCATAGCAAAATCTACTTGACAATCAAGTACCTGGACCAAACGATGCCTCCCTCTTTATGAATCCTTCATTTATCTCTTTTATCTGTGTGATTGTATAGAAGTCATTCAGGTAGTATATGTCTGAGGCTGGATTTGAACTCAGATCTTCCTGACTTCAGGCCCTCCCCTCTAGCCACTGTACCGCTTAGCTGCCCCTAAGAGTTTAGGTATCCTTCTGTCATCCATCTCTAGGGCATTTTAAAATGAGAAGAGACTCTTTGTTATAGTGAACTTGTCAACAGAGCTGCTTTTACAGACCAGGAGTTCACAGTGTCCCTAATCTCTATGTCCATAGCTGAATGAATTGGGTAACATACTCACACACTTGTTCATTATTTCCTGTTTCCTTTTTTTAAAAGTATAGGTTGCATTTGACTTTCAGGAAGCTATTTACCTGGTCATTGTTCTAAAGGTAGTCATGTCCCCCTTTCTCCTGTAGGACTTAGAGGATAAACATGCTGGTTCTGTTATGGCTTGAGGAGATGGATAGTGCCCACTCTGGGAGAGTCACTCAGCCCTTCTGTACAAATAAAGAAAAGATATTGATTGGATGAGAAAGAATACTGGGCTACAAAATGGCAACAGATGTATTGTTTGCAAAGTATATAATTAATCTTTTCTTATGTCAAAAAATTCAGATTTCCTTAAGAAAAAGGCTCTGCAGTTTCATTAGTAGTGATCTGGGGTTTTATAGGATCATACGTCTAGAGCCAGAAGGCACTTAAAAGAAACATTTTATAGATGTAGAAATTGAGGCACAGAGAAAAACACAGCTCAGGGTCACACAGCTAGTAAGGATCTAAAGTGGAATTTGAACCTCGGTCTCTCTGACTCCAAAGTCTAGAACCCTGTCCACTACACTACACTGTCCCTCAAATTGAATTACAGGTTCATAGTACTTTAGATTTTTTTGGAAAAGGGACATCAGAGGCCAATTAGCCCATCCCCTTAAAATAATTTGCACTACAGTACCCCATTTCTCAGGGCTACCTGTTTCACTTTGGTGATCATTAGAAAATTTTTGTTTACGTCAAACCTATCTTTGCAACTTAAAAATTTTATTTTATGCATTTTTCTTCTTTGGCAGACATCACTATCACCAGCCCCTCTCCATTATAACAAATAACTCTAGTCCAGCAAAACAAATCCACCCATTGGTCGTGTCTGAAAATAGCCATCTTGTTCCACGTCACAAGTCTGGCATTTCCCCAGTCAGAGGTAGGAAGCAGGCTTCCTCAGTGATCTTCTGAAGTCGTGATGAGCCTGCCCTCTTCCCAGTTCACCACCTTGTCTCATTAGGAAGACGAAGAGATGGGCAAATAAAGCAATGTGTAGGGAAAGGAGAGGCACATCTGGAATGACTTAGGAGCCTGCTCCCTTCATCTGTTTGGGGAGATGCTGGACTAGAGACATGGACAGAGATGGACATTTTTATACATGACCAATGGGTAGATTTGTTTTGTTGAACAAGATTTATTTATTATAAAGGAGACAGGCTAGTGAAAGTGATGCCCAAAAAGAAGAAAAAAGCATACATTTGAAGATTTAAAAAAAAAAAAAAGGAATTCATGGCATATAGAAGCTATGCCTAATTCCAAACCTGATCTGCTTCTGGGAAGTTTCTTTTTTTTTTTTAATTTAAATTTATTTTTTTATTGACTTGTTTGTTTACTTTTAGTTTATAAGATTCAGTTCCAGAATCACTTGAGTTTCAGATTTTTTCCCCTTACTTCCCCCCCACCCCCACCCCATGATGGCATACAATCATGTATAGGATCTGCAAACTCTTTCATGTTGTACAATAGTCTGGTGTATAGAAGCATTGCAACCAATGGAGTGAACAGTGGGAAAAAAGAAACAAAACCAAACATAGAAAAGAACAATAGCATGTATTGCTTCAGTCTCCATTTAAACTTTGGTCTTTCTAGATCCTTTTCTGAATGTAGACAGACATCTCCTTCCATTCTGAGACTTGTAGAGTTGTCTTTTAACTGTACGTTGCTGAGAAGGGTCCAGTTTATCAAAGTTGGTCATCATACGTATGATGTGTCTGTGACTGTGTACAGATTTTTCCTGGTTCTGCTCTTCTCACTTAGCATCAATTCATATAAGCACTTCCAGGTAATTATGAAGTCTATCTCCTTGGGAAGTCTCTTTATATCAGCAAAAGATAAAATGTTGGCAATAGCAAACGATGACGACACACACACACAATTGTGTACAAACAATATCATCACAGGATAAATTGGGAATAATCACCTGAGGGAAGGCACCGGTGCTAAGGGGAATCATAAAAGGCTTCTTGGAGAAGGTAGGATTTTAACTGGGACTTAAAGGAAGGGAGGTGGTTCAAATCCCACCTTGGACAATGACCAATAATGTGACCCTGAGAATGTATGCCACCGAACCTTTCTGAGCCTGGTTTCCTCATCTGTAACATGGGGATAATAGTAACATCTGTCACTGGCTTGTTGTAAGAATCAAAGGCAACAAGCATTTGGTAAATCAGTAGTGGGAGGGACTGGAAAGAGTCATGTATGGGGTCAGAGACTCAAGTCCAAGTTCTAAATGCCCCCAAATATTTGTGTCACCTTGGTCTACCTCAGGGGCAGGAGAACCTGAGACCTTGAGGCCACATGTGGCCCTCTAGGTCCTCAAGTGCTACTCTTTAACTGAATCCAAGCTCAGGTTGGATCTACAGGGCCACATGTGGCCTTGAGGCTGCAGGTTCACCACCTGTTGCCTAATGTCTCTGGCCTTAGTTTGCTCCATTACAAAATGAGTAGTTTGAACTCGAGGACTTCACTGGGCCTCCTCCGCTCCTAAATCCATAATCCTGTGGCAGCTACAGTCATCATCATGGTCTCCAAGGGCCCATTCAGCTCTTCGATCTTGTCACTTCCATTTAGGGTACTCAGTAAAACAAACTAACCCTATAACTTTGGTACAAGGTGGGAGGGGACAGGACAGGCAGGATGGGGTACTTTCATTGCTCCAGTGGACAAAAACACTAATGGGGTTTTCATTTTGCCCCAAGGCACTACTATGTGGACAAGCAGGGTGAGTCACTGGTGGACTGATAGATAATTTTATGACTGTGACGCTGCTGTGATCACCTCAGATTTAGTCATTTCCAGGTGAATTTACAGTTTAATAATTAACCTGGTAAGTTTTTCTTTTCCCCCCAGCGAGGCCGCTGCTAAAACTTCCCTTGTGTCATCACACAACACAACCAGGCATTAAACTGCAGCGGGTGTGCACTTGGCTTTTATCCAAGTTAAAAATGACTTTTTACCTCTTTCTGTCAGGGACTCTCCTTGGTTCATCCCTACATTACTTCAGGGAGGTCCCCTTTGGTAGTCAGTGTCACACACACTTCCTCACCTGCATTGTTTAGTCTGCCAAGCACATCCCTGCCCTTTTCCAACCAGATGGGAGTTCTTAACTTAATATCTGGGTGTCTTGCTTTCATTTCCCGCCCTTTCCCACTCTGCCCTTCTCCTTGCCTAAGCCATGTCTTATACAGAGATAGAAAAGCAAGCTCTTATCTGGAGAATGTATCAGGAAATTTGAAGACAAAGTCAAAGACAACATACAATTTCCATTTTTTAAAAATGGGACCTATAATTTTATTGATATAAGGCACTTCCAATAAGGAAAGTTGACCTGTCCATACACGCTGTTAAACAATTAAGTAACTTACTGTCTTAAAGAGTTGTTTGGGGTGTTGTTTACCTGATCTGCCCAGTGTCACAAAATCTGATATATGTCAGATGCTAGACTTGAACCCAGGGTCTCTAGCTAGTCCTGATTCCAAGGCTGGCTCTAGCCACTAAGCCATGATTCCCACCTTGCTATTTCCATGTTGACATTACAAAATCAGTTTAGAATTGTGGGATATAGAGGTAGATAGATCCTCTAGTCCATCCCCTTTGATTTATAGGTGAGGAACTGAGACCCACCCCAAGAGGGAGAAGTGCTTGCCCAAGGGCAAACAGTGCCAGTGCTAGGATTTGAAATGAAATCCTCAGCTTTTACCCCCAAGCTAGACTGTCTTACTTTTTTTTTTATTTGCTTTTTGGAGGGCAATTGGGGTTAATTGACTTGCCCAAAGTCACATGGCTAGTTTTTATGTCAAGTGTCTGAGGCCGGATTTGAACTCAGGTCCTCCTGACTCCAGGGTCAGTGCTCTATTCACTGTGCCACCTAGCCACCCCAAGCTAGACTGTCTTAAAGCCATTTCATATGGTACTGCAACTCTTTTCAGCTACTCTCCAGCTGCAACTTAATTATGCTCTTCAGTGTCTTCTCAAAGTTCTCCTTGGTGCTAAAATTTCCCCCCAACATCGAAAAATGTTGGTCACTGTGATTTCAATAGAAGAAAAAGAAACTTCTTTCAGTTTTCTGATTCTCTGAATTCTCTGAAAAGTCGGATTTGCTTTGCTGGTGGTTGCAGATCATATAGGGGATTATCCACAAGTGTTCACCCTCCACAACATGAATTTTATCCAGTAAATCACAACCATAGAGCAAATTGCAAGTGATTTTTAAAATATCTACTTCCTTTCTCCAGCCTTAAAGAGGAAGGCAATTTGTTCTGATTACAAACCTGCCATCAGAATATTTCAATTATTTCTCATCTCTGCTTTCAAAACCTACTTTGGATTTCTACACCTTGATAATAATCATTCGTTTCTAAAACCTGGATGAGTTTGTTTTCAGAGTACAATTAGTCATCTCAGGGATAAGTTCTCCCACCCCCCTCATCCTCCCCTTGGATTTTTTGTTGTTACCTTTTGGCAATAATAATACAAGTTATCAATCTCACCTTTCCTTTCCCCTTTCTCAAAATGCACTGCAAATATGATCTCAGTGTCTTTATCTCTTTTCCATTTTATACCAAAGGGGACATTTCTTGTTCTAGAAGGCTAGTAGAGTAGAGGCAGGGTACTAGTTCAGAGACTGCATCTAAACTCAGAGACTCATGGATTAGAGAGATCTTTCCCACAGTCCCCTCATTTTTCAGTTGAAGAAACCAAGGCCCAGGGAGTTTTTTTTTCTTTGGGACTTTATTTTTCCCTGAGGGCTAATAAGAAAACTTCTAAGAGATACAGATTGTAAAGCAAATAATGGAAGCTTACTTATTACTAATTAGTGATAATGCCAGTTATGGTTTTAACAAAAATACTCTAGGCTCTTTGCAAGCCTTCTGATAACATAGCAGACACAGTGTCATTTTTGTCTTTGGACTCCACTGTCTAGCACAGTGTTTGGCATGTTCAAGTACTTAATAAGTTAGTTTTGATTGACTTGAAGCCTTCCGTTTTTCTGATGTATTTTAGTGAAAATAAGAGGAACCTCAAAGCTTTTTCCAAGCCTGGAAATTCAGACTTGGCTGAAGTAGACCCTCCTCTATGTCTGTGAAAATGCACTTATCAACAGGCTCTAATATGCAGCCCAATTTAGTGTTCAACAACTGATGGAAAATGTGAAATATACTTTCACCTGTCTGACTTTTGACCTTTTATCTTGACCAAAAAGCCAAGGTGTTTTCTGTTTGACTATGCCATCTTTTAACCTCATTCAAATGTCCTTATTATCTTCCTATACTTCCTTTGGTTCATTAAGCAATCAGTTAATCAATAAGCATTTATTAAGTGCCCTTTATTTGCCAGACACTGTAGGGATACAGAAACAAAACCGACAGTCTAACCAAGGCAAACAACATGTACACAATAACTCTGGCCCACATGGTTCCGATGCCTCCATTTTGTCACAGAATTTTGAAATTAGAAGTCACTACACCAGCTGTCTGATCTAAACTATACCCCGTATAAGGAACTACCATACCCAACAAGTGGTTGCCTGGTCTCCATTCAAAGTCCATGGAGTAGAAACCCAGCACTTTTCAAAGCAGCCCATTCCAAGAATTTTTTAGGAACTTCTTTCTTCAATCAAACCTTGGTTTACCTTTTTGAAACTTTTTTGCCCTCTAGGCCAAAAATATTAGTACCATGATGTGGAGTGGTGCATCCTAGAAGGAAGTAACTTTCTTGTATATCCCCAGCACCTAGCGTAAAACCTTGCATATAGTAGAAAATGATGCTTGTTAAATCATTTTTCTATTTGAAAATGCTATCTATTAGCCTGATTCAAATCGTTTTTGTCCTGAATATTTGGTTCATGCTGAATAATTCTTGTCCTTAGCAATGTGTCAGTATATCATTCACAGAATTTTTAGAATTGGAATATCTTTAGCAAAACACTCTAGAAATAATTCTTCAGTAGCTAGACTGGACTGAAATGAATTTGAGGTCCTCTTTTGAAGATATCAGATGAGAAATTTATTGCAAAAACACACACACACACAAAATTGCCATTTAAATCATATGAAGTTCCCTAATTAAACAGAAGTCCCTGACTTATAGACTGGTTTTTTTGGTGTGTAAGGAAAATGGAATGTCTCCCTGTTAAAAAAAAAAATAAAAGCCACCCCAAAACATTCTGAATGGAATCAAAAGAGATAATGTTTCTTGGTTGTAAGTGATAAGGGGTGGGGGTGGGGGGGTGTCAGTTTTAAGAGATCTCATTTCAAGTGCAGCCTTAGTTTTTATGTGTGTGGGAATGGAGTTAAAGGAAAACACAGCTGAGGCTGCAGGCTGACTCTTCCTGTCTAACCTGTTCATTTCCAGGGTGAGTCAGCCCTGGCCAGAAATGTGCCTTTAAACCAGCTTCCAGTGAAATCCATATGGGAATTCCAACAAACTCATTCCCCTTGAAGTCTCTAAACAGCTAATCTCCTTAAAAACACATTCCCTCTCGCCTCGATTCCTCCCCCCCATCTCTGGAGAAATCCTCCTCGGGGGAGAATGCTGGATGTCCCTCCTAGTGTTCTTTCTCTTGAGGGAAGGAGTGGAACGGGGAGGTGTCATTCGAGCTGCTGATGTCAGTAATGTGTCAGCAGTGGGAGGTTAGGTCTGTGAAACCAAGTTACACCTTAGAAAGTTTGTGATGAAACTGAGCCCAGAGCTCCTTAAGGAAGCACCCTAGGTGGGGGTGGGAGAAGAGGAGAGCCTGAGGGGCTTCCCTTCCCTTCTTGGGCTTCTCTAGAAGACTGGGGATGTTTCAACGGATCACATTTCACTGCTGGACCGTTTAACAAATAGGTATGTTTAAAAAAAAAACAACTTGTGTTTTGTTTGAATTTTCCTCTGTACTCTTTGAACTCTGGGCAGGTTTAGGGGTGTAGATGGCTGCGTGTGCCCTCGTGGAGGGGGTAGGGGAACACCGAAGGAGAGAGCTCTGTTTTATTTTTCTGTGTGTTTGTGAAGAAAAGAGCCAGGACAATTGTTTTCAGTAGTTAAATATTCATTCTAGTGAGTACAACTTTATCTTCCCAGGCACTAGAATGCTCTTATAAATTTCTTGTGCCGGAGACTTGAGTAACAGCATGTAGGTACTCAAATACCGATGCATTTTAATTCAGTGGAAGAATTCCAGCACTATTTGGGCAGCCAACAGTCTGAATGTTTTTTTCATCCATGCTTTAAAAAAATCCAGCCATCACAATAATGAACTGAAGCAAGGGTCTTATGATGGCATGAATTCTGTAGACTATTCAATAAGAATCAAGTATGACTTTTTTTTTTTTTTTCATTTGCGAAGAAGGATTGATCTGAATGGAACATTCTAAAGTTCAGCTTCAGGGGGAGAGCCCCAAGGAACTAGTAGGTCTAGCCAGAAAACAGTATTAGTTAACTGGATAACATAAGTTCATTTAAAATGGAGCTAGGCATCTTTAATTTCAGGAGTCAGGGGTTTACATAAAAACTTGTTAGGTTTTCATGCAGACGGTGCTAATTGTTTAGGATAAAACATTTAATGGAAGAAAATTGTTTAATAATAGATGGATAAATGGTCAACAGATGCACAGCTGGGATGCCTTGGGTGACATTTTCCTTTATTGAGAAGGGGATACCATCTTTTACTCTTTAGCATAGAATTGCCAAAGGTTGCAGGGGGACAGAGCAGGTGACAGCAGACCAGGGGCACCCCACAAATAGTACAGGTTCCATTGGTACTGCCAGTTTCTGAAATGTGCCCCTCCAGGACCCTGTTGAAGCATTCAGGTGTTTTCTGTCTGTCTGTTTGTTTTTATTTTAGGTTTACAACATTCAGTTCCACATGCTTTGGAGATTTCCATTTTCTCCCCTTCCCTCCCCCCTCCCCAAGATGGCACACAGTCTGATACAGGCTGTACAGATCCATTCGTATTAAACCTATCTTCACATTCATCATGTTGTCATTCATTCTTCAGAGCCTGTTTTCCTTCGCTCTGAGAAGACCAGCACGTTCTGACCATAGATAAGAAATGAGCTCCAGATTCACCATAATCTGGAGGGATTTAATCATTTTTGCAGTTTAGTCCAGTCAGACCATGGAAGGGGGAGGGAGAAAGGCAGCAGAAAAAGTCCTGAAGTGTGCCTTGAACTTGGCCTTTTGGATTCTGCCCATCTAATCGCCCCCTCTTCCAACAGCCTGGGCCCTACACCTTCCACATCTTCAGAATTTCGTATCTGCAGAGTGAGGGGTTTGAAAGTCATTGATTTGATCTCCCATTTGGGGCTAGCTCGGACTGGAAATTATATGGTACAAAGTAAACTTATCAGTCAAGTAAAGTACCTAGTAGAAGATTATAGCTAACTAGATTTACAGTTCAGATCTACATTGTTCAGATCTACACTCTCTCTGTGGTGTGCCTCTCTTGATTCTGATAAGAAGGGAGCTGGATTTGAACCATGTTTATGTTCTCATGGGTTTGAGGCTATAAAGACTGGGAATACAGATAATGTATTTATCTACATTTATTTACAGGTTGGGTTCCTGGTGTTTTAATAACTAATTGGCTTATACTTAAGGAGCTAGAAATCACTTAAACTTCAAGAGCCTTACTTTAGTCATCTCTAAAATGGACGTGGTACCCGCAGAGCCTGCCTACTAAGGTCATTGTGATACTCATGAAATAATGGATATAAAGGACGCTGAAACTTTTCACAGGACACATAAAGGTCATTATTTAACCTTTTCAAACTGAAAATACTTTTGTTTTCTGTTCCTTTTGCTATTTAGTTATTTCAATGGAAACAGCTGGAGAACTTATATTTCCGTGAAAAGAAATTTGCTGTTGAAGTTCATGACCCTCGCAGGTGAGAATTATGGTCATTTTCCTAGATGGAGAGGAGTAGATTGTTTTGAAAACTAAATTGAAAAGTCTTTCTAATTGAATTTGGATGACTTTTCCTTTTTCCCTTCTTCCACCCCACCCCACTCCCAGTATTTAGACATCTTGTAGTTGTTAGGATTTAGACTTTACAAACGAATGAGAAAATTCTAATTCAATTTTCTTTGAGAGCTTGGAGGTGGGGAAGAGACTGTGGTATGTAGGAGAATATGCATTGGTCTTAGATTCAGAAACTTGGGTCCAGTTCCACTTATGGACACTAACTCTGTGATCATGGGCAAGTCCCTTTGCCTTCTAGAGCCCCATTTCATCATCTGGAAATAATAATATCAACTGCCTCAAAGCATTGTGTAAGGCTTCAGTTGGATAATACATGCAGGGTGTCCTCAGACTTTTGGAACACCTTATATAAAGAACTTTGTTCCAAAGCATCAACTTTTCAATTATGGTACCAAGATCTGTTTATAGAAACTTATAATCTGCTTTGAAATGATAGGGAAAAGAAACCATGGCAAAAAACAGGCAACCAAAGAAAACCCCAAGTCTACTAAAAGCTTTTCTCCTATTAAGAAAAACAAAATAAACCAAACCTTACTTCTTTGGGCCACAATTCAACTGAAAACCACATCTTATGTTTTTTAGGAGACAGCATAGAATAGTAGATAGAGTGCTGGGCTTATAATCATTAAGATATGGGTTCAGATCCTGCTTCTGTCATTTCTTAGCTGGGTAACCAAGCACAAGTCATGTAATTTCTTTGAGCCTCAATTTTCCTTAATATCACAGAAGAATAATACCAGTAGTTTCCATCTCAGTAGGATCTTGTGAAGCTTGCATGAAATAATACATAGCAAAACTCTTTTATTTAAATACCATATATTATTATTGAATGCCTGCTCGGTTCCAGGTTCTGTGCTGTGGGGGAAGTGAGAACATAAGGACAAAAAATGCAGCTGTTGCTGACTTCAGGGAGCTTGTGTTCTAGCAGAGGAGATAATATCAGCATAAACAAGTAGATACAAAACACACACAGCATAATTTAGAGGGGAATGGGTAGGGCACTAGCATCTGGGGAATGGGGCAAGACTTTCTAGAGAGAGAGGTGCTTAAATGGATTTTGGGGGAAACTAGGGGCAAAGAGCCCAGAATGCATTCCAGGCACAAGAGGTAGCCGGTGCAGAGGCAGAGAGATGGGAAATGATGGTAATATGTGTGAGCAACACCAGCAAGGTCAGTTGGGATTCAGCTGTAGAGTCCGAGAATGAGAGTATAATGGAGATTAAAAATAGCAGGCGGTTCTGGGGTAGTAAGTAATCAGAACTCTAGACCAGCGGTTGGGAAGGCCTTCATCACAGGTCCAGCCCTGCTGCTAGTTCCCTACATGACGTTGAACAAGCCAGCCTCTTTCTTCTGAGCCGCCTCTGTTTCCTCATATGTCGGATGAAGGGCTTAGTGATCCTCAGGATCTCAGGTCCTAACAATAAATCTAAAGAATCAGTCCCTTATCTTCTGTCTTCCATTTCCTTGGATATAAAATATTGATAAGTCCCTGCTTCTTGAGATGGTTGCACATCGATAGAGGCTTTTAAATGGGGGCTGTCCATCCAGCTTTTAACATACTGTAGTCACTTAGCTTTTCTAAAAAATTGTCAGGCTGTACAAGGAGGCATGACCTGAGTTAGGACTTAGCTTGTAACTCATCTTTCCTGTCCCCTACAGCTGCTCATGCCTTCCCCCTTCCACCGCGTGTATCTTGTACAACCAGTTATTTGCACATTGTCCCCCCCAACTAGAAGGGAAGCTCCTTGAGGGCAAACATCATGTTTTTTCCTTTCTTTGGGACCCCCAGGCTCAACAGACTATCTAGGATACAGTAGGTGCTTAATAAATGCTTGCTGACCAACTTGTTTTCTGTCATGAAAGGAGCAACTTTTAATGGTATTGACAGCAGAAAGATAATAAGTGACTTTAAAAAAAAAAATGAACTCACTGGACATATTTTACCTGGTGCTGGGCCAGGCCAGAGGCAAATAATTGTTTCTTCCCATCAATGAGAGGCATGTTACTTTAACACTCATCCTGAATGTCTTAGAATTTCGGTATCAAGAAGAACCTTTGGGCAGAGCGGCCTCTTTGTGCAGACCTGGTATGCCAACGCTTCCCTCATCAAGTCCATCTGGGTGATGGCGATCAGTCAACACCAGTTTTACTTGGACAGGAAACAGAGCAAAGTAAGTTACCAGATGTATTACTGTAGGGTGGGAAACCCAACTCCCTTGTTTGGTTTCTAAGAGGGTATTATTCAATTGATAAATTACTTGCAGAAGAGAACAGGCCAACAATTAGTTTTCTTCTGATGACCCTGCAGTCTTTTTTAAAGTTTTCCTGCAGGAGGAAAAAAAAATGTGGAAATATATAAATGTGCAAAAACTGATGTCCAGTTTACATACGTCTTAGCTTTTGTGTTTCCTCTAATATCTTAAAGTTAGTGGATTGTGAGGCTGTTATGATAATGTGTGTAAGTAACAAAGAAAAAAATAATTATGAAGAACCAGTCCATGCCTACTAATTATACAACATTCAGGCTAACAATGTAAGCAGTGTTTCTTACCTGTAGGTTCCCACACCACTTATAACTGAGAAAATATCATTAAGCCAAACCAACGCAGATCTAACATTTTGGGTAACAGAGCACCCAACATTTCTTTGCCTATAGCCTTCTTCTTCCCTCCTACCAAGAGGAAGGAATCACCTGCCCTCTGAGACCAAGACTGGTTACTTATTTAATCTGAGATTGCGGCCTTATAGACTGCATTCTCTAAGATGTTATAATTTTTTTCTCTTATCATTAGTTGGGATAACAATAAAGAATTCTCTCTTGGCCCCTGCAGGCAAAAATTCCCTCCGCTAGGAGTTTGGACGACATTGCCATGGACCTAACTGATACAGGCATGCCAAAGGTTTCCAAATTGGTGACTCTGGAGGCAAAAAATCAGTTCATCATGGCAAGCAATGGCAGCTTGATTTCCTCAGGTGATGTATTAAGATTAGAATGGTTTTTAGTTCCTTCTTATTCTGCCCATTTATGACTTTGTTTTGTCCTGTGCCTTTTAAAATGCATTGCCTTAAGCATGTCAGTCTCACAGAATTTGTACTTTTTCAACTGTTTTTTCCAATTAAGAAGAAAAAACCATGTGGTTGAGGGAGTTTGGAAGCTCTGTCCTGTTTCTTGATTTGTATGACCCTGGGCAAGTCACAGAACCTCAGTGCCCCCAATCATTTCTCTTAAGATCAGAGGTTACAGAGGAATTTCCTGTCTGCATGAATAGAGGGAATGTATACAGTGGGAACTCCCTGAATTGATGAAATCACAGATCTGACATC
The DNA here is from genome assembly GCA_028646575.1 of Pseudocheirus occidentalis. Lineage (NCBI taxonomy): Eukaryota > Metazoa > Chordata > Mammalia > Diprotodontia > Pseudocheiridae > Pseudocheirus > Pseudocheirus occidentalis. The sequence goes on along the minus strand of CM053599.1, from coordinate 27,050,045 downwards.
TCAAAAAAACTTAGTAAAAGAGATAGCAAATAATAGATTTTTAACATTGTATGAAACTGTATATGTAACTTGACTGAAATAGACTTTGATCTTTCAAATCTCTTTACTTGCAAGCCTATATTTATAACCTTGTGGGAACCCCTCATCACCTCTCAATTATAACTTTGCTATAGCCTCCCTGCTTGATTCTCTTTCCTCTGTCATTCAACCTCCACGGACGAATGCTCCTTAGGCACAGACCTGGCCACTCTCCTGCTTAATGATCTTCCAGTAGTTAAATTCATGGCTCCCTATTACCTCTGAGATAAAATACAAACTGACTCCTGAAGCCTACACTTAAAAAGCCTTTTATAACTGGGCTCCTGGCTGTCTTTCCATACTAATTCATTTCATTCCACTTCATGCAGCCCTTGTTTCATAAAAGCTGGACTATTTGCTCTTTCCCAAATGCAAAATTCCACCTCCCATCTACAAGCTTTCAAAAATACCGTTCCTGCTTGCCTGGAATTCACTCCCTTTCTCGGCTCTGCCTCTTAGAATCCCGTGTTTCCTGCCAAACTAGACTTGAGCACGGCCTTGTTTCCTGTTTCCTGTTCCCTTCCACGTTTTTAGCACCCTTTCCCCACCCCCATCCCCAAATAACCTGATTTTGTAAATATTTCATATATATATACTTGATATATTTATATCAATATATATATATGCTTGATAAAGTATAAGCTTCCTGAGGGCAGCAGATGTTTCATTTGTATTTTGTCTTTGTATTTCCAACTCTCCTAGTTCATAGTAGGAGCTTCATTAGCTGTTGTCGAGTTGAACCAAAGAACAATCAGATTATTTATTGCTGCCAGCTCCCGTCCCCATGGACAAAAAGCTCCTCAGGGCATCTCAGAAAAGGAAGCCTCTTCTCAGGGCAGATTGGGAAAGCCTCCTTATTTTATCACAGTTTTCAAGAAAGCAAAACACAGTCAAAAGGAGCTTGGCCTAACAGATGGAGCACTGGATTTGTAATCCAGAAGTCCTCAGTTCAGATCCTTTGCTCACCTTGTGACCCTAAGCAAGTCTCTTACCTGTGCTCAGCCTCAGTGTCCTCATCTGTAAGATGGGGATAATAGCAGCACCTCCCCCAAAGAGTGATTGAGAGGTGAGGGTTAGATAGCACATGTCAGGTGCTTTCTGTAAATACCAGCTCTTAATGTTATTATTACTCTTATTCAGGCCCGTTTTAGCACCAGCGTCTACACGATGCCCAGAACCATGAGAAAATGTTCTGCTGTTTCCTTTGATTATGTTTAGAAACAAGGAAAGAAGAAATAAGCTCTCATTTAATAGCTGGTTTTGACTCTACGGCCTTTGTTCTATACAAAGGAAGGAAATTTGATTCTCAAAAAACTCCCCTGCTCTCCCCTTCCCCCCCCCAGTTTTTTTTTTAAACAAAGAAATAAATAATCGACCCTCTTTCTCCAGGTTCTCAAGACTCAGAGGTCAGCGAGGAACAAAAGAAAGAGAAAATAATGGAACTGAGAAAGAAAGAGAAGCTTCTCCAAGAAAAGCTTCTGAAGAAAGTGGAGGAGCTTAAGAAGATTTGCCTTCGAGAGGCAGTGAGTGTCGTCCCCTCCCTCTGAGCCTCTTCTGACGCTTGGCTCAGTGACACTAATCCTATCTCCCTTCCTTCCTGTTTTATAGGAGCTCACTGGTAAGATGCCAAAGGAGTACCCGCTGAATTCAGGAGAAAAACCCCCTCAGGTCAGAAGGCGTGTGGGCACCGCGTTCAAACTGGATGACAACTTGCTTCCCAGCGAGGAGGTATGGCCTTAGTCTTAGAACGTCTCAAGAGCAGCTAAGGGGAAGAAAAAAGGGATGTGTGTTGGCAG
>CM053599.1:27017131-27048071 GCA_028646575.1 Pseudocheirus occidentalis | reverse complement strand
CCCCACTCCTTCCCCTCCAAGCAAGGGTAAATTGAACTTATTTGTTCAAAGATAGGATCCTGCCCAGGGACTCCAAGTGATGTGCATGGAAACCTATGGAGGTAGAGCCTAGCCATATATAGTAGTGATGAAGACAAGGTGAATGTCTATTTTGGAACAATGGGTGCTACAGCCCTCTGAAGCAGAATTAGACTTTGCCCCCCACCCTCGCCCCCCCCAAAAAAGAGTTTAATAAATTAGAAAGCAATTGGGGTGGCTAAGTGGTGCAGTGAATAGAGCACCAGCACTGGGAGGACCTGAGTTCAAATGCAGCCTCAGACACTTACCATAAAAAACTAGCTGTGTGACCTTGGGCAAGTCACTTAACTCCAGTTGCTCGACCTTCCCCCCCCCCAAAAAAAAAACAAACTAGGAAACAATGTGGTCAGATGGGGAAAGTGCTGACTTTGGAGTCAAGTGGCCTGGGTTTGAATTCTGGGTGGACTCAATGTCCTCTCAGGCCCCTTCCTGATCCCCGTCATGAGAGGGGAGACCCTCTTGTCAGAGAGGTGATAATGATCATCTCAAGATGCAGAACAAAACATACATTCTGCCAATATAGCCCATGTGGGAATTTGTTTTTCTTAACTGAATATTTGTCTCGTGGATACTGTTTTGATTTTTTCTTCCTCCCTTCTTCCTCCTCCTCCTCCTCTTTCCTCTTAATCTCTCTCTCCAAAAGTGGGGATAGCAATAAGGTAACAAAGAAAAGAAGTTATTGAGGCCTGGGCAGATGGAAGCACAGACAAGCAGGACAGTTTTGAAAGCTACAGGTTGAATTTATTATGTACTTAAAGAAAGAAACAAGCTATGGGGACAGAGACCTGCTGTTCCTCGTTGAATCCTCTTTTCTCTTTTACTTTGCATATGATAATGACTACTTGGTGGGGGCAGTTTTAGGTGCAGATTAAGTTAAAGGACTCGGGAGGGCCCTGGGCTGGCATCTGGTCTCCTTGGCTGCAGTAGTTGTGGTTTTGGGAGCAATTCATTTATGATCCTCTCAGTTCTCTTCCCTCATCAGTGAAAGGAATCAGCAAAACACCAAGAAAGGAAGGGGTATGGCTGCCTTAATTTGGCAAGCTACAAAAACAAGAGCAGTTTGTACTGATGTAGTACCTTTGAGTTTACAGATTGTTTTCACATACAGACACATCATTTGACCCTCACAAACCATCTCACATGAGGTTGACAGACAGGCATTGGTCCATGTTATAGATGAAGAAATTGCCTTAAAGAAAGGAGGGCCAGGACTTATTCACCCGGTTGATTAATGTAGACCTTCCATCTCCCATGCTCAGCATCATTTCCACTCTGGTGCATTCCCTTCTCTCCCCTTCATGAGCATTCCAGTAAGGCAAAACCCATCGAGAGTCCTCAGACTCAACCCTAGAACATGGAAAGAGTTAAATCCATTATTCCCTTCCCCAAAGAATGTAAGCTTCTTGAGGGAAGGAACCATTTTGTGTTTGCCCTTTATGTCTAGTGTTTATTTAGCACAGTGTTGGGTTCATGGCGGGAACTTAGGAATGGTTGTGAATGGAATATCATGCAACACTTGTGAGGCTGGCTTTGTCCCTCTATGTCTTCATTAAAAGACTCTCTCATAATCTTATAGGATCCTGCCTTACAAGAGCTGGAAAGCAATTTTGTCATACAGCAAAAGCTGGTGGAAGCTGCCAAGAAACTTGCCAACGAGCCAGACCTCTGCAAAAATGTGAGAAAAAAGCGGAAACAGGAATACGCAGATGCCGTGAAGAAGCTGCAGGAGATTGAGAATGCGATCAATGAATACCGAATTACGTGTGGCAAGAAACCAAGTCAGAAAGCAACCCTCATTTTACCAGGTAAGCACCCAACAAGCCACAACTACCTAGCTTTATGTCTTCTTTAAGCACTTCTAGTGGGGCTGTGTGCAGTCCTCCCCAAGTTCACCTGGCTGAAGGGTGGACAGAAGAAAAACTAGGCTGAACAAGAGGCTTTGACAGGTCAAGAGACAATAGATCCAAAGCCTCCCAAGAATGTGGACTGGTTCATTCAAATAAACCTGATTTTCCAGGGCCTCGTGATGCCATAATTTTGTCATCATTGGGTGGAATCGGTTTGACTTTCATGGACAAGCCTAGTTTTCATAGATGGATTCTTAATTTGTGGGGTCATTCATGCCAGCCGAAGCTTTTAATTCACAGAAGAGAAGCTGACTTGCACTGGGGTGCTGCTGTGACTTGAGGAACTAAGGCGCAGACATGACCTAGTGCTCTCTAAAGGTTTTCATGCATGCATTTCCTTTCATAACCTGCCCCAGAGACCTAGGTAGGGTGGGGCTTTGAACAAATTCCTTCTTTCTGTCATGACCAATTAATCAGCCTTGAAGACAAGGGTAGCATTACCAACAAGATTTCAGGTACATCCGAGTCTACCCAGGCATATGGTTCCTAAAGCAGTTATTTATTGCTTTTTGATGACAGACAATGTGAAAGAAAGGAACTTGCCAGCCATATTCAGCTACAGGAGGAGAGTTTAGGAGCCTTGGCTCTAAATTACACAGGAAGCAAAGGAACTTGGTAAATTGAACCACAGAGGAGCCACAAACGTGGATTTTTTTTTCAGTCTTCTGTCTGTTTTTACTGCTGTTATTTCAGGCAGTGCTAGAAATATTGGTGATTGCAAAATAAGAGAAGAAAAAGGAATCGAGGGGATGGCAAAGAAGAAACAAAATAATCACTTTTTTATGGACAGATAAGATGCCTTACTTATAGAAACCTAGAGAATCAATAAAAATATTCATCAAAACATGAGTCACCATGGGTTTGGCTTCTAGGTTCCCCGTTTCGTAGGGTTCTAGATGGTACAGACCATACATACACACCTAAGCCAGAGAAGACACTGCCATTCTTGCAGCTTTCAGACGTGCAGGTGGACACTTGGTATCCCAGATGGCACAAGTGTCTGAGCATATATTGGCCAGAGGGAATTTTGGTGGTTTTTTATTATTTTTTTTTTTTTAAAGAAAGAAAACTGGCTGTCAGACAGCTGACTAGTTTGGCATCATGCCTTCGGGCTCCAGGGCCTGCCTAATTAAGATCAAAGACTCCATGGGAATAATCAAAATGAACATTTAAGGTGCTGGAGATTCCCTTCATAGTGACTTTTTAAGTTAGAGGAGGTGCTCTTTGCCTCCCTACTCAGTGGCTCTTGTTAATCAAACAGACACTCAGGAAACCAGGCTGCCTCTTCCGGATCTTTTTCATCCATTAGAAATATCACTGAAGAGTTGTCTGTGAATAGTCTGTGTAGTTTTGGACTTGGACGCTTCCCTTTGTCATTGTCCTGGTGTGACCTCCGTTTCATCGGTAACAGAGTTGAGATCTTATCTACTTTTACGTTAGATGTACAGCAGGCTTTCCCAGCGACTACAGCCGCTACTAATATCTGTTATTTACACGGTGCTTTAAGGCGGGCAAAGCCGTCTACCTACCTGTGTTAGCCGACTTGATCCTCACTGTCCACGAGGTGGATGTTGCTTATAGATAAGACATCATCTATCGGAGAAACAGGGATCATATGACCATAGGGTTATACCCTTAGAGTTGGAAGGGTCTTTTAGAGACCAACCAATTCCACCCTCTCATTTTACAATGAGGAAGTGCAGCTCCAGAGAAGTGACTTGCCCAAAGTCATGCAAATAATGAATGGAGTAGAGCTCAAATTTGAGCCCTGGCGCTTCCAGCTCCAAGTACAATACTTTTGCTGCTGAATCACATTGATTTCCTATAGTTTGTGAAATCATACGCTGGGGTTATGTAGGCAGCAAAGTATAATGGAATGAGGGCTGAGTCTGGATTGATGGCATTATTTTAGATCATGGCTGTCATTTCCTGGCTGTATCACCTTGGGCAAGTAATTTCTTTTTCTTTTTTTTGGAGGGGAGAGGACAGGGCAATTGGGGTTAAGTGACTTGCTCGAGGTCACATGGCTAGTAAGTATTAAGTGTCTGAGGTCGGATTTGAACTCGGGTCCTTCTGACTGTAAGATTGGTGCTCTATTCACTGTGCCACCTACCTGCCTGCAATTTCACCTCCCTGAGCCTCACTCAGTTTCCTCCTCCGTAGCACGAGGGGGTCGAATGAGGTCCTCTCCAGCTAGTCTGTGACCTCATGAGCCATATTTATCAAACTTAACAAAAATGAGAGGAGGGCTTGGAGTGACAGGTGCTCAGATGAAGCTGATGGGAATTATATTGCTTCATTCTGCAGCCTCCTGATGTTAAGCTTGATAATAGCTTACATCGGACTGGAGGGTGTCAGGCTTGGACAAAGGATGGCAGGAGGGAGCCAAGATGGGAAACTGATGAGACACGCATAACATAATTCAAGTTTCTTTTGTTGTCATCTCCCCCCCACCCCACGCCACCCCCAAACAAAGATGTCTTGCATAGAAAACTTAAATAGCTAATTATTCTGAACGTGTTCATCTGAGTAAAGAAAAAGAAATGTTCTATTACAATTCATTAAATATGTTCTATATTAAAAAATTCTTTTTAAGAGATTCAATTTTCCTTCACAGAAGATATAATCCCATCTGAAAGCAGTTCTTTATCAGATACAACAACCTATGATGATGGTGAGTTGTTGTTTTTTTCTTCCTTTTTTACATGGGTTTGATTTTTTTTTTTATTTAAAATCCAAATGTATCATCTTTTCTCACTTTTAAATTCTAATTATTACTGAGATTTTGAAAATTCTCCCTTCCAATAGAACATAAGTTACACATTTGAGGACATGGTTGTTCTGGTTCATTGAGTATCCTGGCTGGTTGATGACTATCATATGCAGATTTTGAGTTTTAGAGAATCAAAATATAGCACAAAGAACAGACTTAATTTCAATACCACAGCGAGTGTGTTAAACACTTCTGGGATTTCTAAAGAATGGCAGTAGATCGTGCTGCGTCATATTTCTGGTTTTGCAAAGCATCCCCCTCGTGATTTCCCTGAAAGGAGGTGGATGTCCGTGTCGTCATTTCCATTTCACACATTAATTAGAAAACCGAGAGTCAGCAAGGTTAAGTAAGTTGTCCGAGCATCACACAATCAGTAGCCGTGTTCAGGATTTGAACCCAGGTCTTCTTTGCTCCAGGTAGTTATGAGTTGAAAACTGGCAAAACTCCCCTGGGGTCAGTTAATAAGTAAGCACTTATTAAGTGCCTGTTGTGTACCAGCCGCTGTGCCGAGCACTAGGAATTCAAAGAAAGGAAAAAAAAATTTCTGCCCTCAAGGATCTCATGATCTAATGAGGGAGATGACATGTAGACAACTATGTACACAGAGGTTATAGGGGACAAATGGAAAGTAGAACAGAAAGAAGGCACCGGAGTTATGAGGACTTGGGAGAAAGCCCATCAGTTCTTTGTTTTAAAAGTAGCAAAATATAGCACTGGGGTTATGTTACCCTTCCCTTGGGGGCCTGTTGTTTCCCTGGCTGGTCTTATAGGTGTATTTGATTTGAAGGACCCCAGGACAGACTTTTGTCCAAAACATCTCCCTTCAAATTTGGTAGGTGACTAAAGTGCCCCCTCGTCAGAGTTATTCTTTTGGTTCCTTTATCTTGGGGCTTTTCTTTCTCAGTGAAGATAGGCCTGAGAGGGGTAACACAATGGACCACTCACTGCTTTCCTTGTTTTTTATCACTAGAACTACTGGGACCACAGAAGGAGAGAAACAGGGGTGGCATTTGGGCTGGTGAGGGAAGGATACAGAGAGAGGGATGAAGAATGGGAGGTAAAGGGTGAGAAGACACAGTAAAGTCACCAGAACTGAATCTGTTTCCAGGGTTTGGTTTGTAGGAATGTGCTTGTATTTCCTCTCTTACATGCCTTCACTGCTCACCCATTCCAGTGGAGTGAGCCCTTTTCTAGGAATTGGCCCATTTAGTGATGCCAGAATGGTTTCAGGCCCTGAGGCGGGAATGCTTTAGTGTCTTTTCAACTGCAAACACTACCACCACCACCCCCCCCAAAAAAAAACCTGCCTTGCTTTCTGAATGAGAAAGAATTTATGGGAATTTATCTTTATCGGGAAAGCATGTTTTCTTCACTAGGTCATCAGATACATTCCTTTTAGGTTTTGCTAAGAGATATTCTCTCTTCTTGCAGCCAATGATTCCTTCACCCTCCCTGCCCAACGGTCCAGTTCAGTTCCGCATTCTCCGAGAATTCCTCCACCCAAGTCTCTCGGTCTGGAAAGAATCCCCTTCCGGAAGTCCTCCATGCATGAGCAGTTCATGGAGGGCAGGCAGTCCAGGTAAGCCGCCGGATGACAGCTTGTATCTAGTATCAATTCCACCAACTTGCATTAGTATTGACCGTGTGGTCAGCAGTGCCAGGACCAGCATCACTTCTGGATGACATCCTTGTCTCCAAAAAATTCAAAGCCTTTTCCCCTTTGACCTTGCTTATCCTCACAGCAAGTATTGTTACAATCCTACCCATTTTGCAGATGAAGAAGCTAAAGCCCAGTCACAAAGCTTTTAGTTGTTGACAAATAGAAGTGTTCTAAGGGATTTTTTTTTTAATGGGATTTTTATTTTTTCCATTTTATCAAGCAGTTAATTTTTTACCCTCCCACCTCCTACACACACACTGAGGGGGTTGGGGGAGAAGAAAAAGAAAACCCTTCTGACAAATACTGATTAGCAAGCAAAACAAATTCTCATGTTGGCCACATGCAAAATATGTGTCTCTCTGCATATTAGTCCCTTGCTTCTCTGGAAGGAAATGGGTAGCGTTCCAGGAGGACTTTTTCAAAACTGGTGTTTGGCTAATTGCATCTTTGTTAAATTCTTTTACATTTCTGTTAAAAGAATAGAAATTTTTTTTTTAATTAAAGGAATAAAAGAAAGAATGAAATAAAAATGAATTAAAAGAATAATAAATATTATCTGAGACTACCACCTGCTGTGTTTACTTGAGGGCAAGGACTGTTTCAAGTTTGCCTGCACTGTTCCCAGCACTTAGTGTCATGCCTGGCACATAGCAGATTCCAAGAAATGTTTTGTTATAAAGTCCACTTTAGAAAGCCAAGTAAGGAAATCTGCTTGGTTCTACCCCAGATGTGCCATGTGGTTTAATCTCCCTTTTTTAGTCTCTAAAATCCTGGTGTGGCTGGACTTGGAGTCAGCAATATTTGAGCTTGAATCCTACTTCAGTTATTAACTCATTCATTTAGCAAACGTTCTTTTCAAACCTCAGTTCCATTTATTTTCATTATATCTTCTACTACTCAAAGAAACATGTCCTGGGGATGTTAGCCTCCTCTTAATGCTCAGATAGGAGCTCTTTGTAAAGTAAGTCTTTATGTGTAGACCAGGATCAAGATCACAACCCACCCCTGCCTTGGTCGGAAGTCTTATACAGTTATCTGAGGCTCACAGAAGTTCAGTGATTGTCTCTGGGGCACACAGGCAGAGCTGGCATTTGAACCAAGGCCTTTCAGACTCCCAAGTCCAGCATGTTCTTTGCTATTCTGCTGTGCCAGTCTTGTAAATATAAAGTACTACATTTATGAGAGCTTTTTTTGTTGTTCTTTAATATTCATTTAGCAACCCATGGATAAAAAAATGGGGCTCCTTCTTTTTAGCATCCCTTCAGTTCCCTTTGGACCCCAGTAGGTTTAGTATTAACTGCTGATTTGTTTATCAAAGGCGAACAAAGCCAACCACAGACTGAATTCTCTTCTTTTCCCAGAGAAATATTGTCAACACACAGCAGTCCCTACAGAACTCTGGAGAGGCGCCCCGCAGGGGGCAGAAGCATGCCGACCACCCCTGTTCTCACCAGGAATGCCTACAGCAGTAGCCATTTAGAGTAAGAGCTAAATGTTCATTGATTTGGATTTTACTCGAAGGGGGCAAAGGGAGTTGCTGTATTTAAATCAAGAGGAGTATGGATCTTATTTATAAAAAATAAGGATTGTCATTGTTCTATTTTGGCTTGTATTCATGGACTGACCTTTTTTTTAAGACAATGGTTTTATATCCTTTTGCAAAGAGAATGTCTTCTAATTTTTCCAGTAGCGTATCAGACCTTTTGTACATCTGTGGCTTTTTACCACCAGTTAAACAGTATTTCATTTCCCAGAAGAAACAGAAAACCAGACCAAACCCAGATTAGAAGTTCACAGCCTCACTCCTTAGTCTTTGACCTAGAAAGAGTGAGTTCCAGGGGGTACTTGGACTTTTTTTCATGGTCCTTGGAAGGTTGTATATCATTAGCTGAACTACCCCATACCTGAAGAAAGAATTTAGATTATACATTGTCTGGAGCAGGCCCTTTTTCTGGAGTTCTTCCTCCGAGTAGAAGGAATAGATAGTAGAGCTGAACTCTCACAGCTGGCCTTTGTGTTTTGGAGTATTATGGGAGAGGGAGCTCAGTGTGGTAGCAGGATTTTGAGGTTCAGATGGTGCCACTTACTTGCTGTGTGACCTTTGACAAGTCCCTCCCCCCTTTGTAAAATGAGGGAGTTGGACTAGATGACTTCTAAATTAGCTTCCAGTTCAAAATTTTGATCCCAACTTATTTATTTTTGCTTTGAGAATAGACAACGTAATTTTTTTAAAAATATCACTAAAAGTTATTAAAATTATAAAATTTATTAATAACACACTATATGGTGTTGTAAATAATTTATTCCTTATTATTGTAAATATATTACAAGATCATATAAAATTATAAGATATTATGAAAATAAAGATATCATACTAAAAATAGGAACTTGAAACTCCAGACACGGTATTACATTTTTAGATGTTATTCTTCTTCCTGGTAATTTTTTTTTAACAAGTCTAATTTTCATCTCTCGTAGGCCCGACTCTTCCCCGCAACACTGCAGGCAGAGGAGCGGAAGTCTGGAGTCTCAGACCCATCTGCTCTCTGAACTCGATGGCGACAAGCCCTTCTTTTCCCTTTCCAAATCCCAAAGAAGCAGCAGCACAGAAGTCCTGGATGACGGCTCATCCTACACAAGCCAGTCGAGTGCAGAATATTACTGTGTAACGCCCAGCGCGGGCCCCTGCTACACCACACAGACTCTTGACACTCGCGCCAGGGGCCGGAGAAGATCCAAAAAGCACCATGTCTCCACGTCCAGTTCCGGGAGCATGCCCAACCTGGCCCCAAAAGATATGAGAAACGGCGGCTATCCCAAGAGTCAAGAGCAGCCTTCTTGCAGCTACTTTATTTCTGGGTACCCGCCATATGCTGACTGTGATCTTTATTATAGCGGAGGTTACGTGTATGAGAATGACACGGAAGGGCAGTATAGCGTCAACCCTTCCTACCGCTCGTCAGCACACTATGCATATGACCGTCACAAGGAGTACAGGTCCTACCATGAAGATGAGATGGACCGAGTGCCCCACAACCCGTATGCAACTCTCCGACTGCCGAGGAAGGCACCCGTGAAATCTGAGCACATCACCAAAAACATTCACAAGGCCTTAGTAGCCGAGCACCTCCGCGGCTGGTACCAGCGAGCCTCTGGACACAAAGACTTGGGTCACAGCTTGCAGGCAAGCTTTGATTCGGACCGAGGCTCACAAAGAAGTCTGGGGTTCTCTGCTCTGCAGGTGCCCTGCTCCCCAGGCAGCCGAGCGTCTTCCTATACTTCAGGTAATAGAGGAGTTGTGGGATGGGGGCATCTTTATTTTTTTTTATGCCAGGGACAGTGAATAGATTTGGAACTAGCCATGGGAAGCTGTGCGGTGCTGGTGACCTGTGGTTTAGTCCCAGCCCTGGTGTTCCTCATAGGGGCCCAGATTTAAAGCTAGAAGTGACCGTTACAGACATTTAGTCTCAATTAGAGTCTCATCCTCAATAGGAAGCCTTTCCAACACCTCTTACTTCTGGTGTCTTCTTTCTGTTAACTATTTCCTTCTCATCCTGAAGCTAGATCATGCAGAGTTGTCTGCTTGTCATCTCCCTAATTAGGATGAAGGGAGGGACTGGTTTGTTTTTTCATGTTTGTTTTTGGTTTTCACTTTCTGTGTATCCTCGGGGCTCAGTCCAGTGCCTGGCACAGAGCAGGTGCTTAATAAATGTTTACTGAGTGATTTAGTACAGTAGCCTAGGAGACTGAGGCCCCGGATGGTCCAGTTACTTGCCCAAGGTTACCCAGACAGTAAACAGCAAAGCTGAGACTCAAACCCAGGACTCAGGGCTCTTTCTGCTGCTGCCTCCCTTACTGTTTCTGAGAGCTCGAACTCACCCATCCGCTCCTGGCCTCATTTCCACATTAGGGAGATGAATGCGTTTGGGGCAGTTGCTCTCTTAAGTTCTCTTTGAGTTGTATAACTTTGTGGGTCTGGGCGTGACTGAATCTTAACTCATTTAAACACATATTTAAGCTTCTTATTCAGGGCAAAAACTGCCAGATTTATTTGATCTGAGCTATGCCCAAGGAAGGCACTGTCCTTCGACTGGAGGCTACCAGGACAAAGATGGAGGAAACCTTGCCTGGCTTTAAGAAACTAAAATTCCAGTGGGGAGTAGGCATGAAAACATGAGTAAATGCATATAGCAGCATGTGAGAAACCGCTGACCCTGCACCCCGCACAGATGCAGTGAAGTCAGTGAAGAGGGAGTGCCCTCATGGGGTGAGGGAAGGTAGGGCCTGCGAAGAGGTCTGCGAGGAGCAGAGAGAGAGTGTTCCAGGTGGGAGGCACAGCCTGTGCAGAGACACTGAGGTGGTGTGGGATTCCATATGCACTGCCCAGACTGCTTAGAACTTAGAGACTGTGAAGGGGATTTAAGTGAAAGGAGCCTTAGGGGGAAGATTATGAGTGGCTTTTAAACGACAGGCCAAGGAGTTTATAGTTCATCCTTGGGCAGGTGGGTGGTGCCCGGGTGAGACCCATGAGACCCATGCTTCTGGTGTCTGGAAGACTCTTCCTCCTGAGCTCCAGTCTGATGGCCAAGTTACTTCACCTCAGTTTCCTCGTCTGTAAAATGAGCCGGAGAAGGAAACTGCAGATCACTCCTAGAATGGGAGACAGAACATGCCAAAGACAGAGACAGGCATGAGCAGAATGAGAGGCTACTTATATGTGAAAAAACTTCTTCTCTGTTTAGAATATAGAGTCTGAGAAAGTGTGGCAGGTGGGTTGGAGTCAGATGGTGTCCCCTTAATGCCTTCAGTCAGTCAATAACCATTAAATAATCACCTGCTGCGTGCGTTTCAAAAATGAAGCGGACTCTTCTTCAAGGAGATTACATTCTATTTGTAAACCTCGTACAAAACAGATACAAAGTACCTTGGGAGGAGGAAGGCAGTAGTAGCGGAGAGAAGGGAGGGAGGGGAAGAAGGGCACTGTCTTTTATTTTGGGGGCCCTGGTCCCTGCGACTTTGGTGTTTAGGGAAGGCTTGGTAATGAAACTCCCTCTGCGGATGCAAATTGGGGGCACCTACTGTGCACATGATTACTTGGAGGGCTGAGACCAAGACCTTTCCCAGAATGGCTCATCCAGTAGGTTACAGCGGGAGGTTTTGAACCCTGGCTGTCTAGACTCCAAGGCCAACTCTGCCCACGAGGCCGTGCCAACATTTGAGCTTATATTTTACTCTGTGGGCATTGAGCACCGGTGGTCAGACGTTTGTGTCCTTGGAACATCAGAGCCATATGGGTTCCAATTTGCAAAGACCAGAAATAATGACATGAGCTCCCTTTCCTGGGCTAAAGGTACTTTTACTATATATTTCCACTTGTACATGGTCACTGTATTTCAGAAGTGTTACCTGCGGTGCTTTTTCAGAGTGCTGTGACAACCCTCCTCCCAAGGCCCTCTGTTTAAGGACTTAGGAGCCTTGTTTATTTCTCAGATTTATATGACGCCTGCATTCCACAAAGCTCCCAATTCTCAGGCAGTGGGCAAAGGGAGAATATTTTCTAAACATTTTTCAAGATGTTCATTAAATTCCATGGTTGAAACTGATAGTCAGGGGGAGGGGATAGGGAATGGTGGCAGGGAGTTAGGTGGGGATGGGTAATGGTAATGGGTAATGGTGAGACCAGGGCATAACCAGAAACTCCCACAAGTCCCAGTAATTCTGGCCCAGGTTGTAGCAAAGTGGGGCAAAGGTGAGTTGTCAAGTTTGACAACCTAAGTAGGAATTAGGCTGTTTTCTATGTTACCTGTTTCTGACAGGTTTGTGCTTTCTTCCTTCACTAGACTTTGGTCACGCATTTAAAAAAATAAGATTTTGGGTGGTTGGGTAGTACAGTGAATAGAGCACCGGGCCAGAGTCAGGAGGACCTGAGTTCAAATCTGGCCTCAGACACTTAACACAAAAAAACTAGCTGTGTGACCTTGGGTAAGTCACTTAACCTCAATTGCCCTGCCTTCCCCCCTTCCAAAAGAAAAAAAAAAGATTTCTTTCACTGTTGTTAGAAGTTAGACCACATGGCCAAAAATCCTAATTATGCTCAAAACTTTTGAAAGTTAGACAACAGAGTGGTCCTGTTGAACATTCTCTGCTTGAGGGTAGAGACCTTTGAGGGGTTGTTTGGTTTGTCTTTGTGTTCTTCAGGCCTGGCAGAGTGCTTGGCATAGACTTCTTATTAATTAAATTTAAATTGCATGAAAAATAAACTGAAAGAACAGTTGGCATCATGCCAACCACTGACAGTTGTTGAAAAATCATTTGCAATTAATTTGAAATGAAAAATCAAAAGGCCATTTTTTTTTTCCCCTCTAAGGCAGGGGTTCTTAACCTGAGGTCCGGGAGCTCATGGCTAGATCTCAGGCAGTCTATGACCCTAAATAGGGAAAAAAAAATATAATTACTTATTTATTTTTACTAACCTCTGACTCAACTTTAGCATTTGGTTTTTTCCTTTTTTGGAGGGCAATTGGGGTTAAGTGACTTGCCCGAAGTCACACAGCTAGTAAGTATGTCAAGTATCTGAGGCTGGATTTGAACTCAGGTCCTCCTGACTCCAGGGCCAGTGCTCTACTCTTTGTGCCACCTAGCTGTCCCATAGCATTTCTTTGAGGCATTTAAAAACATTATTTGGGGATGGGGTCACAAGCTTCATCAGGCTGACCAAGGGGTCCATAGCATAAAAAATGGTTCAGAACCTTGATTTTAAAAGAATGTTTTAGAAGGCAGGCAAAGAGTATCATTTTTCAGGTAAATATAACAAAACGTGCAACATTCGCTCTCAGTTATTTGGGTGTTTGTTAGTCTGTAGCTCAGTGGCTCCCCCAGAGCCCTTGGCTGATAGCTGGGAGACATCCCACCCCTGGGGCCGCTGGTATTGCTTCCAGTGCCTTCCCTACAGTTATTTGATCCATGCGCCCTAGAAACAATCAGTCAACCACAGAGCTTTTATTAGACACGGCCTAAGCACCCAGGCACTGCGCTTAGTGCTGAGGATATAAGAACAGAAATAAAAGTCCCAGCCCTGGAGGAGTTTCCATACTATCACTACACCTGATAAAGGGGACTGGCCTTTTTTTTTTTTTGAGAGGGGAAGGCTGGACAATTGGGGTTAAGTGACTTGCCCAACATCACACAGCTAGTAAGTGCATCGTGTCTGAGATCGGATTTGAACTCAGGTCCTCCTAACTTCAGGGTCAGTGCTCTCTTCACTGCGCCACCTAGCTGTCCCTGGGGACTGACCTTTTAAAAACAACATCTATGCCCGATGGAAGGAAGAGCTGGCTTCTGCAAAGGTGTGGAGATGGGAGATAAAATACTGTGTGTGAGGAACGTTAAGCAGAAACATTCTCATCCTTTCATTGTTCAATCGTGCCAGACTCTTTGTGAACCTATTTGGGGTTTTCTTGCAGAGATACTGGAGTGTTTGCTGTTTCCTTCTCCAGCTCATTTTACAGATGAGGAAACTGAACCAAACAGGGTTAAATGACTTGTCCAGGGTCACACAGCTAGGAAGTGTCTGAGACCACATTTGAAGTCACAAAGACGAGTGTTCCTGACTGCAGGCCTGGCCCTTTGTCCTCTGTGCCACCCAGCTGCCTTATTATTATTATCCTTTCCTTGAGTCAGAGTTAACAACCAAACATGGGCATCCACACACATCCTTCTCAGCAGTCAGATTGGCAACATTCTTCTAAGACATTGGTTCTCAACCTTTCCAGTGCTGTGACCCTTTAATACAGTTCCTCATGTCGTGGTGACCCCCAACCATAAAATTATTTTCATTGCTACTTAGTAACTGTAATTTTGCTGCTGTTATGAATCATAATGTAAATATCTGATATGCAGGATGTATTTTCATTGTTAAAAATTGAACATAACCCACAGGTTGAGAACCGCTGTTCTAAGACACATCAGTGTCCTTTTGGGTTACATTTAGTCATTAGAAACATTAAAGTAGTCAGTCCAGCTGCTAAGCATTGGAGTTACAAAGTAACAGTCCCTGCCCTCAAGGAGCTTCCAGTCTGATGGGAAAAGCAACATGAAAACATTTTATACATAGAAGAAAAATGCAGCGGAAAGAGGGAAGAGGCCGGAGTGTAGGAGACAAGATAGTAGGAGGACTGTGTGGTCCTAAGGTTGATCAGCTTCTGACTATTCCCCAGGCTGTCGGATCAGTGGGTCCAGCCCACGCACGGAGGAAAACTGTCCTAATAACTGTCCCTGAATCCCAGCATGACTTCAGTCCCCTGGGGCTGCTTGTCATTCCAGTTTACTCCTTGTGTTGAAATGAATATTCTCACCTCTGATCCCCTCCCTACTCAGCCACCTGGATGAGGTAGGAGGCAGAGTATAAAATTCAGAAAAGGTCAGATTTCTTCACTGAGTATGTTACTGCTTTGGGGAGGGGGGGTTTGCAAAATAATGGCTAGTTGTGCCACCCCACTTTGCATAGTGATTCTCTTAAAGGAAATGAATCAAAGGGCCTCTTATTGCATTTATCCTCCTTGGAACATCTGAATGAGGTAGAAAACAAATGTCATCATTCCTTCTTTATTAACAGAATGAAGATGAGGTACATTGTGCCACACCCATTCTTTAGCAGACAGCTTCTTCCACCATGTCAGAAGTGGCCTGTGATTTGAACTTTTCAGGAGCAGTCTGTTCTGTGGGTTGGCTTCCTCTTCTGATTCATGCAGAGAATTGGGGACTGGATCAAGGTGCCTTCAGGAGAAAGTTTGGGTACTTGGCATTGCATAGCATCTTTACCGACTCGTTCTTTGTTGTTTATTCCTAGTGTCTTCCACAACTGCGTCTGGGAACTGGAGGACACAGATAACTTTAGGGTTGGCCGATCCTCTCTCACATTCTCCTTACACCAGCTGCTATGGCAATGTCTATAGTCCTTTGCCGCCTCCAAGCAGGTGAGAACAGTTAAACAGGAGAGCAGCTCTAAGCTTCCTGGTCATCTTCCCCAGAAGTGAAGACCTCAGTTCATGGCTAGATCACCTTCTGAACTTTTAAAAAAAGGATTTCTAGGATATCCTTGTAGGCATCTACAATTATGCTGAATGTTCTTCAATGTATATATAGAATAATAGTGTACGTATTGAGCTACGGGGGTTACTTACTCTGCCCCACAACTGTTTACATGCTGTAATTGCTATTCATATAGTGCTTTACCATTTGCAAAGCTCTTTACACACAGGATCACCTACGGACCTCATACCTCTGGAACAGGTACTAGCAGTGTTTTGTGCTACCATGTCTTTGGTTTCATCAGTAAGTAGTACTTCCTAGTATGGAGACTTATTCTACCAATACAGATAGGTGACTTGTTAGGAATTCATTTCTAACTTGTGGTCTCAGAGGGTTCTTTGCATCACTGAGAAGTTAAATCACTTTCTGTTGTCACTCAGCCCAATATGTCAGAGGCAGGACTTATGAACCCAGGGGTTACTAGCTGTGTGACCCAGGGTAAGTCACTTCACCCCAATTGCCTCACCAAACAAACAAACGACAAAAAAAAGGTGGTGTTTTGTTAACTTTTTGAATTTTCATTTTAAAATTCTGGACCCCACAATCACCAAACAGAAAAAGCATTTCTTTATGCAAAATTGAACAGAGGGATTAAATTATATTTTAAAATTAAATTATCTTTGTAAGCCTTGAAGTCCCATATAAATGCTAGCTTATGATTGTGGTTAATAAATTAAAAGTAAATGAAATTAAAGCAATTTGTTCAAAGTAGATTGCCAACATCTCAATTCCAAAGCAGCCCTTTTATTACCAGAATTCCTATTAGACAGTTGGCAAGCTTAATTTCGAGCAAATGCTAGTGTTTATTTCTGTCTTGAACCTGCTTCCTCTAAGAAGTGACAGAAACAACCAGCTGTCAATCTACCTTAAAGCCAGGCTTTCCTAAGCATTCAGAGAAACACAAAAGGAGTCACAAAGACAGTTGGTCGGTTGTTTTTCATTATCCAGTGTGGGGGTTTTGGTACAGAGAAAATCCTCCCCTCCCTAGTGAAGAGACTCCCCCATTAATGCAGCCAGCACCATAGCAGTTTAACATGTCTATACCATGTCTTCACTGGCAGAATGGAGGGTGAACTGAGTGTACTCTGGAATCAAGTCTAAGAGAATTTTTGGTCCCAATGCAGTGTCAGCAATTTTCATTCACAAGTATGAGACCAGTTATCTCAACTCAAGAAAGAGTTTGTGCAAATTCGAATTTTAATGAAAATGTATCTTGGAGGACTAACTAGAGGTGATGCTTAAAACAGAGTAGGAGTAAAAGCCACCACCCTGAACTTGGGCCTGGAATTTGAACCTCTCTTTTTTCTCTAACCAGGTTGGATTGGATTTTCACAAATAATTGTCATATTTATGGAATGTCTTACTTGCCTTTCAGGCTCAGTCGGTAAAGACACATGCAACATATTTTTAGACATTTGTGACATCTTAGACTCAAATCTTGTCAGACTCAGGAAATACTTTTTTTTCCCCAAGAGAACCTGTTCCTTCCAGATTTCTAATGTAATTCAGCCTTCCCAAGATGTCCTGATAAAGGGGACTGACCTTTTGCAAAGAAGCACAATTACCTGGAAATTAGAATCAATTGTCAGGATACCCACTTGGGTTACTAAGACCATTTGATTTACTTAACTCCCGCTGTCTGAGAGGCTACATGTACGGCATATGGTCATAGAGGGAGGTACCTGAAAAGACCACCTTTTGGAAGGCTGATGGTTGGAAACGTGAAATGTTCCCAAACAGTCAGTCATAATTTAAAACTAAGAAAGGCAGTATTTTCCCAGAAAAAAAGAGAAGGAGCCTCCCTAGAACTCCCCAGTTGATGAAACTTTTTTATAATTCCACAAGTTAAGAGGAGCGTTTGAAATTCTCGCCGCCAAACCTCTACCTATTTCAGTAAATTGAGTACATGATCCTTAGCGAACCAAGGCTGTTCCAATTCTCCACTATATTTACGTTATCTATGGCATGACTGTCTACCAATGCAGATTACATCTCAGTTATACCTTGTGATCCTGAGGCAGAGAGATGTGAAGGGCAGAGATATATTTTTCCAAGCTAGAAATTACTTAGATAGCTTAATGATGCATATAACATAAAGTTCTATAAGACTGGTGCCTCGACACAGAGTACAGTACTAATTTGGATCTTCTTTGGCACTGCCTGTGTGACCTTGGACAAGTCACCTAACTTGGACTCGACTTTCCTCATCTGTGACTCTAAGTCAGTGACCCCCTATTATGCTGCAGTCCGGTTTCTAGCCCTGCGGGCATTAGTGGGTATTACTTTTCTTCTCCCTCCCAGCGACTCTTCTTTCACTTCCTATTTTCCATTTCCCTTTCTCCTCGTCCAATGCCACCTGTTACTAGGCAGAACAAAGGGCTTCTGTCCAGGCGAATGGTTGTATCTGCAGAAATGAGCTCCTTTTTAAATTCTCTTATGCTCAATATAGCCAGCAGTAGTAAGTACAGCATTTCCCATTTGTGTGCACTGCTCCATGTGTGACAGATCTGTTTGCTCTCTTGATAATAAATAGTGTGTGAAATCGGGGAATAGCTGCCTAGGTGGTTGTTGTGTTTTTAATGCTCAGGAAAACATTCAACAAGTTGGTTAAAGTAGCATATTTTCCCCTCGATGTGCTTGAAAAAAGTTTTTCTCCCCTTCTCTTTAGGGTGTGGAAATGTAAAAGGAATTTTTGCTACTAATCTCCTAACCTTCTAATATTTTTGTGCCATTGTAGAGGTTTACCTTACTGGAATGCATCATGGGAGGGTAGGGGGGTGACTTCATTTTCATCATTTCATCTGCCTGAGGCTTTCTAATTCAGAGCTGCTTCCTAGAAGACTGGTTAGATATGCCAAAGGTTAAAAGGGAAATGAGGAAGAACCTCTGTCTTGCCCCTGGTGTTATTTCCACTAACTTCCTTTGGTTTTTTTTTTTTACTAATTCTCCTTCTCGTTTCTCTGTAGTTTAAAAGCACATGTAGATATGATCCCAGGCAGTGAGCACATTTTTCCACATTTCTTTTTATAGACAGTATGCCGACACCAGTCAACTGGACAGTACAGATGGGAGCCGGCTGGAAAACAACATGGACAGTAATGAACAGAGGCTCTTTTGGCACGAGGATTCAAAGCCTGGAACATTAGTCTGAATTGCCACCTTGACCGCTTTTGTTCAAGCTCTGCATTCTAACCCCAGTGTGCCTTGCCCAGTGTGCTGTTGTTCTTCTGAAAAGAAATCTTCAGATTCCCCGAATGTCAAAAGCCGAAGACTTGAATCTTCAAAGTCCGCAGACGCCATTTTTTTTTATGTTTTCTTTTAAAAGAGAAGCCACCACCACCACCACCAAAAAGCCCTGAACTTTTTCTTCAGACCCCAAGTGGTTGGCATTAACTGAGTGAGCTCAGGCCAGGGGTTGGTGAGGTGTTTTTGTTGCATTTTTTTTAACCCTCAACAAGTTCGAGCGCCTGGTTGAAGTATTTATGTTGAAGAAGCACTTTTTTGGTGTTGCAGACTAAACTCCGGACAGAAAGATGGGGACTCTTTTCAAGAGAAAGCAGGAATCTTCAGAGCACAATTCAGATGGAGAAATCCAAGAAAAGCAACACATGACGTGTTTTGTTTTTTTTTTAGACATGAGCTCACAATGACAATTGTATGGATTCGTGAGTTCGTAAAGTATCCCATACAAACGTGAGGACTGGCAGATTTTAAACAGTATTGGAAAACTTACTTGAAAAGAAGGCTGGATTTTAATGGAGGTCTGAATGGGTTTCAGTGATTTTAGGGCAATGTACAGAGTAACATTTTTTGTGAGCACCGTGAAGTGGATTCTGGGGGAAGGGGGGGAGGGAACAGGGACAGGGAAGACAGGTGAGGGAAGGAGGTCCAAGCGAGGCTTGGGAGTTGCTGTCACAGCCTCAACTATGACTCTTTCTTCATGGTAGCAGAATTGGGAGATAAAGCAATATGTTGAATTATTTACGAATGTGCTTTGTGCATTTCCAAAGGTACCATTTCACTGTGCCAGTGAGCTCATTTCGTCACACAGAGCCGCATGGTGAACGACTGTTTGATTGGTAATAATCCCATTGGGCTGCTGAACTTCCCAGCCACTGGGCTAGGGATTGCTTCCCTTGTCATAAAGTTCTAAAGAGAACACACTGTGATGGCCAGTATTTTAAGGTGATGCAAAAAAAAACACAAAAAACTCAACACTCAGAACAAACTGTGCCTTACAACTGTGGGCATTAGGATCGAGCACCATTGTCTGAGCACTAGGTGCGATTCTAGGTCACCAAGTGACATCCATAAGAGTGCTCCTTAAAAATCACAAAAAGAATGAGCTCCACAATGTAGTTGATTGAATTATGAGGCTAAAAGCTACCTTCATATTTTCTTTGGAGGAACAAATAAGAGTCGATGCAGGATTTTTCAGAAGCACTCGCTTTCCTGTTTGTACAAAGGATTCTTGATTCTCATCTGTACTGTGCTTCAGAATCCCATCAAAGGTGCTCTGGTGTTTTTGTTTTTTTCCTTTTTATACAGATGATTAGTAACTCCTTGTGTATATTGTGAATAGAAAAGTTTCTGATTGACTTTTTTGAACACTTTTTTACCTATATCCCAAAGCATGTAATATATACATAAAGATGGATTTGTTAAACTGGTCCTTAGTCATTTGTATCATTAGAAATGAAGTTTTGTTTTGTTTGGGGGAGGGGGTGGAGAATTAAAACAGAAGAATTAACTTAACTCCTTTTTTCATATTTGTATAATGAGCTAGAAACAGAAATGCCCTTTTGCATATCTTTTTTCCTATTCTGACTTTGAAGACCTATTATTTTCACATAGGTCAATAAACTGAAAGTGTGCTATTGAAAATGTCGAAGTATTTGTCCCTTTTTGCTCAGGGATGGGAAGGAGCCACTGAAATCCTTGTTTTGAGTGAGCATCCCGGATCAGACCTGCCCCAATTCAAATCTTACCTTTTGTGACCTTTGTGACCCTGGGCAAATTTTTTTTTTTAACTTCTCTTCTAAGGTAGTTTTTCTGCAAGATGAAGAAACTGGACCAAAGTCCCTTCCAGCCCTAGATCGAGGAACCTACGGTGGCCATTTTGAACCCTTGATCTAGGGAGTTTTGTATCCTTTGTGGGACCTAGCAATTGTAGTTAATAAAAGTCAAGACAAAGTCTTATAGAGTAGTGTAGTGTAGTAGACAGAGAGACAGCCTTGGAACCAGTAAGACCTCTGACACATCCTGGCTGCATGACCCTGGATAGTTCTGACCTCTTGATGCTCTAGGCAACTCCCTAAGACTAAAAGGCAGAGAGGCTGGCCTGCAAAGGGAAACTACTTATAAAGGGAGTTCCTGCATTCCTGCGTTGGGGGAGTTTTCTATATGAAGGAAATACTGGGTCCAACTCCTTTCTCTGTACTTTAAAAAAAAAAAAGACTAGGAAAAAATACTGAGGCACCTAAGACTTGGGACAGTAAGTGGCACCAGGTAAAAAGTTCTGAGATGTTCTTGGGTGAACCTATACCTTCTCCCCCTTGCTCACCTCGTGGTCTTCCCTTTACCACCACTCACCCCACCCAACCTCTAAGGAATGAAGTAAAGGTCTGATTCTGTAGGAAGATATATGCACAACCTGGTTGCACCAAGAGTGAACTGTCTTTTAGGAATGCCCAGCGGTTAGAATCCCGCCCAAGGTATGGTCTGCATCTGATATTCCCCTTCAGATCACTGGCTTTCATGAAAGTAGCATGTTCTAAATTCTAAAATCATAAGAGTCGCAAGGGAACTTGGGGATTATCTGGTCCAGCTCCTTCATTTTACACATGAGGAACCTGAGGATCAAAGGTTATGTACCGTTCCCAGGGTTGCACAACTAGAAGGTGTCTGAAGCAAGATTTGAACCCAGGCCTTCCATCCACAAATCCAGTATTATTCTGCTGTTCAATAAGTACGAGCGTGTATTCTTACAAGAACAGACTAAAGAATTATCCCCCTGTGGAAAGAGAACCATAGAAACGGGAAGATGAAAATCCTGCTTGGTAATCTAGCTGTCTTCTAAAAAGTGATGGTGTGTTTATTATAAAGTTAAAATGATGGAAGACAAAGATGGTGTTGAAAGCCTCGCTTTCTCCATGTGTAAATTAAAGAGGGTTGTCCTAGATGGCCCCGAGGTTTCCTCTTGTTTTAGAGCTAGGATCCTCTCATCTAGCCCTCTGTTTACCAAGCTGCACTGCCTCTCTGACAAGACTCAGCCCAGCAATATATATATATATATATATATATATATATATATACATAGAATAAATAGCATCCAGTAATGAAGATCATAAATCAAATTTCTATTATAAGGATAACAAACAAAACATTTTTTATTTACAAATGAAGAAGACAGCACAGGTAATTTGCTACTTCTAGCCCATTACTTGTTCTCGAAGATAGGTGTAATTTAAATGTAGCATGTTGGGAGGCGGAGATTGGGGAGGAAAGAAGGGGAAGGGATGGGGTTATCTAAGAAGCTTCAGGCTTAGAGTCTTAGATACTTAAATATAATAATTGCATAATGATAATATAATTGTAAAGCATAGTGCCTGCCATATAGTAGACACCTTATGAATGTTAGCTATTATTATGATTAAAGGACTAGTAATTTGGTGTGGCTACCTCCCTCCACTCTTACAGATCACCGCCCCTCTATAAATTTATAGTTGGCCTTTGAGAGTTGCTGTGGCAACTCAAATTCATTACCCTGAAGGCAGTGGGGGCTGGGAATGACAAAGAGAGAGAGGCAGCCATCATCATCCCTTCCAGCCTGGTCAGAAATTAAACTCTGAATCACAGCCTTTGAGAACCCAAGGCCACCTCCATGCCATCACTGTCCAATTAGTCTTCCACTCCACTATCAAAGTTGCCCTCCTGAAACACAGGCGACTATGCCGCTCCTTGCCCCTGAAACCTTTTCAGGCTACTTCCCATTACTCCCTTCTATGTACTCTATGTTTTGGCTAAATTGATCTATTGGCTAGCTCCCAAACTCAACATTTCAGTTCCAAACCCTGTATTTTTGCACAGAGGGAGGCCATGCCTGGAATGCACTCCCTCCTTACCTCCACCTCTTGAAATCCCAAGCTTTGGTCAATGCTTCACTCAGGTTCCCCCTCATGGCCAACCTTTCCAAAGCCTTCCATTTGTGTGTTCTTTATCTTGCATCCAGTCTGGCATCTCTAATCCTGTCAACCTCTTCTCAGAATAATGTTTTAAAATACACAAAATAAAATACTTAGATTGAAAAATACAACCAATTATCTTGAAATACAATTATCCAAATTGCCTTTTTTTTTTAATGTACACAGACCCCAGGTCATGAACCCCTGCCCTACTGTGTAGTCTTGTTTATTTACATATTCCACCCCCCTCTTCCACTTACATGGAGAATAGCAGTTGCTTGACCACTGGACTTGCTCCATTTTTGTCTTGCTGCTCCCAGCACTTAGGGTAGTGCTTTGTACACAGTAGACACTTAATAAATGCTTATTGGATTAGATCATCCAGATGAAGCACCAGAGAAGGCTCTTTCTGGAGGAGTCCAATCATAAAGTAAAGAGCTAAAAGGGCACTGCAGAGATTTCTTCCAACTCCTCCCCCCACCCCCACACACACACCCTACCTTTTTGTAATTGGGAAAACTGAAGCCAGAGAGATATGAATGACCAAACGTCCCAAGTTGCTAAGCAGGAAGAGAACCCAAGTACTCAGGTGTCTAACCTTATGCCCTTCCCATGTTACTCCAACAACACAGGATTTTGATCTGATGGTCAACTAGCCAGCTCCCTTCCAAGAAGGGAGGACATAAGCATTTCTATAGTGCGTACTCTGTGCCAGGCACTGTACTAAGTGTTACAAATGTTACCTCATCTGATCCTCACAACCACTCTGGGAGGTAGGTGCTACTATTCTCCCCATTTTATAGATGAGTAAACTGGCAGATTAAGTGACTGGCCCAGGGTCCTGTGGCTGTTAACTGTCTGAGGTTGGATTTGAACCCAAATCTTCCCGACTCCAAGCCCAATGTTCCATAAACTGTACTACCAGCCTGTATCATGCATTGCTTTTGGCATGCAATAGTCATCAACATAAAATTTTTAAACTGAATTATTTTATGATCAATATAGCGTTTTTCCATACCAGTAAATTGCCCTAAGCAATTTGCACTCTTAACAAAATATTGATCAGTAGCGCTGAAACATTCCCACTGTTCCAGGAAAGAGAACTTGCTATAAAAGGGGGTTGGGTTACAATAGTCTCCAATCTATTCTCAGCTGGAATTCATCTGCATCACAGATGTGTCTCTCCAGGTTCACCCCCTTTTTTTACAGGCAGCTAGGGGTACAGCAACTGTAGCACTGGGCTTAGAATCAGGAAAACCCCAAGTTCAGGTCCAGTCTCAGACACTTAACAACTGTGTGACCCTGAACCACTTGTTTCTCTACTAATTGTGTTCCCTCTACTGTAAAATGGGTTTAATAAGCTCCCCTACCTTGCAGAGTCATTATGATGATAAAGTGAGGTCATGTTTAGCTGAGCCCAGCGTCTAGCACATAATAGGTGTTTAATAAACCCTTGTTCCTCTTCCCCTGTAATGGAGTCGCTGCATAGTAATAGGCTAGGTGGGGTAGTGGATAGGATGCCACAGATAGTGGACAGGACCTGCCCAGCTGTGGACTAGGATTCCAGTCTGGCCTCACACCCTTGCTGGCTTTGTGATTGTGAGCAAGGCACTTTTTCTCAAGGGCCCAGCTTCCTCATCTGTGAAATGGGAACTCTGCCCTCCTCCATCTCTGAGAAAAACATTTTGCAAACTTTTAAAGTGTTATATAAATGAGAAGTCATTGAAATAGCCATCGCCCTTCCCTATTCTCTTCCAAAAATAAGAGAATTAAGCCTCCATCACAGTCCTTTTAGCAAATTATCAAGGTTGTCTGGAAAAAAATGAAGGTGATCTCATGTTTTTGTTTTTGTTTTTTTATGGAAGTTCTTTCTATTCAAATGAGAAAATATCTGTATATAGCACAGTGCCAGGCACAGGGTAGGTACTTAATAAATGCTCGTTCTCTTCTTCTTGCCACTCCCATCACCTGTTCTCAGAGAACAGCCTCCCTTTCTGGGAATTTTGCTTCTCTTTGTAGGGAAAAGGTTAAGAAACAAATGCAACATGGATAAGCTGAGTTTTAAGGGGATATATGGTAATCACAGTTATACAGCTCTTTTCCTACTTGATCTTAACTGAGCCTCAACACTCTGTGAGGTGCTGATACCCATTTTACAGATGAGAGAACTGAGGCTCACAGAGGTTTTGTGACTTGTTTGGTCACATAGAAAGTAAACGCCTGAGGCGGGATGGGAAGCCAGGTACTCCTGACTCTGGGCCCAGCACCCTTTTCAATGCAAGATGTTTTGCCTGACTCTATGAAGGTCTATGAAGTTACAGACTTCAAGCTGGAATTGGCCTCAGAGGCCAGTTAGGCCAACTCCCTTCTACAGATGAGAAATATCTGTGGAATATTTAGGCCCAGATAAAGGGAGTGATTTGCCATGGAGTCACAGGAGATTTGAAGCCAAATCTTCTCATTTCAAACTTTCACCAAAATGCTAATTTTGACCAGGAAGTTGCTCTCTTGGGCATGGTCAGCTATGGCAATAACCAGCCTATAAAAACAATTCCAACAAGACTTAGTCTTTCAGAAGAGACCTGTCATTCTTTTGGGTCTAGGGTGAGTCCTGAAGATATTTCTGATAAGGACCCAAGTCCTTATTTATATATTCTAAGAGGCACAAGTACCTCTTAGAAAGGGTGGGGTAAACAGTACTGGCATTTAAAAAATGCTTGGGGAAGGTAGATATGTCTGGACCGCACCTAGCAAAGCAACCTTCCCTAAAAACACACCCCTACATGGGAAATTTCTTCTAGCCCTATAGAAAGACCCTGGGCCAGAAGGGGCCTCTAGCTTTCCTGCACTATGGGGCCAGTGGGAGGGAGACCAAAGATTGGGAGAAAGTGGGCTGTCCAGAAATTGCCCTGTCCAGAGTTGCTGCCGCGGGTCTGGGGAATGACAGGACCAGCTGAGCCTCACAGGTCTCCAGGTAGAGTCTCTGAAAGCTTAAAGCTTAAAAGAACCCTTAGGTGTGAATTTTTCTCCTCCACAGCTCTAAGAGTGGTTAGATGAGTGAATAAATCAATGCATGGATGAATGAACACAAGAAAAATATGAATTACTTATGTTCCAGACACTGTATTCTGTGGATATTGGTAGCATGTTCCCTGATTGAAAAGTGTAATGCCAAGTTCTGCTGTTAGGTGCCTTGAGAAAATGCTGAGAGCTCCCCTCTTGTTTATAGAACTTTTCCTTGTCCCCAACCCTCCCATCCCACCCTCATTTCAGCTCTATGAGAAGGGCAGAACAGGGTCGTAGAGTTGTTATCTGCGTCTGATAATTAGGGAAATGAAGGGAGGTCACCTAGCCAAGGTCATAACAATAAATTGGTCAGTCCTGTGAGCACTCCAGCAGATCATCCAAGGGGAGGAGGGCCCAGAAGCCATGTAATAGAGTTCAGTTCAAAAGCATAACTAGCAACTAGGGGGTAAGAATGATGGATGGAGGGAAGAATGACTGGTCCATCCAGCATAAGACTGAAATTTGAATTCCCTCCATACATGAAATTCTAACTAAATCTCAAAGTCTTGGATTTCTATGGTTAAAAAACTGAGGGCAGAGAAGAAATGTGACTCAGTTCAAATCCAGCCTCAGACATTTCACCAGCTGTGTGACCCTGGCAAGTTATCTCCTCTCTGTCTGCCTCAGTTTCCTCACTGTAAACTGGAGATGAAAGCACCTACCTCCCAGGGTTATTGTCATAATACTTGAAAAATGCTTATCACTGTGCCCGGCGCATTGTAGGCACCGCAAATGCTTGATCCCTTCCCCCTTAGTGAATGGAGTGTGAGACTTGGAGGGTGGAGCATGTGGATTCAAATCCCAGCTTTAACACTAACTGTGTGATCTCTGTTAAATCCCTTAATCTCTCTGAGATTTCATTTTCTCATTTGTAAACCACACAAATGGATTCATTAAGTGATGTGTGCATTCCCTCCAAAGATACAGATCACAGCCCATCACCTGTGACTCTCACCCATTGCTCCAATACAGTTACCAAAGATGATCCTTCGAAGGGCATCAGGATGCAATTCACAGGGTTGTTGTGTGGTTCCAATAAAATGTGGTATGTAAAGGCTGGTGTGATGATCAGCTCCCAAATGAGAGACTGGTAGAAAAAACAGCAAACGGGAGAACCCGCGGGACCAAACAATACATGAATGCTAATGCAGCTCAGCACAGCCACTTGGCCCCTGTGTGAGCAGAAGGAAGATCACGCGAGGTCAGTTTTCCTGCCTGGGTTTTTGTTTTGTTCTGTTTTACACCACAGTCATTTCCGTCCATCTCTCCTCTTCCCCAATTTAACCCTAAAAGTCACCACCTCTAGAGTAAGGGAACCAAATTCAAAACCTACCTTGTTCTGACCCTTACTGTCTGTGTGAGCAAGTCACTTACCTTCCCTCCTCTGTAACGTGAGGAAGATGTGCAGGCATCTGAGTTACCTGCCAGCTTACCCTGGGAGCCTACCATCCTTATAGGATCTTTCCTTCTGTTTAATTTTTTTGTTTTGTTTTTTTTTGGAGGGGGAAGGCAGGGCAATTGGGGTTAAGTGACTTGCCCAAGGTCACATGTCTAGTAAGACTGAAGCCAGATTTGAACTCAAGTCCTCCTGACTCCAGGGCTGGTGCTCTAGTCACTGAGCCACCTAGCCCCTCAAGGATCTTTTCTTTTAACATTTAAGCAAACCAGACTTTGGGGAGCATAAAACCCAGCCCAGAGCCCCAGTCCTGCCCCTCTCTTTGTCTCAGACCAAGGCTTCTCGGTGGAGGCTGCCAGAGTCTGCCCTTTAATGTGTTACTGTTTATAAGGTCATGTATGTCATTCTCCTGATCCTACTGCATTTGCTCTGAATTTGTCTCTGAAACACTGATATTCATCACTTTTTGAGCCTGCTTGTTGACTCACAGGTGCACAGTGAGAACTGAAGGGAGGGGGGGAGAAGGCCCATTGGGAAGCTCACTGGGGAAGAGGAACCCCACCCAGCTGACCTGGGAACATCATCTCTTCCCACTGTTCTCCCAACCAGCACATGCTTGGCCTAATGACATGTTGGCTCTTGGCCAGGGAGCTCCTACTGCAGCTGGGCAGGTCACCTTTTATGTCTCTGCCTGGGGCAGCGTGAGAATTAATGAGTGTTTGCAGATCCCCTGATGAAAAGGGAAGGATTGTCAACCTCTTTATTTTAATCTTGGTCACCATGGGCTGTTCCCACTTAATTATGGGCCTCCATTCTTTCTGGGGATCCTGGAGGCCCAGGGAGTTGGAGCTTGTAATAGAACCTGAGCTCTCCCAGAGGCTAATTCTATCACCTCAGGTGTTCCCCCCACTTGCTCCAGAGAATCAGGGGGAAAACATTTATTGAAAGCAAAGATTGAGTCTTCATGCTGACAAATTTACCAGTAATTGCTTTCCCAAAGCAAATTTGTTGGGTCAATGAGGACACCTAGAGGAAGGTCTCTGTAATGACAGCTGAGGCCTTTGACATTGAAACCGTATCCCAGATCTGTCTGATTGTACTCAATGTTCCAAACAAACCGTCCCAACTCATTCTCTGTACGTGACCTTCCATCATCCACCTCCGTCCCTCTTTCCACACTTCTGCCTCAAAGAACCCTTGCTTCCTCCAAAGGCTAGCCTATTCCAATACCACCTCCTTCGTGAAACCTATCCTGATTCCCCTTCCCCAAGTTTTCCAGGGCCCTTCCTTTCATATTACTTTGGAATAAAAACTCTGTCATACTATATCTTGCTTTTGAATACAAAAGCATTGTATTGAATACAAAATACTTTGTCTATTTGTCTCTATAAAATAATCTGTATTATACATAAACATATTTTACTTTATGTATTTTCTATATTTATTTTGCACAATATTTTATATACAAAGCATAGAGATATATAAAACATTCTGTATTTACTTTTCTGTCTACATGTGTTTGCTCCCCAATAGAATGTAAGAGCTGGGGCATTTCATCTCTGCCCTTGCATCTCCAGCTGCTGACACAGTATTAAACATCCCTTAATAATTGTTGAATGAAGGAGAAACTTCCCTTCAGCACTCCCTTACTTCCAGCCCATCACTCTATAACAAGCAACTAGAATCTACTTGGAGTGCAAGAGAAATTTACTTATCAAATCATAATTCTATGATAAACATGTACATATTCTGTAATCTATGAAGTAGTATATAATATTTAATAATTATTATTGACACTGTGGTTTTTCTATTTTCCAAGTGTTTCACATATATTATCTAAGTGGAACTTCACTATAGGCTTGTGAGGTAGGTAGTGATCTTCTGAGAAACTGCAAACCCAAGTAGAGATGACCCAGAGTTCCTGTCTTTCCTGTGTGAGCTGTGGAACACATGCATTAGTTGGGGAAGAACATCTTTGGACAAACTGTTCTTTTAACTCCTTTACAAACACAGGCCAGCTGTGGGACCCTGGGCAAGTCACTTAATCTCCTAGGGCTCCAGGCATCTCTGAAACTCTGACTTGCAAAAAAGGTACCAACTTGGATTGATAGAGAGTTCCCTCATCCATGGATTCTCTATATCTTAGAGATAAAGCATAAATCTGGTCCTTATCCCTAGTAAAACCAGAGTCTGCTCAAGGAGACCCCAGTTTTTAGGAGTGTAGGAAGCTTACTCTGCCCAATCCACTCACCCAGGTAAATATTTGGCAAGCCTGGTTCTGGAAGTCACAATGACATAGGATAGAAAGGTCCCATTCTCTATTTTTGTCAGGGGTTGGGAGTAGGGGAGGCAATCAGGGTTAGGTGACTTGCCCAGAGTTACATAGTGTCTGAGATCACATTTGAACTCGGGTCCTCCTGACTCCAGGACTGGTGCTCTACCCTCTGAGCCACCAAGCTGCCCCCAGTCCTCTACTCAAGAACATGTACAGGCATTCTGTAACTGCTTGATTAATGCTTGCTGCTTGTGAAAGAAAACTACTTTAGATCAGCTTCTGAGAACTGAGTGTGCATATAAAAGGGGGTGACTGAGGACTGTTGGAAGCCTCCAAGAGAGGAAGGTGTGGAGGGCAGAGGGGGAGGGAGCAGGAAAGAAGGAGGGAAAGGGAGAAAGAAAGAGAGAAAGAAAGGAGGAGAGGCTGAGGAAGGAGAAAATACATCAACGGTCTACTCACCCCCCACCTAAGTCAAGGTCCATGAACCTTTATTCCATTTATAAAATCACTCCCCCACCAAGTACACACACACACACACACTCTGGGGATCCTTACCCTATGTCTATCCCATTCACAATGGCAAGTCATGTTCCAGCAGGGCAGCTATCTACATTTCCCCCTCAGGATTCTATGGGTAACAAGGAATTGGGGATCTTTGTGACTAATAGCTCAAACCCCCATGCCAATGGATTCTCGCCAATATTAATCCCCAGTCATAGCTGGCACTAGTGCTTAACCAATTTACATGATTTAGCTCTAACACAGAAATATTTACTTACAAGATATAGCAAGAAGAGAATTTCTAAAGTCCCCGCTTCCCAACGTTAGGGGGACATTCTTCCCTCTACTGCCTCGGTTCCTCAAGAGAGCAGACTGTAGATGTTGCTACAAAGCATTTGCCCAGGCCAAAATCACTTCAGAATGCACCATGGTCAATGAAAGAATTGGTCCCTTACTGCAAAATACGGAACCTTTACTCTTGGATCTTGTGAATTACTTGACCGGGCTGTGCTAGCATCTTACCTGGTTTAGACTCCAGTTCCTAGGTCCCTGATGCTCTTCCAAGTTTGGTTTTTGGGTTTGGGTTTTGGGGGTTTTTTTGCATTTTGGTGGGGGGAAGGTAGGGCAATTGGGGTTAAGTGACTTGCCCAAAGTCACACAGCTAATAAATGTGTCAAGTGTCTGAGGCCAGATTTGAACTCGGGGCATCCTGACTCCGGGGCCAGTGCTCTATTCACTTCACCATCTAGTCACCCTTAAGGATTCTTTTCATTTTTCCCTTCTCATTACTTTATTTCTGTTCTCTTAATCTCTATTCTCATTACTATCTATTAAGCAATCAATAAACAAGCATTTATTGAATGTCTACTAAATGCCAAACAAGCACAGGGTTAAGTACTGGGCCTACAAAGACAAAAATAAAGAAATGAATGAATGAATAAGCAAAGTAAATGAATGGAGAAGGAGAGAGGGGGAGGGAGGAAGGAAAGAAGGAAGGAAGGAAGGAAGAA
>CM053599.1:26916573-27006889 GCA_028646575.1 Pseudocheirus occidentalis | reverse complement strand
CTACCACTACTACTACTCCTACCACTCCTACCACTACTACTACCACTCCTACCACTACTACTACCATTCCTACCACCACTACTATTACTACCACTACTACTACTACCACTACCACTACTACTACTACTACTACCACTACTACCACTACTACTACTACTACTACTACTACCACTACTACCACTACTACTACTACCACCACCACTACCACTACTACTACTACTACTACTACCACTACTACTACTACTACCACTACTACCACTACTACCACCACCACCACCACCACCACCACTAGCTAACATTTAGATGATCTCATTTGTCAGGTGTTAGATGCTAGGCAGTCCCTGTCCTCAAAAAGTTTGCATTCTACCTATTACTACAACTACTACAGCTACTACTATTACTACTAGTAGTTAACATTTAGATGATCCCATTTGATCCTAGAAGCATACATGTTCTCAGATTAGTATAATCCATGCTGTGTTAGAGCCAGCTTCCAGAGTTGATTGTTAAATTTTGAGTGTGAGCGTCCGTGCCTTGAAACTGACAAATGCTACCAATTAAACTTGATTTATTGTTTTGTTGATTGTCTAGACTTTAGAAAGTGATGGAGCAGATGTTAATAATGCAAATTAAATTTAAAGTATATCTTGCCTACATCTCCCCTTTGCCCCAGCTGGTTGTTAAACATTTACCAGCATGCCACTGAATAATACAGGGAAGGGTATGTGAGGGAAGGTCTCAAGGAGAACTCTAGACAAATTGCTCAAAAAATGTTTGATAAGAGTACATTTAAAGTTGGAAGGAGCCTTAAAGGCAGTCCCATCTAACTCATTCATTTTACAAATTAAAAAAAAAAACAGCTTGGGCCCTGGGAGATTGTGACTTGCCCAGGTCTAACAGATTAGAAGTAGCAGAGCCAAGATTCAAAGTAACTCCTCAGACTTGATTTGAATCCTTTCCATTCCCTGTACCAGTCATCCAGTCACCTTTAGAATGTACCCACTTTATATTCACTCAATCTTCTCACCTTGGTGGTACATATCAATTCAAGAATCCGATTTGGAAGCTCATAGGAGCATAATGGCCATGAACCAAATTGAGTAAATACTCTCTTACAGCACAAAGCTCATTTGATGTGTCAATGGGCAGGGAGTGGGAGGGAAGTGTGGAGACCACTGAAGACAAAAAATGTTCGGTGCTGGAATGCAGAGAGGAGGATGGTGATAAAATACCCTGACTGTACTTTTAGCATGTTTTAAAACACTTGAATGTTGATACTTCGTTGATGAGAATTTACAACTTTCAAGATGACTCCAGTGAGTCTAAGGAAGAAAGCCTTTAATCTTGGTTCTGGTGTTTTTAAAAAAGACTTGTTTCGCATAGAAGGGGAGGAATGGATTCACAAAATGGATTAGGTTTTAACAAGCCTCAGCATAGCTAGTGGAAGATCTTAAGATTCATTTCCAGACTGAAGATCAAGATCCTTCCCATCCTTGGATATTGTTATCCCTTAGAACAATCTCATCACCTAATCATAGAGGTGGTATTGGTGTTCAAGTAACTTGGGTCCTACCTGGGATTTCCCTAAATAACTAACCACACATCCTTAGGTAAATGTGTAACAAAGTTTTCACATCATACCTTTAGTTTTGCAGATTCATCTCTTGAAGCAACTTATTCCCATCCCAGAAAGTTGTTCCCAAAATTTAATTAAGCGTGCTGGAATCAGAGGGAGTGAGAGGACTAGACCAGGGCATGGATGCATCTTAACGGAGAAGAGACTCCTGGGAATCAGGAGCTAGTAGGCAGCTCCTACTCAAACTCACTACTGGAGGGAAAGGAATTTGGACCTGTTGTTGCTTCTCTTAATCCTGATGGAGTGACTCAGGGGTTCTCAGTTTTTTTGTGTATCTTATGCAAGGTTTGAAAATTGTTCCCTCATTCCATACTCTCTCCCCTCCTCTCTTCTCCTCTTCTCTCCCTCTCTCCCCTCCCCTCCCCATCACTGGACCCACAGATGTGTTCAGAGCAGAGTCAGTTTTCTGAGAGACTGGCCACCTAGAAGAGAGTCAGACTTCTTTTCTCCAATTCTTCAACTCATTAACCCCCAACTCTATACACTTGGGAAAATTACTCAAAGTTTAGATGTTAGTTCAGTGTTAGTTAGTTAGTTCAGTTAGTGCAGTGTCCTGAAAGGAAGGCAGTAGAAGGTAATCAATATATAATATTAATCAAATTGAGGTAGTTGTGGTTTTTTTTTAAATTCTTACACATAAAAGAAATGCTTACCAGACTCCCAAGGAGCACTGACAAAATGACTTGAACAAACTAAACAAACACCTGTATAATTTATTCTCCACAGGGAGATTGATATTTAAAACCTTTTAAACATGAGGCAATTTGTAGGACTGCTGATTAGGCATTTTAGACATTTAGACATCTCTCTGTCTCCATCAAAATCTGTGTCTTCTGACAAGCTAGATCAGGGATGGGACTCACCCTTTAGTGAGTGGGCTTTGTCTTTAAGAATGTGGGGGTAGTTGCTGATGCTACCTTCTTTGCAAACAAGCACTGACTCTGGAGTCAGAATCTCTGAAACTGGTGAACTCACAAGGTGCCCTTCCAGTCTGGCCATGTTCATTTTAGGATTGAGATTCATTCACCTAAAATCAGGAAAGAACAAAGACAAGAGAAGTAGCTCAAAACCTAGGATCAAATTCACTTAAGTAGAACATGAGCTTTAAGTGCCACGTGCTCATGGCCACACGGCAGCAAGGGTAGGAAATAAAGGAAGCTGCCCTTTCCCCAAACCTTGGCTGGAGTGCCTTTTACTGTATATAGAATCTAGGAATAAGGAAGCCAGGAGTAATGATGCTTTTTTTTTTTTTAAGATCCATAGAGTCAGCTGTTCTTCCTACTCAGAGGTCAATAAAAAGGTTTCTTTGTCATCTGAAAAGGCCAAACGTCAGAACTAAGGCACCCTATGTGGTCAAATGGAAGCAAACAGGAGAGTTTTGGTGTCCCCAAATGGCCTACATGCTTTGCTAGCACACACAGTCAATCAATCAAAACAGATTGACAGATTTGAAATGCCCTGATGAACCCTGGTTATGCTTTTAAAAATCTAGTGCAACAGATAATATGTATATTTTTTTTCATGGAATCACAGAATCTCAGAATTGGAAGACACCTTGACTAGTTCAACCTGAAAAAGGCACTCTCTATAATGCACCTGACAAAGTTGTCACCCAACATTTAAGTGAAGACTTCCAGTGAGAGAGAACCTACTACTTCCCTAAGGCAGCCCAGAAAGTTCTTCCTGCCTCTCCTCCCTACCTCTCCACAGTCCCTCACCCTTGTGCAGCCCACACTTTAGCTTCCTTTTGGATGTTATCTTCACTCATTAGAAGGGAAGCCCCTGGAGGGCAGGCCTGTTTTTATTTTTGCTTATATTTTTATTCCTAGTGCTTAGCCTAGTGCCTGAAATAGAGTAAGCACTTAATAAGTGCCTCTTGACTTGACATACATAAAGCCTACATTTTCCTCTCTACAACTGCCATCATTGCACCAAGTTCTCTAGGGTCAAGCAGAACAAATCTAATCCCTCCTCCATCTAACACCTCTTCAGACATTCAAAGTCAGTTATCAGGTCACCCATGAGCCATCCCTTCTCTATGGCATCAGCTGAAAGCCCTTTGCCATCTCAGTGGTTCCTCTGGAAACTACCCAGATGACCAGTGGCCTTCTTCATGCTCTGCTGATGTCATTTGGTATCAGTATTTCCACATTTGAATGTATTCTTTATTTATGGCATCATGTTCTATTATACAATATATCATAATTTTTCACTACTATTTTCTGTTTGTAATACATATAAGTTATTCCAGGTTTTTGTTCAATTATAAATAAGACTGCTACTAAGTTTTTATATATTTATCCTTTTATATAAAATCTTTAAGATAAAGTCCCAGCACTGTGTCAAATGCATTGATTAATTTTATGAATCATTGCAGATTACTATATTGTCTCCAAAAAGTTTTCCACAGTCTACTTTGACCAACGATGTAATAGAGCACCAATTTCCTGACAGCCTTATCAATGTTGAACTGTATTGTTTTTCCCTATTTTTGCCCTCTAGAATTTAGTGTATGTGAGGTGGTATCTCAAGGTTGTCTTGACTTGCATTTCTCTATTATAAAATTTAAGAATCTTTTCATGTAGTTATTATTTATGTTCTTTAACTGTTATTCCATTAGGGAGTGTGTATTATTTTAAAAGATATTTATCAGTTCATTTGGTCTGCAAATATTTTTTCCCAATCTGTTTATTTACTTTTAATTCTAGAGATATTGGTTTCTGTTACACAAGATCTTTTCATCTTTGTGTAATCAAACACATTGATTTTGTCTTTAACAATTTCTTCTTTTTGAATGACTAATAAAAGTGCTCCTCCTCTCCATAGTTTATATGTGTGTATGTATGTATATATGCATATATACATGTATGTATACGTGGAATTAGTTTCTTTTGATTCATGTTTTATTATACTTAATTGTAGCATATGATATGAGTTATGAATCCAGATCAAAATTTTTTTTGTATAGCTCTCTGATTTCCCCAAGTTTTCATTAAGTAGTGATTATATTTCCAGTGTTTTTACAGCCTTGGTTTTTGAAACACAAACCTCTTGTGTACATTAAGTTTGATTTCTAGATTTCCTGTTCTACTTCCTTGAGCTAGTTTCAACTTTTTTCCCAGTATGAGACTTTAAAATAATTTATATAAATTTGAAATTTTATTTTGATAAATTCATGTGCATTTATTTACATACATTTCTTTTATAATTTTATTTATTTTTATAAAATTTAATAAAATTTCCTGACATGAGATTTTCATTAAGCTTTTATTTATAAGACATTTCGAAGTCTTGTGTGGGAGATCCCCATTCTCCCTTTCTCTTTTTCCTGTCTTGTCTGACTGCTTTAGGTAACACCTGAACTGAGTCTTGACAGAACAAAACATAAGAGTCTAACAAGGGGCGGTAAGAAGAGAGTGCATTCTAGGCATGGAATGTCCTGTAAAAAAGGAAGATCACATGCAAATCTAGTCAATTTACCCAGCCCTAGAACATAAGGTATGTGAAAGGGAATAAGATAAAAAAGTCTAGGAAGAGAATTTGGAATCAGATTAAACCTTTGTTTGGGTCCTTGGGCCTTTTCAAATTGTCCTGGGTCCCTTTAGCAAAATTGCAAAGATGTTGGTGAAGCTGTGCTGAGGAGAGTACTTTCAATACATTGTGCCTCTGGTTTCATTTTGAGAACATGACTAAAAAGGATGGTTCTAGAGAAGTTGGTGACCTTTCCCTTACATCTATCTCACCAGTAACCCAATAATGTCCTCCCCACAACTGACTTCTGCCCTTCAACCCCTTGCCCTCTTGCCAGGCCTTACTGATCCTCCAACCGGCTGTTTTTTTACCTTGCTCCCTAATGCTGAATGCATTATATTTAGGCGCTTCCTAAGGGAAGGCTTCAGGCCCACAAGAAAAAGGAAGAGATCAGAAAGTGGGGGAGGGAAAGAAAGAGTAGAAAAGGAGGGGGGGAGGAAGAGAGAAAGAATGAGATAGACAGAGGGAGGGGGAAAAAGAGAGAAAGAGGTGGGGAGAGAACAAGAAAGATGGAGAGAGACAGAGACATGGCAAAGATGTTGAGATAGTTCAGGTTCACATCACACCCCTATCCTGCTTCCCTGCCAGGATCTCTTTTGCCTTTTCTCCAGGATCCAAGCCAAATTGCGTCTTGAGTAACACTATTCGAAGATCTCAATGTCTCCTGGCATTTTAAATCGACTAAAGTGTTCTTTCCTTGTGCATTTCACTGCTTTGTCCCACTGATATGTGCTGTTAACTGTCCTTTTTTTTTTTCCATCTGTGAGAAACCTGAATTTTAATGAGGTAAAATGAGACCCAGAAAGGGCTTCTTTGCATCACAGTCCACAGACTTTGAAGCATAGGAAGTTTAAGGCATCTTCATAATGAAGATAACCAGTTCCTCAATCCAAGTAACCCAACAATGAAGATATTATGATACAAAATAATTTCCTTCTTATTTATACAGATGAACGAATAATTAATATGTGGACAAAATTGTCTTTTTGCCTATTTGCATTAGCCAGAGTCAGAAAACTTCAGTTAGAAGGTGACCTCTCTTCATTGCCTTCTATTTTTTTTTTGGAGGGGGGAAGGCAAGGCAACTGGGGTTAAGTGACTTGCCCAAGGTCACCACAGTGTGTCAAAGTGTCTGATGTCAAATTTGAACTCAGGTCCCCTTGACTTTAAGGCTGGTGCTCTATTCACTGTGCCACCTGGCTGCCCCCATTGCCTTCTATTCTAATCAATATCTGGACAAATTCCCTCTACAACATACATGGCAAGTGGTCATCTTTTGATTAAAAACAAGTGATAAGAAATACATAATTGCTTGAGGCAACCCATTCCATTTTGGGCTAACTCTAATGAGGAAATGTTTTCTTATATCAAGATCTTAAATTTCGGCGTAAGAAGGGACCAAAGAAGCAATCTAATCGAGCTCTTTCATTTTATAGACGAGGAACTCAGGCCAAGAGGAGTTATTTAATTTGCCAGGATCTCATACTTGATAAGGGGAGTAGGTAGGGTTTGAATACAGGTCTTTCTGACTTCAGGTTCAATACTCTATCTACTATACAACTTAAGTGTCTGTCTCATTGCATTCCTTGTCCTAGTTCTGCCTTTTGTGGCCACGTAAAAACAAGTTCAATCTCTCTCTAAATCGACAGCCTTCCAAATATTTGAAAATAAATACCTGGAAGAGCTATGAAGTCACTAATCCTCCAATAGGTCTGTGTTGTATAGGTGTGGGCAGTATCCCCTGACGCAGTTTGTAACACATCTCATGTTGCTCTCATCCATATCCTCCCAAGGGATCATCTCCATGGATTCCACTCTTGTCCTGAAGATATTCCTGGGGCTCTCTTTCCTTCTCAAGTATACCAATGATTCACACAGGCCATCCATTGGTTCTTCTCTCCCTCCTATGACATGACTAGCTTTCATTGTCAGCCACAAATTTCCATGACATCCATTAAAACATGAATT
This sequence comes from Pseudocheirus occidentalis, assembly GCA_028646575.1. Classification (NCBI taxonomy): domain Eukaryota; kingdom Metazoa; phylum Chordata; class Mammalia; order Diprotodontia; family Pseudocheiridae; genus Pseudocheirus; species Pseudocheirus occidentalis. The sequence goes on along the minus strand of CM053599.1, from coordinate 26,999,754 downwards.
CTTAACTTGTTGTATGTCACGAGCCCATTTTATGAGGTGGCTGGTTCACATAATAGAGTGCTGGGTTTGGAGTCAGGAAAACTTGAGATAAGTTCCAGCTTCAGACACTTATCATGTGACCATAGGCAATTCACATTACCTCCGTTTGCCTCAGTTTTCTCAACTTTAAAATGGGCATAATAATAGCACCTACCTCCTCTAGGGTTGTTGGGAGGAGCAAATGAGATAATAATAAAAAAGAATTTAGCACAATGCCTGACATATACTAGGAACTTAATAAATATTTATTCCCATCACTTATTCCTTTTTCCCCTTTGGCAGTCTGGTAGAACCTTCTCAAAATAATGTTTTTGAATGCATAAAATAAAATATATATTATTACAAAGGAAACTAATTACATGATTTTTTCTCATCCAGTTTCATAGATCCCCTGAAATCCATCCAATCTATCTTGATTCCAGGTTGAGAATTCCCACTTTAAACAATTTCCCCTTTGTAATGTGACATATAAAAAGTTTGAGATATAATTTCAGGGCAGTTGATTATTTTATTAATCATGCTTGCATATAATTGATAAAAAGGAGTCAGTGACACTCTTGAATGTCAAAGACCCCTCATGGAACCCACTCTTGTATGCCCTTGGAACAGGGGGTGTTCCTGAGAGTGGTAATCTGATTCTGATTGGTTAGCAAGTAATGAGACATAATGAATATTATAATGAGAGGTTGATCTGTTCTAAGGAGAGGATGGGATATTGGCTTTGATCACTCAAACGACTTTTCAAGAATGTTTCAAATTGGGCACTGACCCTGGAGTTAGGAGTACCTGAGTTCAAATCTGACCTCAGACACTTCACACACACACACACACACACACACACACACACACACACAAACTAGCCATGTGACCTTGGGCAAGTCACTTAACCCCAACTGCCCTCCAAAAAAGCAAAAAAAAAAAAAAAAAAAAAGAATGTTTCAAATCACACCTAGCCTTGGGCAGTCTAATCAAAGAATTTAGTCCCAAGCCTTCAGGAGGAGAACACAATGGACTTTCCTACCTGGGTGGGGTGTGAACATGATTGAGGATCTGGTCTCATTTTTAGCTAAGTCTTTCAGGTGCTGGCTTGGCCTAGTATAGAATAAAGCTCTAGAAAGGTATAAACCCTATTTCTCTTCAATATTAAGAGTCAGTTATTTAATTCTCCCAGTAATTCCTTGCTTGTAGTTTGCTAGGGGGACCATGCGTCTCTCCATCAGCCTTTGGTTGATCTTCAGCTTATTTCGTCAGAGACTGGGGAGCTCCATGTCTCAGAGCCCATACAACACAACAAGAAGAAATTGTGGTCTTAGGGCGGCTAGGTGGTGCAGTGAATAGAGCACTGGCCCTGGAGTCAGGAGGACCTGAGTTCAAATGCAGACTCAGACACTTAACACTTACTAGCTGTATGACCTTGGGCAAGTCACTTAACCTCAATTGCTTTGCCTTCCCCCTTCCAAAAAAGACAAAAAAGAAAGGAAAAGAAAAGAATTTGCGGTCTTAACTATAGCCACCCCCTACTTTATGTCTTCTCTCTATCTTTTCCTTAGCAAAAGGATTTAATTGCTCAGAAACACAAGTACAGCAAATGAAACATAATTACTTAAATTTTATCTGATTGCTAGAGGCTAACACCTAAAAATATAATAATATAATGACATAATATAATAATAAAAGGGCTTTACATTTGAATTGTGTTATCCTAAGCTTTTTACCCCACATACACTGCTTATGTCAACACTTCAGAGATTGCTGACTTCATAATTTCAGGGACTTCCTCTGCCAGCACAGATTATAACTCCATCTAAGGGACACATTCTCATAAGTGCTTGCAGCTCAAAAAACTTCACCAGCTGGTGGCCAGCTTTCGAGGGTTCCATCTCTCTGAATTTAGTCAGGTTGGCCCTTGAAAGACGAACAATCCATTTGCCAGTGACCTACATCTGAAGTCTTTACAGCAGCGGTTCTCAACCTGTGGGTTATGTTCAATTTAAATACATCCTGCAAACCAGATATTTACATTATGATTCATAAGAGTAGCAAAATTACAGTTATGAAGTAGCAAGGAAAATAATTTTGTGGTTGGGGGTCACCGCAACATGAGGAACTGTATTAAAGGGTCGTGACATTAGGAAGGTTGAGCACCACTGCTTTACAGCTTTATGGGACCCACCATTACTTGTCCTCTATTGGTACTAGCACAAAACAAAACCAAAAAAAGCTCAGGATCCCCTTTATATCAAGATGAAGCATGAAATTAGGACGGGTGTGAAAATTACATATATATGTTCTCTCATTTGTGTATGTGGACCTTAATGCCCATAATTGACTGATGGGCTTTTTTGGTGACATGAACTCCAAAATCTTGCTTATATTTGAAGGAAACATTCTATTGATGTAATTGCATGATCCTTTCCCGACAATATCTAGTTTTGGCTATATGTTTTTTGTTCAAAGCAGGTCTGTTGACCCTAAGTAGTCTAAATAAACCTAAAGCTAAACTAAAACCAAATCAGAATCAAATTCCTCATTCTTAATGTAACTACAATGACAATTTAGGGACCTGTAGTGGCAACCACACTGGCATTTCCAGGACAGCTGCTAGCACAGGTTCTTAGATCTATTTTATTAGGAAAGACAGCTGTTTAAGGGGTCAATAATCTTTTTTAAATTACATTCACTAGTTCAGGGGAAAAGTCAGCACTGTGAACTTCAGAAAAAAAAATATAGACAGAGAAAATACAAGCAGAGAAATAAAGACCAACAGACAGAACTCTGACTGCCTGAATCAACTATGTACTTTACATACATCCCTAGATCAAGAGAGCCTTTACATCTGAGCAGTCAGGGAGCTCTGAACATTCAGCCTCTCAGAATCTGACCAGGGAATCACAAGATCCTTCTCATAAGCAAGCCCCCAAGGCAAAATACCAACTCAGAGTATATGGATATTTCTCAGAGTCAGAAGGCATCACAATCCTTGTGACTCAGCGCCTAATTAGAAATTAGCAAAAGGTGCAAAAGCCTTCCTACAAGCAAGCTTCCCTCTAAGCAAGCTCCTCCTTTGGCAAGTCTCTCCCCCAATGGGCTCCACATGAGGCCTATTAATGGTCAGGGAAGACCTTATTATCCCATAACCTTTATGGATGTGGACCTTACAGAATCTGACCAAAATCAGACAGGATAAGACATTGATTTGAATCGACTATCCCCAAATATAGAGTACATTCCTAAAATCAGATTGATTTTAGTATTTTAAGGCTGGAAAAGATGTTAGCAGACATTTAATCTAACACTTCATTTTACAGATGAGGAGACTAAAGCCCACAGGGTTTTTAATTATTTATTTAAGGTTACTTACATAGGGGAAAAAGGAAGTGGGTTTATTTAATTGAGAAGGATTTTCTTTGACCATCTTATAAAGAAGTAGGATGTCCACATCAAGTGCTTTGATGATTACAGTCATCATAAATTTAGTGGTGAAAGGGATCTCAGCACTTATCTTGTTCAATACCCTCATTTTATAGGTGAGGAAACTGAAGGTTCAGAGTCTGTTCTTATGCATGGCCTTAGGGAAGTCACTTTTCAATTTTCTTGTTCATAAAGAAAAGGTCAGACTCAATAAGTATTAAGTACCCATCCAGCTGACAGACTCTGACCAATAATTCCACTCTGGAATGAAGAAAGCTTTGAAAATCAATTTCACATGCCTTTCCTTTGAGACGATTACCAATTTACACTCTATGTACCTAGTTCTTTGCATGTCACTATACTGTGAGCTCTTCAGAGTGGAGACTATTGGGCAGAGTCAAGATGGCAGTACAGAAGCAGAGTAGAGATTATTTTTGCCTACTTGTATCTGTAACGCTTAGCACAGTGTTTGGCACACAATAAAGTACTCAATAAATGCTTGTCAACTTGTTGACTTCTTTGTATCTACAAAGGTACTTTTCTGGTTTCTGTCTCTTAAATAAAAGAACCTTTTTTTTTACCTACAAATTCAAAACTGATGAGCATTTATTAAGCATCTACTGGAGACCAAGATTTTTAAAAAATAAAAAACAAAAAACAAAAAAGTCCCTGCCGGCAAGGAATGTATATTCTACTATTATCATTGCAGCAACCGGTGCTCAGAGTGACACGCTTCAGGGCAAAAATGTGTGCACCTTTTGGCTAGAAAAGTGGATGGAGAATAACCGAAAGATTTGATTACATCCTCAGGGTCACCATGGGGGGAAGTGTCATCATGCATGACCAAGCAGAACAATTAGCCACCCTACCTCCTTTGTACATGATTTTGTCCCAGGAGCTAGTTCTGGCAAGGGCCACATATGCAAGAGGTCATTTGACATGGCCCTTTGCTAGCTACAGAATTCTCATGTTGCCCAAAACTAGACCTTTCCCTGAAACCCCATTAATATAGCGACTGGTACCCCATTTTGAAGATTTTCCCCCAAGATATTTTCCAAGGCTTATGTTTTGACCTACTTGACTGCAGAAATCTGAAATGATAAAGAAGATAAAACAATCTTTCATATGTAAAAACTCATTTCACATTTTTTTCTTTACCTATTTTAGTCAGCCTGAACTTTTCTATCCAAGATACTATTGTTAGTATTTCTAACCCCTTCCCTTCCCTGGGTCTTAATTTCCTTTTCTGTAAAAATGAGGGCATTGGATGGACTGGCTAGCCTCTGAGCTGTCTTCCAGCTACACATCTATGAGCTTATCAAATTAATGCAAATATTATGATTCCCATTTTACAGATGAGGAAAATGAGTCTCACAAAGCCACTACATATCAGAACCAGGATCAAACTCAGGTCTTCTGATTCCAAGTTCAGTAGTTTTCCCCTGATATGTGCCATGCTCATGTGCATGCACAGACACATCATACATATACACATGGGGGGTACCTCCTTTCTGTTTTTGAATTCTCTTACTGGTGTTCCTTCCTCAAAGAAAGTGTCACTTGTATCATATAAATAGTCGAGCAATGCACATTTCTTCAGAACAAACCACATATTTTTTAAAAGGATAAACAGGGATTCAACAAGGCATATTCAAAAGTGCCCCTCCTGATTCTGGTTCACTCCATGTGTGAGCTCAGCACCAGCTGTGTGGAAGTTGAATTGGAGATGAGAGGACCATAGATTGGGAGCTCCTTGGGGACAGGGATTATCTTTGGCCTCTTCTTGCATCCCTGGTGCTAAACACAGTAGCTTGCAATGCATTGTTGTTGTTCAGTCATCCAGTCATGTCCGACTCTTTGTGATTGTGGACCACATTGCACCAGTGTGTGACATCATGGGCTTTTCTTGGTGCAGATCCTAGAGTGATCTGCCATGTCCTTCTATAGTTGATTACGGCAAACAGAGGTTAAGTGATTTGTGCAGGATCATACAGTTAATAAGTTTCTAACATTGGATTTGAACTCAAATCTTCCTTACTCTAGGCCCAGAGCTCTGTCCACTGAGCCACCAAGCTACTTCTAAGTTGGTGCATAGTAGGTGTTTTAAAATGTTTATTAATTGACAGGAGGCAGAGAGACCAGTTAAGAAGTTACTGCGGTGTGGATGAGATGCTGAGGGCTGTGTAAGTGGAGGGAAAGTAATGGATATTAGATGTTTTGTGGAGTTAAAATTATTTTGTGGAGGTAAAAAATAAAACAGAACAAGACAACTAATTGGTTATGGGAAGTGAGGGAGAAGAAGGAATAGAGGGTGTGGCCAAAGTTTCAAATTTGCGTGGCTGGAAGGACGATATTACCCTCAAGCAGAAATAAGAAAGTTAGGAAAAGGGATAGACCGTGATTTCTATTTTGGACTTCATGAGTTTGGATAATACAATATTTGTGAAGTGCTTAGCACAATGCCCAGCACATAGTAGGTGCTTAATACATACATTGTTCCCTTCTCTCACCCCTACTGCCATAGGAAAACCAGGCTGAGGTTTCCAGTGAGCAGCTGATGCAGGATTGGATGAGTGTTTAGATGTTTATATGTACGAGTGACATGTTTGGGATGATAAGTGAACCCTTGGGAAATGATGAGGTCACTGAGTGGGTACAGCAGAAAGAAAAGAGAAGAGGACCCAGTAGAGGGCTCTGGAGTAAGTCCACCCACACATATGGTGTGGTAAACAGATGGTGATCCAGCCCGGTGACACAGATGATGGAATGCTGGGCCTACAGTCAGGAAGACCTGAGTTCAAATCCAGACCCATACGTTTACTAGTTGGGCAAATCATTTAAGTTCTGTTTTGCCTAAATTTCTTTATCTATAAAATGGGGATAATAATAGCACCTTCCTTCCAGCTTTTGAAGATAAAACAAGATGAGTTGTAAACAGTCCTTAGCACAATGCCTGTCACACAGAAAACTCTATATAAATGTAAGCTACTATTATTATTATGATTGCCGAGGACGGAAGAAATGGACAGCCAAATAGAAGGAGTGTAGAGTCAGGAAAACTCAGGAAGGAAGACAATGTAGGAGGAGAGAGTGGTCAACAGTGCCCAAAGCTGCAGAAAGAACAAGAAGGATGAGGGCTGGGAAAAGGAGATTGTTGATAATCTTAGGGAGAACAATTTCAGTTAATTGTTGGAATCCAAAGCCAGGCTGCATGGGTTTGAGAAGAAAGCAGGGGGCGAGGACCTAGAAGCAATGCTTTGAGATGTCATTTTCTAGGATAAGTGAAAGACAGAAAAGAGCATGGAACAAATGGGTACTAGTAGAGGTCAAGTGGGCTCAAGATCCAGCTCTGTTGTTTCTAAACCATGGTACTTGGCTTCTTAGCCTCCTTCTGAATCTATTTCTTCTGCAAAATGACAGTGATAACCTGCATGTGGACATGTGTGTTTTTGTCTGTGTATGAGTGTGTGTTTCAGTGTCTGTGTGTGTGCATTTATGTGAATATTTGTGTTTCTGTGTGTGTGTATGTGTCTGTGTAATATACTTCGTAAGTGTGAATGAGTGCTGCATCAGACAAACGGAAACCTGGGAAAGATCTTAATTTAGAAGGACCAAGGTCACCCATTGCTTCCTGGACCATCACTACTCATCTGAACTTTTGTCTTACCACTGGCCTTCAATGACTCTGGAGAAGAGACTGAAGCTGATGACTTAGTACAGTCCTGCCTCACTTAAATCCAACTCATACACAAGTCAAGATAATGTCATTGGTTCTCTACAAAAATGAAGAAAGAACAGCCACAAATATGAATTATTATTTTGTCTGACTTTTTTGCTGTAGGGAACTCCAACTGAGGAGACTCCCCTCTCAACCAATGCTGGAAGCTCCCTGCTTTGCAACGTAAAGATCTGTCCAGAGCACTAAGATATTACATGGTTTGTTCAGAGTCACCTAGTCAGTATGTGGCAGAGTTGGGATTGGACCCAGGTCTCTTCTCCCTCTATAGCCAATTCTTGACTATTTCTTAGATTGTTATTACTTTTGTCATCGTTGTTGTTTTGTTAACATGGCACCCATACACTTTGGACTTAGCTACAGCTAGTCCTTTCCTCTGGTTATACCATCTAAATTCTGCTTCTGCCTTTCACATTTCCAATTTAAGACTGGCACTTGCAAGATGAGACCAGGAGGAAGCACAGAGAAATCATCTGTATGCCATGTTAGAGTAATTAAGGCAGACAAAGTAATCACCGTCAGAATCCAGATAAAGACCACAATGGAGGCAGCTGGAATAGATTTCCCAATTTCCTTTGCTCATTCATTCAGAGGAGCAGCAAGTGGTGAATCATGGACTCAGCTTTATCATCAGTAGCATATTGGTTAGACATAAATGGAGATGAGTTCATCAGAATAGAATTTGAATCTGAAAGCCTCTAACCACCAATTCAGATCACTTCCCATAAGACAGCACTCATATTTATATGCAAATGCTGATTTCCTTGATTCTCTTTACCAAGACCCCTCCAAAAGTTGCTCACTTGCTTTCTGTTGGGGGCAAAGACGGGGTGGGGAGAGGAATGGAACATTCTCTTGCTCATCATCTTCTTAAATGTAATGTTTTCTTTCTCAGTAGCATCCCATAGAATTGATTGCATTTGATAACTGGACTGATTTTGCTTTATGAAGTTTCTATGGATACCATCAAGGAAATGGGGAAATGGATTGGTGAAGGTTGGCATATGTTCCAGAGATTATGGTTAATTTAGTGAAGCAATAAGCAATGCTTTGCTGGTTCCAATCAATGATCCATCTGTAGTACCATCAATTGTCTGTGACTGATGTTGACTCCAAGGGGCTTTTGGTGAAGAAAAGGGGTATCCTTAATAAACTGATCTCTACCTCTACCTTTTTCTTGTATTCCATTATAGACTGTTATTCAGGAGATTGTCCAAATTCTTCTAAAATTGACTTATATTTCCAATTTTGTACCAGGTGGAGTTTGGCAAAATATTCGGATGACAACCGCCATCTTAGATGTCATGCTATATCTTTCCTTTGCTCTTCAGCACACTTAGAATACTATACACGTCTATAACACATTACAATCATGTCACATTGCATAGCACGTATAGTTCTGCATAGGCCCTAAGGTTGGTTTCTGCCCTGTTAGGAAGAATAGAAGTTGATGGCTGGGACAGAACCTTGTATCAGCCTAAAGTTCACCTTATGGTACTTGCATGGTAAGGACCTTCTGTTAGCTCTCTTGGATGGTTGACTCACTTCTTGCCCTGACCTCTATAGTCTTTAAGTAGCTCGATGTTTGTGTTGACTGACTGCTGAACTCCCATCATTGTATCTTGCATGTTGGTGAACATCTTTACTGCTAATCTTCTTACAACACACATTCTTTCTTGAGGATTTGGACCTTCAGATGTACTCTTTCCCTCCTCTACCTCCATTAAAACATGCTTCCTCTCAGGAGCTGGAAATAGATGACATCAGTAACTACCATGCTTGGGATGAAATACAGGACTTGGAGCGAAGGCAACTTGGCTTGCAGTATACTCTAATCAACTAGATAGGATTTAGTGTGCATACTAGGAGTGTTTCTGAACAAGCATATGACACCCAGGACCTCACTCTCACCCTAGAGACTTCTGAGCATTGCCCATTTTTGCTGATAGAACTCAAAGCAGATAGTGCTTGAGATTAATCCAGGAAATCACTTTTACAGGAAAATTGGTAGATTTTTTTCTATTCCTCCTCCTTCATCTTCATTGTTTCCCTCCCTCCCCCGTTTTCCCTCCCCTATTCTTTCTATTCTTTACCCTTCCCTCCTTTCTTCTTCCTTCTCCTTGCCTTCCTTTCTTTCCTTTCTTTCTCCCTCACTTTCTGTCTTCCTTCCTCCATTTCTTCTTTCCATCCCTCCTCCTTCCATTCCTCCCCTCTCTTCCTTCTTCTTTCACTTCCTTCCTTGCTTGCTTGCTTTCTTCCTTCCTCCTATCTTCTCTCCCTCTCATCAGCACTCCCTGACTAATCTGATTTGTCACTTCTCTTTTCAACACCTTGTGGTTAAATATGACAAATTATGTCCAGACTTGGGTCGTGCTGTACCTGTTACTGAGGAACCTTTGAGTTCATACCATCTGTTTTAGCAGAACTGCCAGCTCCATGGGGTGTCTAGCTCTAAGATTCCCATGGTGGAGAGGAGTCAAATAGCAGAAAGCTATTTATTTGCTTTCTCCCCTTCCCATCCCCAAAGCACATAACAGCTCTGAGCTGGGGCTCCTAAGAACAGACTAAACACCTCAAAGGAATCTTCCGCCTGACTTTTTTCCCTAGCCACTTTACTGTATGGACCAGAAATAATGTCACTGAGAACTTTTACCACTAGAAATACTCACACTGGATCCCTCTCATCTTGATTGGTGGCTAACTCAGGCACCTACTACATCTAGATTTGACTACAGTCATGCTTTATTTCACTCCCCACTGGTTTTCTCCACAACCACCTTGCCTGTTTTCCCCCTTCACCCTGCCACCTCCCTGACAACTTTCCAGTTCCTGAACCATAATCAACTCCATCATGGCCTCTAGAAAAACTATGTCAATCTCCTACCCTATGACTCTACAGATTATCCCTGCCATTTCCCAAATCAAAAATCTTTTCCAGTTTACCACTCCTCTAAGTGGCTTGTCTTCACATCTTCTCCTATTAGAATATAAGTTCCTCGAGGGTAGAGATTGTCTTAACATTTTTGTAACCCTTGCAATTAGCATAATGCTTAGCATGCAAGCACTTTCTATGCTTTCTTTCCTTTAGGTATTCACTCATATTTATCTCCTTTGAATATACTAATTATAGAGTTTTGGTTATGTAGGAAACCAAATTTCTTTATTGTTGCTTCTGATCATCAAGTCACTCTAAAGAAAAAAAATTCATTGCATTTTACAAATAGGGAAATTGAGGCATCAATGATGGAATGCTTTATAGAATATCACCTCTTAAGTAAGTGACAATGCTGGGAAAAGAACTCAGGAGTACTGTAGGATCTCAGTCAGCCTGTTACAAGTCTAGGTGGATATTCACAGATCAGTACTTTGGAAAGCACCTTAGAGATCATCTAATTCAGCTCCCTTATTTTACAGGTGAGGACAAATGTGGATTAAATGATTGACTTAACAATTACCCAGGTAGTAAGCACACAGATGGGATTCAAACCCAGGTGCTTCAACTCCAAATCTTATCACTTTTCCCAACTGTTGGGGCCTCCTTCCATCAAATTATCTATTTGTGCTGTTGTGCCCTAATTCAAATCCCAGGTCACCTGCCCACCACCTGAGCATGGCCCACCTGTGTCCCACCATTGGGCCCCTTTTTATTCTTGCTTTTGTCCCTATCCTATAGTCTGCAATAGCTTGTAACTGTTTAAGGCAAGTCTGGTCATGTCGCCCAAGGCATAGACCCCTGCCCCCCTACTTCCTCAAATTAGCATTTTGTATTCTTCCTTATATTGTACAAGGATCAGCCTGGGGTTATGGTGGAAGACTAGAGACCACCCTGTCCAGTCCCGCTGACCAAGCAGGGTCCCCACACCCTCTGCCCAGAACATGACCCTGGTCTATTCTGGGACTTTCCAGTTCCCCTTTACTCAATGACCCTCCACCCTGCTCCAGAAAGTGTGGACTATGATCCTCCACCCTGTTCTAGGAGGGACCCCCATGTTACAGGAAGATTGCAGCCTTGCACCCTTGTGCCATATTCCCAAATTAGCCCTGGATTATGTAGCTAACCAATCACCAGCTCTCTTTGCTTCTGTAACATAATGGCTTTTGCTAGCTCCTCCCTGGTTGTGGTTTGCGTTTCGGCCTATATAATCAAGTCTGTGAGACTCAATAACCATTGCCAATTTGAGTGAAAACCCTGGCAGTCGCACACTTGATCAATAAATCCACACCTAAATTTATCTTGAACCCAGGTCTCGGCTCGCTCTTATTCTCTGCACAACAGTACAATGTGCTGGATGCCTCCCCCAACAGACTATAAACTCTTTGAAGGCAGGGTCTTTTATTTTTTTCCCTGTGTTCCCAGCACCTAGCACAGTGTCCATCACATAATAGGACCTTTTCAAATGCATGTCGAACCATTGATTTCCACTGCTTGCCCAGTCTTTTAGTAAAGAGGCATCAATTCAGACCTGGAAGGGACCTTGGAGGTTGTCTACTTCAAGCCTCTCATTTTACAGATGATGAAATTGAGGTGTAGAGTGGAAAAGCTATTTGATGGCTCTCACACAGATAGTAAATAGAGGAGTCCTCTGACTTTGGATTGGGAGCTTACTTTACTCCATCACACTTCAGGTAACTCATAATAGTAACAATTATAATAAATAACAATGCCTAACATTTATATTGTGCCTTATGGTTTACAAAGGACTTTACAAATATGTCATTTGATTATCACAACCATGTGAGACACCTGCTATTGTCACCCCTATTTTTAAAATGAGGAAACTGAGGCACTGAGAAGTTAAGTGACTTGTCCATGGTCACACAGTCTTCCTGACTTTGTGTGCAGCCCTCTATCTGCTATGCCACATAGCCACCTGATAGTGTGTGTTTATATTGCGTTTAAGGACAAGAATACTTTCAAGGTCTCTCTTAAGAACTCTGGAATTAATTCTGTGACATGGGAGACACTGGCACAGAACCATCTAGCCCTCATTGGAGAAGGGGCTGTACTCTATGAGCAAAGCAGAATTGAAATAGCTCAAAAGAAACACGAGATGAGCAAATTTCAAGAACCCACTCCAAATATTCACACAGACTATCTGTGCTCTGCCTATGGTAGAGCATTCTAAGCTCACATTGGTCTGATCAGCCACAGTTGGAGGCACTATAACTTGATTCTAGCATAGTGATATCATTTTGGTCCTCTTTGAGAATGCAGGACAATAACTAAGGTTTAGGATAGGACTTAGACCTCGTGTATATAATTTGTTTAGGAAATTCTCAGATGAGAGTTCTCTCTATCAATGCCAGTTAAATTCTGCTCTGCAACTTACAGTCTTAAAGAGATGCTGAGAGCATTGAGACTTTCTCAGGGTCTCATAGTCATCATATATCAGAGACAGGTATTCTGAGTCTGAAGCCAACTCTCTGTCCCCTTGATTTAAAAAAAAACTAACCACAAAAACAAAGTTTTAAACTTTATAAAGAACTTGAAACTCATAACAATCCTGTGGAATATTATCATTCTCCTTTTTACAAATGAAGAAACCAAGATGGTCAGAGACGGTCACATGGCTAGGAAGCATCTAAGATGAATTTTGAGCTCTTGTTTTCCTCACCTCAAGTTCAATGACTTATCCACTATATTATCCTACCTTAAATGAATTAATGAATAAGGGATTCTTGTACAGATTGACTTAGAGATTCACACTGGAATGACCTTCCAAACCTGTTCTCTTTTTTTTCTTTCTTTCTTTTTTCCCCTACTTGATAGTGTTTTATTTTTCCCAGTTACATGTAAAGATAGTTTTCAACATTCACTTTTTATAAGATTTCATGTTCTTTATCTGGATATGGATAGCTTTTTCCATCATAAATGTTTTATAATTATCTTAGATCCTATATTACTGAGGAAACCTAAGTCTATCAAAGTTGGTCATTGAGCAATATTGTTGTTACCATGTAATGTTCCACTGGTTCTGCTTGCTTCACTCATCATCAGTTCATGTAAGTCTTTCTAGGTTTTTCTGAAATCTACCTGTTGATCATTTCTTATACCACAATAGTATTCCATTAAATTCATATACCATAACTTGTTCAGCCATTCCTCAAATGATGGCTATCTCTTCAATTTCCAATTCTTGGCCACCACAAAAAGAACTGCTATAAATATTTTTGTACATGTGAGTCCTTTTCCCTTTTTTTTATGATTTCTTTGGGATACAGACCTAGAAGAGATATTGCTGGATCAAAGGGTATGTACAGTTTTAAATTTGGGCATAGTTCCAAATTGCTCTCTGGAATGGCTGGATCAGTTCACAACTCCATCAGCAATGCATTAGAGTTCTATTTTCCCCTCATCTTCTCCAACATTTATCATTTTCTTGTTTTGTCATATTAGTTAATCTGATAGGTATAAGGTGGTACCTCATAGCTCTTTTAATTTGCATTTCTCTAAACAATAGTGATTTAGAGCATTTTTTTCAGATGACTATAGATAGTTTTAATTTCTTCATCTGAAAACTGCCTGTTCATGTCCTTTGACCATTTATCATTTGGGGAATGACTTGTATTCTGATAAATTTGACTCAGTGTAGTAGTAATGAAATTTGAAGATCCCTTTGTGTAGGAAAGCTAAGAGGTACTTAGCACCTTGTTTCAAATTAAGCCTCTGTTAAAGAAACAGAAGATATGAACCCCTGTTGCTGACATAACAGGAAAGGGCTGAACAGGGAGGAACAATACTGTATATAAGGAAAACCCCAGCTGGGAAAGTCAGAACTTCTTGGGATGAGAACCTGAAGGCTGGGCTGCTGCTGCTGGACTGGAACTTCCATGGAGAAAGTGATTTTGATTTTGAGAATGGGAGAAAGTGATTTTGATTTTGAGAATGGAAGAAAGTGATTTTGATTTTGAGAATGGAGCTTATGGTGCTGAAGACTTCTGAGAGTCAGCCGAAGATGCTGAAGCTGCTGAGGATTTCCAAGAACCAGCCAGAGCTGCCAGCCGGAGCTGCAAAGGAAGCATGACTGTGGTGTTGGTGCTTTGTCTGTCTGTGGCTCTGTTAAGTTTTCTCTTCCTAGGAACAGAAACTGTGAAGGACTTGAGGTGGACTGGATGCTGTGAGCTTCAATATGGAGTGGGAACTGCACAGACAGCTGGACAAGGAGCTGGGAGCTGTCTGCCTTTGAACTCAGGTTGCAGTTGGTTAGATTCAGGAGGGAGCTAGGACCATGGAAGAGGAAGAGGAAGCTGAAAGCCTGCCCTGAGTCAAGATGAAAAGATCTCTCCATGCATCCTGAGTAGTGATGAAATGGTGATTTACTTGTGACCAAGTGGTGGATGGCCTGTGTATTTCCCACTACCCCTTAGGAGGGTACTGAGTAGTGACTGATGGTTGAATAGTGACTGATTTGTAATTTAGTGTGCCCCATGAGTGGAATACTTTGACATTTTGTACTTTATGATTGAAAGATTGAGTTACAAAGTGATGGATTGACTAAATGATTGTACTTTGTTCAAAACTATGTGACTACTTTGGTGAAAACTATGTGAGCATTTTAGTGATAAGTTGTTGAGTTGTGACATGGTGAATGCTGTATTTTTATTTTCTGTGATAAGTTGTAACATTGTGAATTCTGTACCTTGATTTTCTGTGAATGTTTTGTTCTGATTTGTAATTGAATAAATAGAGAGTTCACTATACTGTGTAATCAGAACCTTGAACAACTGCTCACAGCAGCAGTTCTCTGGAAAGCTGTTTGTGCATGGCTTTTCGCTCAGTTCTCTTTTTTTTTTGAGAAATGAAGCCTTTATCAGAAACACTGGCTATAAAAATTGTTTTCCAGCTTTTTGCTTTCCTTCTAATCTTGGATGCACTGGTTTTGTTTGTGTAAATCTTTTTAATTTAATGTAACCAAAATTATCCATTTCGCATTTCATAATGTTTGCCTTCTCTTGTTAGGTCATAAATTCTTCCCTTCTCCGTAGGTCTTACAGGTAAACTATTCCTTGCTCTCCTGATTTGTTTATAGTTTCACACTTTATGCCTAAAACATGTATCCATTTTGACTTTATGTTGGTATACTGTATAAGATTTTGGTCTATGGCTAGTTTCTGCTATGCTTTTTTTCCAGTTTTCCCAGGAGTTTTGGTCAACTAGTGAGTTCTTATCCCAGAAACTGGAGTCTTTAGGTTTATCAAACAGTAGATTATTAGTTATTGACAACTGTATCTTGTATACCTAACTTATTCTACTGACCCACCAGTCTGTTTCTTAGTACCAAATATTTTTAATGATTGCTACTTTATAATACAGTTTTAGATCTGGTAGGGCTAGGCTGTCTTCCCTTGCATTTCTTTTTATTAATTCCTTGATATTTTTGACCATTTGTTCCTCCAGATGAATTTTGTTGTTTTTTTTCTAGCTTTATAGAATAGTTGTTGATAGCTTGATTGATATAGCACTGAATAAGTAAATTAATTTAGGTAGAATTGTCATTTTTCTTATATTAGCTCAGCCTACACATGAGCAACTGATATTTTTCTAATAATTTAGATCTGACTTTGTGTAAAAAAGTGTTTTGTTTTGTAATTGTGTTTATATACTTCCTAGGTTTGTTTTGGCAGGCAGACTCCCAAACATTTTATAATATCTACGGTAACTTTATATGGAATTTCTCTATCTCTTGCTGTTGGGTTTTGCTAGTAATATATAAAAATGCCAATGATTTATGTGAGTTTGCTTTATATTCTGCAACTTTGCTAAACTTATTTGTTATTTGAAGTAATTTTTAAATTTGATTCTCTAGGATTCTATAAGGATATCATCATATCATCAGCAAAGAGTAATAGCTTTGTTTCCTCATTGCCTATTCTAATTCCTTCCATTTCTTTTTCTTCTCTTATTGCTAAAGCTAACATTTCTAGTACAATATTAAATAATAGTGGTAATAATGGACATCCTTGTTTCAACACTGATCTTATAGGAAATGCTTCTAGCTTATCCCCATTACATATAATATTTGCTGAAGATTTTAGATAGGTGCTACTTATCATTTTAAGGAAAACTCCATTTATTCCTATGCTCTCTAGTGTTGGGGTTTTTTTTTACATTTTTTGGAAGGAGAAGGTAGGGCAATTGGGGTTAAGTGACTTGTCTGAGATCACACAGCTAATTTGTGTGTATGTGTGTGTGTGTGTGTGTGTATGTGTGTGTGTGTTTAGTGTCTGAGGCCAGATTTGAACTCAGGTCCTCCTGACTCTAGGGCAGGTGCTCTATTCACTGTGCCACCTAGCTGCCCCCTCCCTGGTGTTTTTAATAGGAATGGGTGCTATGTTTTGTAAAAAAAAAAATGTTTTCTGCATCTCTTGAGATAACCATATGATTTCCATTAGTTTTCCCATTGATATGGTCAATTATCCTGATAGTTTTCCTAATATTGAACCAGTCCTGCATTCCTGCAAACCTGTTACTCCTAGGCATAAAGTATTCCATAAGTATAGTCTAGTGCTCAGAGACTCGTATTTTCCTTTCTCTGACCATTAAATAACAACTTGATGCTTGGGGATGGGAGGGGGTGGGGGTGGAATTAGTGCTATCAGGGAGTAACCAGGCAACAGAAAGAATAGAGTCCAAGATCCAGTTGTCAAAGACCAATTGGGCATTCCATTTTGACAGTCCTCATTCAAGGACTGACTCTGACCCAGCAGCTACCCAGTGTGTTACCGACTATGGGACATAGATGTCAATAAGTGCCTAGTAAAGGCTCAGCTTACTCAGCTGGTAAATTATAGAACAAAGCTCCTACATGCATTGGAGGTGGTTGTGTCTGGGTTGTTCTTGCTCCCCAAGTTAGGTCTTGAGCTGATTTAAGGACTTGAGGATTACCTGGTTTCATCTTTGGGTCCTTTTGCTCTGCTCCAAAATTCATCTTGCTGCTTCTTCCCAAGGAGAAGAGGAAGCCAAATGTAAGTTTATTTCAGCCTTGACTTTAAATTAAAAATTAATCTACTCTCAGTCACCCTTGAAAGATCAGTTACTTAGTTGATAACTGTGTTAGTGTGTGTGGAGGGGGGGGGAAGAGGGAATTGGAGGAGGGGATGTGTCTGTGTATTTTGGGTTATCAATAAGTAAAGATAAAAGCTCAATTTTGGTCCTTCAGGAATCCCCTAGAAAAGACCTCTCCAGTGTGTTTTTCAGTGGTGCACTTAAGCAGCTGTACTAAAATGTCAGAAGAGTTTGCACAGCTGACTAGTCGCTGAAAAGAGAGGAGAGTAATAGTCCCATAAATCCACTCTTTCCAGCCAAGCCCTGCTTAATATAGAACTAGCATGAGTCCAGTATTGGACAAACTCTCAGACTCTCTTTGACCAGTGTTCTGGGGGAGGAGGGAGTGGGGGAAGAAAAAGCTGCTTAAAAGCTGGTGTGGAAAGAGACTATCATATTGCCTGAGAACCTTCTTGAGGCATCAGCTTCATTTGTCAATTCTTCACTTTCCCTTCTATCATCTCGAAAGATGTCTGAGCATAGCAAAATTTCTGATCAAGATGAACCACTTGGAGAGGATATTGATGAAGATGAAATCCTGGCCAACTTGTCCCCCGAGGAGCTCCGAGAACTGCAGTCTGAGATGGAAGTCATGGCTCCAGACCCCCGACTCCCTGTGGGAATGATTCAGAAAGATCAAACGGAGAAACCCCCCACTGGCAACTTTGATCATCGTTCTCTCGTTGATTACATGTATTGGCAGAAGGCATCCAGGCGCATGCTGGAAGAGGAGAGAGTCCCCATCACCTTTGAGTCATCCAAGGTAACAAGCAAAAGCTCCAACTGAATCTTCTTAGGTGTTTTGAGCACAGAATTTGTGTTGCCAGTAATTTCTTGTTTCTTTAGGACACATAAAGATCAACATATAACACAGGATTCCACACTGAACCTGAACTGCATGAAAAAATTTTTTAAGTCTAACTTAAAAATTTGGGGAGGAGAAGAGTGTTTCTTTTGAGTTTTTCTTTCCTTCACAACTTGATATTAAGTTTCCAGCATAAAATTACACTGTAGAAACTGAGTATGTAGATATGGCCCAAAGCAATAAAGATAACAACTGATAGTTACACAGCACTTCAAAATCTGCGAAATGCTTTAAATACATTATCTTATTTGAAACAAATAGTAGATGGAATGCTGGACTTGGAGTTAGGAAGACATGAGTTCAAATTTGACCTCAGACACTTATTAGCTGACTGACTTTTGGCAAGTAAACCTTGTTTGTCTCAGTTTCCTCATCTGTAAAACAGACAATAAAAGCACAAACCAGGATTATTGTGAGGATAGAATGAAAATGACTTAAAAGTACTTAGCACAGTGCCTCCAATAGCAAGGGCTGTACAAATGTGCTTAGTAGGTACTTAAAGTATGTTGACACCCTAGGTATTATTGTTCCCAATGTATAAATAAGGAAACAGAGATAGAGCATGGAATGACTTGCCAATACTCACAGAGTTAATAAATGTAAAAGGCAAAAAACAAAGAACAAAATCCAACCCAGGCTTTCTGTCTCCCCAGTTTAGCACTCTATCCATGTCTCTGTGTTGCAAGAAAACAAGACAATCCCAATAAGTTCTTAAAGAATCATAAAAAGATAACTTGTAAAACATACACCAACAATTAGAGCATTAAAACACAAACAGTTGGGGGCAGCTAGGTGGCGCAGTGAATGGAGCACTAGCCCTGGAGTCAGGAGGACCTGAGTTCAAATCTGACCCCAGACACAACACAAAAACTAGCTGAGTGACCTTGGGCAAGTCACTTAACCCCAAGTGTCCTCCAAAAGGCAAACCCCCCACACACACACACAAACAGTTGCAAAGAATCCAATACCATATGCTCTTGGCTTATTTATTAAAATTTTAACTAAAAAAAAAAAAACCAAGACAATGAAATGAAGTCTTATAATTCATCTACATCTATAGTGGCTCATTATATAAAGGACATCATTGGACTATGTGACCATTGTTGTTGAGTTGTTTCAGTCACATCTGAGTCTTTGTCACTCCATTTGATTTCTTGGCAAAGATACTGGAGTGGTTTGCCATTTCCTTCTCCGGTTCATTTTACAGATGAGGAAACTGAGGTAAATAGGGGTGAGTGACTTGCCCAGGGTCACACAGCTAGGAAGTATCTGAGGTTGGATTTGTTTTGTTTTTGTTTTTGCTTTTTGGAGGGCAGTTGGGGTTAAGTGACTTGCCCAAGGCTAGATTTTTTGTGTTAAGTGTCTGAGGCCGGATTTGAACTCAGGTACTCCTGACTCCAGGGCCGGTGCTTTACTCACTGCGCCACCTAGCCGCTCCCTGAGGTTGGATTTGAACTGAGGAAGATCTGTCTTCCTGACTCCTGGCCTGCCACTTTATCCAATGTGCCTCCTAGCTGGTTATTAGCACCAAAAAGAAACTGGTACTAATTCTATTTGTCAAGTTCTTGTCCTTAGAAGTGTCCTTTATAAACTTAAATGTTTTAAAATTAAGAATTTGATTAACACATGGCTTATGAACATCACTTTCTATGTTCCAGATACTATACTAAGCACTTTACACAAATATTATCTCATTTCTTTCTCACCACAACCCTAAGAGGCAGGTGCTATTAATTATCCCTCCCTACCCCATTTCATAGTTGAGGAAACTGAGGCAGAGTGACTTACTCAATATCACAAAGCTAGTAAGCTGTCAGAGGTGGGATTCGAACCCAGGCCTTCTAATTCAGTAACCATTGCTTTTCCTCCCATACCACATTGGCTCCAATAAAATTATTTTATTCAATAACTTGAATGTGAATTAATCCACCTGCTGAGTCTGAAGATTTGTTTCGTATGTGACTTAAAAATGGACTGAATTAATGGAAGGACCTTCAGATGAAGTAGCTTAGAGTCTCACTAGCAGACACAGATACACCTCCTGACCCTATGATCAAGCCGTTTGTAATTTAAGATGATTGTAAATGGGTTTCCTAGTCAGTGGAGTACACACTTTATATTCAATGAGTCCCAGAGGACTTTTCCAAGACAAACATGGCCCCAGGTCACATTACATGCTGTCAAAGGACTTTGTATACACTTTTACCATTCATGGCCCAGGCACTAACAGCCAGCTCTGTCCTAAAGCCCTGATAAGCTGACTTTTGCATTAGGAAAAGAAATTGTTAGTTTCTCACCACCGTTTAAACAACTTGACCAACACCACCCCCTGCTGGAGCCAATAAGAATGTGCCTGTGAATGTCCTTTTGAATACATTATAGTCAGCTATTAACAGATTCTAGCTTGTAATAGACGCTTCACAGGGAAAACAAACTCTCACCTAAATGAGATCAGTATTACAGATTATTTTTTTTATTGTGAATCTATGGTATACTGTGTAGAGAAGATCTTAATTCGGTGTTCAAAAAATATGAATCAAGTTGATGTTACTGATATTTCAAAGGTTCTAGAGCTGGAGGCCTTAGGGATCATCCAATCCAAACTCCTCACTGTATACATAAGGAATTTGAAACTCGGGGCTAATATATAACTTGCCCAAGCCTATATAGGCTGTAGCTACAAAGCTAGGGTTCAAAGTATGGTGCCCTGACTCCAAATTTCATGCTCTTTCTGATATATTGCACGACTTTAAAGCAGAAAACCTTTCCCCTTCCATCCTAATCAAATATTTCCAAATATCTCCCTATGATCTGGTGCTATTTCCTTATTTCTTTTGTAGCTTTGATCTGCCTCCATTGAAGAGGAATTGAATTAGAGGCAGTCACCAAGGAAGAATCAAGTCAATTTTCATAGATCTGAGTGGCTAAAGTTTGTTTTCAGGATTCTATTGCATTCAGAAGTTGAAATGTGCTGTTATGCCATCCAAAATATAGTGTAGTGTCTGAAAATTTAATTTAAATGTAGTACTAGAAATTAGAGTGTTTCTGAAGAATCCATGGTTTAGCTTTGGTGGAAGACTCCCATGTAGTAAGGTAGAAAATACATTGGTTTTGAAGCACCTGGGTTCCAGTCCGCTTCTTATAGTACTCATGTGACCTTTTGTGTGGTTCTAGTTTCCTTATCTATAAAGTAAAGTCCTCTAAAAGTCACTTCCAGCTTTAAATCTATGAAAAATGTAATATTTATCCATCTAGATAGAATAAAACATAAAGGAGTAAGGACAAGATAGTAACTTGTTTCAGATCTATTTCTCTCTGAAGTCCACTAAAAATGAGAATAATGATAACTTACAGAATACAGCACTTTAACTTTTGTGAGTCACTTTAAGAATACATTTTATATAAGCATTGTGGAGAACAGACATGTTTTAAATATAGGAACACCTACTTAAAGACTTCCATTTGCTACTACAAGTCACTTTAAGAATACATTTTGTATAAGCATTGTGAAGAACAGACATGTTTTAAATATAGGAACACCTACTTAAAGACTTTCATTTGCTATTACACAGATTTATAATTCTGTTCTTAAAACAAAAGACTCCAACTGTTCTGGTGATTTGGGGTGAACGCAATGTCATATTTGAAAGAAGCTAGGAAGAATGAAATTAATTAATTAACAAATGATTATTGTATTTCTCCTAAGTGCCAGACATTGTGCTAGGCATTGAGAATACAGATAGAGTACATTTCTTGCTTAATGTGAGGCAAATTATATTTTAGTGGTTAATCATTTCTCTTACAGGAAAACAGCACAGAGGTTCATGAAGAAGCAGACAAGGAAAGTACAAATGTGTTGGGGGCTTTAATGGCAAAACTCAATAAAGAAAATGAAAAGAATGAAACCAAGTCAAATAGCGCCGAGAAGATTCAAGAGACAGAAGACAAGGATGGAGGTGAAGAGGATGATGAAGGTGATGAAGACGATGAAGATGAGGATGAGGAGGATGGAAATGAAGATGAGGAGGGTGAAGAGGATGAGAGCAGCACTAAGGAAGACGAAGAAAAGAGAGCCAGAGAGAAACAAAGAGAGGAAAACAAAAACAGTTTAAAGTTGTTGACAAAGCTCTTTGCAGAAGCAAAAGAGAGCCCTATATCCCTAGAAAAAAGTGAAAACAAAATCTCAAAACTGGATCCCAAGAAACTGGCCCTGGACACTAGTTTTATGAAAGTGAGTGCCAGACCTTCTGGAAACCAGACAAATCTTGATGAGAGTCTGAAGCGAGTACGCAAAAATGATCCAGAACTCAAAGAACTCAACCTGAATAACATCGAAAACATACCGAAAGAGATGTTATTGGACTTTGTTAATGCCATGAAGAAAAACAAACACATTAAAACATTTAGCTTAGCCAACGTGGGCGCAGATGAAAATGTTGCCTTCGCTTTGGCCAACATGCTACGTGAAAATAGAAGCATCACTACTCTCAACATCGAGTCCAATTATATCACGGGCAAAGGCATTGTTGCCATCATGAGGTGCCTCCAGTTTAATGAAACATTAACAGAGCTCCGCTTTCACAACCAAAGACACATGCTGGGCCACCACGCAGAAATGGAAATATCAAGGCTCCTGAAGGCCAACAATACGCTCCTTAAGATGGGCTACCATTTTGAGCTTCCTGGTCCTAGGATGGTGGTCACCAATTTACTTACCAGAAATCTGGATAAACAGAGACAGAAAAGGCAAGAGGAACAAAAGCAGCAGCAACTTCGAGAACAGAAGAAGTTAATAGCCATGTTAGAGAATGGTCTAGGGTTGCCTCCTGGGATGTGGGAGATGCTGGGAGGCCCCATGCCAGATCCAAGAATGCACGAATTATTGCAGGCTCCTCAAATACCTGGCTCCCAAATGCCCCCCTTTGGCCTTAATCGGAGAAATGAAATCAGCAAGAAGCCTAGTCAGCCTGAGTCATATAGAACTGACCCAGACTCCTTTAGAGTGGTAAAACTGAAGAGAATCCAACGCAAATCTCGAATGCCACCAGAAGCCCAAGAGCCGGCTGAAAAAACAAACCTCAAAGATGTCATCAAAACCCTCAAGCCTGTGCCGAGGGTTAGGCCTCCCCCTCTAGTGGAAATCACACCTCGAGACCAGCTACTGAATGACATCCGGCACAGTAATGTTGCCTATCTCAAACCCGTGAGTATGATTGCAGGGGTAGGAAATGTATTTCTGCTCAATGTATTGTGTGTTTTGAGTTGAGAAAACCCTCCTCACTCAGCCAAAGGGGACATAAGGGCCATTTGAATGAGCAACAGGTTTACATTTTCATCTTTTAGGTCATAGAAAGATAGATCTATAGTTCTGAGGCCAAGATAGCTCAACCTTCTCATTTTACAGATAAGAAAACTAAAGGCTAGAAAGACTTGACTAAAATCACACATGTCAGAAGTGGGATCTGAGAACTTAGAATTTTTTAAAAATGAATGTTAAAAATCATTTTTATGTGTAATTGGGAGAAATAAAATATTAAATAAATATTTAAGAAAAGAAGGATCTAAAATTAAGTCTTCTACTATGCAAAAATGCCTTCTTTATGTTGATAAAAGTACCAATTAGATTATCAAAGAGTTAGTAAGTGGAAGTTGTTATGGACTTGCTTGAAGGAATAAACAAGAATGGTTTGTAATTAGTGCATCAATAGCTCATGTGTTAAATGAACTTGTCCAAAGTGCTTGAGAAATTTATAGAAGTAGTGCTGGAAAGAGGAAAGAGGAAAGGGGACTCTTACTGGAGTTAGAGAATGTGAGCTCCAATCTCTCCTCTGATGATCACTACTATGTAGACTTAGAATCCTGAGCTTCAATTTCCTCATTTGTACTGGTTATCTGCAGAGATTGCTTCTACCTGCAGTTCTATGATCCTCCTGGATAGGTTTTCAGCTTGTCATCAGATAGTTAGTACTTTTTTCATGCACCTCTACCAAAGTCTTTCTCCAATGCTTCATGATGGCATGGAAAAGACCCTGGGATCTTGAGATCTATACCAGAGAATTAAGCGTACTCAAAATTTCTGCCAAACTGGAAGTATGTCACCTATGATTCTGGGTATATTTTGTACTTCTGACATTCAAGGACTAGCTTAGCTAAGTCAGAAAAGAATCAGAAGCAGAGCATTGGCCACTAGCCACCAGGCAGCTATGAGCTCAGTGGGTCAAGAGCTGGGACTAGAGTCAGTAAGACTTGACTTCAAATCTGGCCTCAGGCACTTACTAGCTGTATGACCCTGAGCAAGTCATTTAACCCCTATTTGCCTCAGTTTCCTCAACTATAAAATGGGAATCATAACAGTATCTACTTCCAAGAGCTATTGCAAGGATCAAATGGGATAATATTTGTAACATACTTAATGCAGGACTTGGTACACAGCAGGTGCGCTATAAATGTTTATTCCTTTTCCTCCCCTCCCATTAGGGATGACACGATAACTGTCTTCTAGTATTTGAAGGGCTGTAAAGGACCATCATGTAGAGAAGGGACTAGACCTTGTTTCATTTGGGCCCAAAGAACAGAACCAGAAGTGATAGGGAGTAGAAGACTCAAAGAAGAAAATTCAGGCTCAGTGTCAGGAAAACATCCCCAAGAGTTAGAGGGGTCCTCAAGTGGAATGGGCTGCCTAGAGAGATGGTGGACTCCTCCTCCTTGGAAGTCTTCAAACAGCTGCCGGATGCCACTTGAGAGTGGGAAATCAGTTCATGTAAGGTCACTGAGGTCTCTGCCAAATTCCATGATTCCATGATTTTTTTTGGGGGGGGGGGGGCCACAACATCTCTTGAAATCCATCTACTAAGGTGTAGCAGAATTGTGATCGTTGTCCGATCTAACCCACACCAATGCAGTCAGGGATCCTTGTACAAGCCCCTTATTGTTTTATTTTATTTACAAATAAGGAAACAGATACCCAGAAAGGTGACATGATTCCCCCAACACCATATTGTTAAGTAGCAAAGCTTGACTTGAACCCAGATATTTAAAGTATAATTTGCATATGTAAGGCACTGGTGCCAGTGAGGCCGATGTAGATTTGAAGCCAACCCTGTTCTCAAAGAGCTTTGTAATCCGATGAGGGAGGGAGTATTTTACAGATAATTGTAATATAAGGGGAGATGTTATTAACATGACAACTTACACTGACAAAGTATATGAGGGTTTGCAAACGTGCTTTACTTAGTCTCACTTATTCCTCACAATGAGCCAGAGGCAGATGGTGACACTGACTCATTTTATAGTGAAGAAACTGAGGGGCTAAGGGATTAGCATCACACAGCTAGTAAGCAACAAGCTGAGATTCAAATTCAGGTGTTACCACTCTAAGTACAATAGAGTAGTCCAGGTAAAATGCTATGAGCAATTTAAGGAGAGAGTAGGTTCAGCTCAGAAAGTAAGGGGGTTTCATGGATAAAATGGGATCTGAGATCGGTTTCAAAGAAAATGAGGCTCTTCAGCAGGTGGAGATGGAGTAGGTCTTTCCAAGCATTGATTATGGCGTGAGCAAGTAAGTATATGGGACCGGGAACAGACAGTATGAGAATGGAAGACAGTCTAGTTTAGTGGGAACATGTCAAGGGGTGGGGGCATAGCATAAGGTAGAACTGGAAAAATCATTCGAAGCTGGGTTTTGTGGGGGCATCGAATGCCAGGATCAAAAATTCACAACTGAAGTCAATTTAGTAGGCAATAAGGACCTACTAAAAGATTTTTTTATAAAGGAGTCACGTGATCACAGAAATGCATTTAGGATTTTAATTAGGTGGTGCAAAGGATGGATTGGAAAGGAGATATATCAAGGACTAGAAGACCAATGAGAGCTGTCTTCTTCACTTTCTTACCAACCCATTTGTGCTTGAAAGTAGAACTATAGCTCAGAATCTGATGAATTTAGTAGGATCAAACTCAATGAGGTTTCACTGTATTTCTAGAAGGGTTTATGTTATATATATATATATGTATGTATATATAAAATCTCTCTCCCTTGACATTATTTTGTAATAGCACGGCTCAATTTCCAGCTTAATGACTACTTGTTCTGTTAATAACAAATGCAGAAGGCAGATACAGAAATGTCAGCCATCATTCTGACTGACGGCCGTTATTTGAGGTCGAAAGACAGCCATGTTCAGAGAGTACAGGGGCTACAGAATTGGCTTGTTGGTGATTTCTAAGGTCATTCTCCTCTCTAAATCTAAGACCCTACGACTCTATAATCTTATAATCCAATAACCAAACATATGTGATTTGGCCAGAAAATATGATTGGTTAGAGGTTAGTACTCTAAGTAGGATTATAACATAGGAGCGCTCTCTTTTGAAATAGTTTTCTCAAGTTTCCCTATAAGCTTCTTCTACTTTAAGAAATTATAATTGGTAAACCTTTTGCAAAAGCATATAACCCTAGTTAAAATATTTTATGCTTAAATATAAAATTGTACAGCCCTAATCATGTCAATTTGTCACTATTCTGATGGTTTCAATTCATCTCTACCTCTGATCTAGGTAGGAACATAGAGTCAAGATTTAGATAAGAGAGCCCAAGGATCATTTTAGACAAGCTTCTTTATTTTACAAATAAGGGAAAGGAGGTCCAGGAATGTAAAATGGCTCCCCTAAGGTCCCATAGGTAGGAAGGCAAAGCTAAAGACTGAACCCAGATATTCTGAATCCACATCAGCTCTCTTCCATTGTACCATTCTAAGTACATACACTCAGACAAAAAACTGGTCCATGTAAATGAGGTCATGCCTGGCTCAGGGCTGGACAAGTTGCTATATTTACTCTTTCCCCAGATAGAGCCATCCTTAATGGGGAAATTCCTGGTATGATCCTGGGAGGGACTGGTTATTACAAAGTTTTAGTGATTTTTTTCCTATCTCCAACCAGTTCTGCTAGAAGAGAATAGCAGAGAGCTAACCATTTCTTAGGTATGACTAGACAACTTTCTCCCCTTCCATATGCATCCTCCATTTATCTGCCAGGCTGAATTCCTTAAAGACACATCTAAGCATGTCACTTCCTTGCTCCAGCCTACTTCAGGATTCCATCAAGGTGATAGTAACCTGAAATCTCTCCTTCTTAAATGTAAATCAATGTCCTTATCTTTGGGTTTCTATGGAACATGAAGGATAACCGATTAGGATTTCCTGCATAAAACCCCTCTTATATTTGAAGGCATTGAGATCCATTTATACGAATGGCTAAAAAATCTGCATGACCAGCCTTTGAAAGGTTTTGGTGGTGGTAGTCTAGCATTTCATTTCATTATATGCAAGAATTCTTTATGTTCAATAAGCCAAGATGTAATATGCCTCATTTTCCAGGTCAAGGAGTTCTCTCTTTTCAAAAAAGAGCCAGTCACTGAATTCTAAGTAATTCTACCAAACAAACAGCCTCCAGGAAAGAAGAAAATGAGCTCCCTTCCTTCTTAGAGGTGGGGAAATGTAGGTTTGGAACATGGCACGTGTTGTCAGACTTTGCTAAGGTCTCGATGGGTTTTCATGCATTGAGTTTGCTCCTCTTTCTTTTTTTGTTCTTTGTGACGAGTGATAGCTCACTAGACAGGAGAGGGAAGGACATATTCAGAAATTAAGGTGAGGCAAAAACAAAAGACATCAAGAAAAATGTTTTTAAAATAAAAAGGGCAGGGGCGGCTAGGTGGTGCAGTGAATAGAGCACCGGCCCTGGAGTCAGGAGTACCTGAGTTCAAATCCGGCCTCAGACACTTAACACAAAAAAACTAGCTGTGTGACCTTGGGCAAGTCACTTAACCCCAACTGCCCTCCAAAAAGCAAAAAATAAAAATAAAAATAAAATTAAAATAAAATAAAATGGGCAGTGTGAATAACCCCCAAGCTGTTGTCTTTTCAAGGGACGGTTTCAAAAGGTACAGCGATTTTACAAATAAAATTGAGCAATGTTTACCCATGTTCTGAATTGAGAGGGTGTCCAGTCCACAAGGGAGCAAACTGTTACCCCTCACTTAAATATTGAGGGAACCAGGGACAGAGCTCTGCCTTAGTGATGAAAGCAGGAATGGAAGGAAAGACAGAAAGCAATTCAGATTGTTCCACTGAGGAACACAGGCTTTGTTTCCAATTTCTTTCTCCGTGGACTTTTGGGTTGTCTGAAGGACTTCTGATCTGCATTCACCGATGCCCTCTACTTTGTTCTTCAACCCCTTCCTCAACTCTGCCCCTCCCTGTACCTGATGGTAGAATACTCAAGCTTTAGCAGTTGAGCAGGAGTCTTAGAGATCATCTAAGCCAAGGGTTCCTCAACTGTTTTTCGTGTCATGGACCCCTTTGGCAATCTGATAAAGCAGAGACTCCTTCTAAAAATCTTGTTTTTAGGGGCAGCTGGGTGGCACAGTGAATATAGCACTGGCCCTGGAGTCAGAAAGACCTGAGTTCAAATGCAACCTCAGACACTTAACACTAGCTGTGTGACCTTGGGCAAGTCATTTAACCCCAATTGCCCTTCCTCCCCCCTCCAAAAAGACCCCCCAAAAATCACATTTTTAAATGCATAAAATAAAACATAGAACTACAAAAGATACCAAATGTATTTAAATACATTTCCGTGTGTGTGTGTGTGTGTGTGTATGTGTGTGTGTGTGTTCTAGTTAGTTTAAAGTTCCCAGACCTCAGGTTAAGAACTCCAAACCTAATCCAACATACTCATTTTACAACAGAGGAAATTAAAGCTTAGAAAGTAACTTTCCTAAATTCCCAAGGTGGTAAATGGTCCAGCGGCATTTGAACCCATCTCCTGATTCCAAACCCAATCTTTCCACTATAGAACCTTATTTCCATCTGTTTTCAAACTTCTTTGGAAGGTGATTTTCTTTCATTCATTCAGTTGTTCATCCAATATTTATTAGAGGTCCATTGTTTGGTGAGCCCTTGGGAGAGATGCAAAGTCTGGGTAAGTAGTTAAAAAGCACAGCCTCTGATTTCTTAGGACTCCTAGGTCAGTAAAGGAAAAACCCATCAGTGATACAAGTGCCCTACAGAGCTGCAATACAAAATGCTCTGTGAATGAGGTCAAGAGATGGATGAGTGGGTTCAGGGAGGTGATGTTTCTATAGGACTTTAAAGAATGGGGAGAAATTTAGCAGCTCTAAAAAAAATGGGAGAACATTCCAGGGACAGAGAACATTCTGAGTGAAGTCACAGAGACGGGAGAATACGTGGTGAATTTGGGGGATAGAAATTAGAGCAGTTTGGTTGAAGCATAGGTCTTAAAGAATAGTAAGAGAAAAGGCTGGAGAGGAAGTCTGAGGCCAGATTAGAGAGGGCCTTGAATGTCAGGCAGAAGAGTTTGAATTTTACTCAAAGCAAACAAGATCCATTAAAGATTCCTGAGCAGAGAAGTTACAACTAGACCTGGATGTAAGAAGGACAGCAGGAAGAAGGATGGATTGCAGAGGGGAGAGAGTGGGGCCAGTTCATCTCTGAGTTGTTAAAATAGTTCAAAATATAACTATAAAATCATCTGGCTCACATGGAATCATTTTGTGCGCAGGGATGGTGTGAGAGACTGTCGCCTACTTTGCTAAAAATCTAAATGTCCTTTATCCAGAGTTGTCCTCTGATCTACCAGTCTAGTAATCACATGAAAAAAGAAAATAAATTTAATTTGGTATGATCTGTACTTGATAAAACCATGATACCTCCTAATAATTACTGTTTCCCATTCTAAATTCTCTCAAGTCAGCCCTTTAATAATAATACATTTTAGAATAAGAGTTACCAAATTTTTTGAGTATGAAGATACTTTTAGTTAAAAATGCTAATTGTCTTACCAGCATCTATTTATTGACAAAAGACATAACAAAAATCAGCTATGTATTTATTGTGACATCTATATACATTTGAAAAATAGTTTTTAACGTATATATAAGGTATTGATTATTTAGTTTATAGGAGGTATTTTTGCTTACTTATGAACTATTTACTGTTTGCAATAAATCCACTCTTCCCCAGGGATACTCAGCCCACACGTTGGAAATCATTGTTTGAGAATTTTGTAAGGAACCAAAATTAAGTTCATTAATCATTAGTTTGCATATTTGACCCTTTTTCCTCTACTGAGATTTGGATAACAATTGTCCTTTTCTGGCCTCTGGAATTCTCCACAATTTATCTAACACCACCAGTGGCAGCTCATAATTATATCTAAATGTTCTTTCCACACCCCAAGATATAATTCACCCAGTTCTGGTGCAGAGATTCCTAAGGGCCTTTCCAGAAGCAATACCCCTTTAACATCTCACTTCTCTCAGGTTTCAACTTCCCTCTTTATATTCTAAAAATCATTCTTCTTAAAGGAAAAAAAAACTGGAGCAAAATAAACATTGAGTCATTCCACATGTCATTTTCATCGTGTCAAAGGCAACCTCAATATTTTAAACACGGGAGGCTGGTTGTTGGGGAAGATGAGAGTGCCATGGACAAAAATAGTGAAGTTGGAGGAGAAATAGGTTGGGGGGAGAGGGGATAATGAGCATGGTCTGGGACATGTTGATGTGTTTGAGGTGGGATATCCGGGTGAAAATGTCATGACGGCAGCTAGAGATGTGGGCCTCAAACTCAAAAGGGACAGTGCAGAGCCCCAATTTGGGAGTTGTTTGTGTAGTGATGGTAGTTGCAGCTTTAGGCATAAATGAGATTGCCAAGAGAGCAAGGAGCTGAGAGAAGAGAGCTGAGAACAGACTCTTGGGGAATGTCTGTGTTAAAAGGTCAGGGAGAAAGTGAAGAGCCAATGAAGAGGAGCAAAGAAGGAGGGATGAGAGAAGGAAAAACCAAGAGGCAAAAAAAGGAAGAATAATCAACAAGACAGTTACTGCAAATGGAGCGGGGAATCAAGAAGGAAGAAGACTGATTGTGGATAGCACAATGAGGAAGAGAATGAACGAATGAATGAATGAATGAATGAATGAATGAATGAATGAAAAATAATGGCTAACATTTATTTAGTGCTTGAAGGCTTGCAAAGCACTTAACAAATATTATCTCATTTTTTATCTTCGCAACAACCCTAGAAGGTAGGGGAGAAAGGAACAAGCTTTTATTAAGTGCCTACTATGTGCCAAGCATTGTGTTAAATGCCTTATGAATATGCATTGCTCCATTTGATCCTCACAAGAACCCTGGAAGGTATGAGCTATTAATATCCCTGTTTTATAGAGGAGGAAACTAAAACAGACAGGTTAAATGACTTGCCCAGGGTCACACAGCTAGGAAGTGCCTAGGAGGCAGGATTAGAACTCAGGTCTTCCTAACTTCAAATCTGGTACTCAACCCCTGGTCGCCTCAAAAAATGCAACACAGGGGTGGCTAGGTGGTGCAGTGAATAGAGCACCAGCCCTGAAGTCAGGAGGATCTGAGTTCAAATTCGGCCTCAGACACTTGACACATTAACTAGCCGTGTGACTTTGGGCAAGTCACTTAACTCCAATTGCCCTCCAAAAAAGAAAAAAAAAATACATTCACCAAAGTGAGAGGCCTCGTTGTGTAGTGTTGGGTTGGGGTTCCATGTTAAAAAGAGCCTGTGCTGTATTGTTTAGGGGGGATCTTGTTCTGTAAAATGTGCTAGACAGAGGAGAGGAAAGCCATTTCAGGACTGGTCATGTCTGTGGAGCATATTTCTAATTAAAGTGCTGTTGACCGTGACCTGTTGCACAAGGGTTTCTGTTTTTTATTGCCATAAAGTAGGAAGTTGATTATTTGATTCTTTTTGTTGGTTGGACATACAGGGGTGGGATGGGGGGGGTGGTAATTGGGACACTGAGGGAGGAAGGTCTGTAATTAGGAGCAGTGTAGAAAGAAGCTCTCCTCACCCCCATCCCCCCCCTGTTATCCCATGGTTTGGGTCAGCTCTGAAATCCTGGAGCTCCATCCTTTGTTCCTGTCTAATTTCTGTGACTCCAGGCTGACCTTGCATACATGAAGCCTTCCTTAACCTGTACCAAAGTGTTGAGAGGGGGGAGAGGGAGTTTGCTAAAGAGGACAGTAGAAAGAACAGAGTGTGATCTGCCTGGGATCTTGAACCCCCTTGAGATGACCCTGAGGGGCTCTTTCCAGAGGCACAACCAAGAATGTTTACCCGTCCAGGAGTGTGCAGAAGCCAGCTCATACTGGCTCTATGAGAGCCGATTGTTAAATCTCAGTGTAAGTGTTTATGCCTCAGAAATCGACAAATGTTACAAATCAGAGCTTGGTTTGTTGTTTTGTTGATCTATTAATAATGCAGATTAAACTTAAAAGTGACTTGGTTATACAGTTTTATTTTTCTTCCAAGAGCTGGTTGTTAAACATTTACCAGCACATCCATCCACTCACCTTTTAGTATGAAACCTTATATCTCCTTACATCTAAGACTTGTCAAACCAAGCAAGGGGAGGAGAGTGTGACTAAGTCATCCAAAAGAGATGAATGAGTAAGTGCCTCCTGTGGGCAGAGCTGTCTGCTAGGTATCGGGAGAGATAAAAGCTTAGGTAAGACATGGTCTGTTCTTAGGGAATTTGTAGTCTCAAGGGACAAAGGAGTAAGACAGAAATAACTTACAGAGAAAGTACATTAGAGAAGGACGCAAGAAAGTGTTACCTGAGATTCAGGGGAGAAAAATGCCATCCACATGGGGCTGTCTGACGCAGACATTGTTCAGTTGTGTCTGCCTCTTTGCGTCCCCATTCGGGTTTTTTTTGGCAAAGATACTGGACTGCTTCAGCATTTCCTTCTCCAGCTCATTTTGTAGATGAGGTTGCAGTGACTTGCCCAGCATCATACAGCTAAGCTAGTAAATGTCTGCGGCTGGATTTGAACTCAGAAAAATGAGTCCTCCTGACTTCAGACCCTGCAATGTAGCCCCTGTGCTACCCGGCTGCCCAAGTGGCATCTAAGCTTGGGCCTTAAAAGATGAGCAGGAACTCCACAGGCAAACACATCAGTGGGTATCCCCTAGAAGAAAACATGACAAAATCAGCATGGAGTAATAATAGAAAGAGCCTTACACTGGGAGTCAATGGACCTTCGTCCGATGCTTAGCTCTTACTGTGTGACCTTGAGGAAGTCACTTCTTTCTGGGCCTCAATTCCTCACAAGTAAGAAGAGAGGGGTTAGACTGAAAGAACTCTTAAGGTCTCTTTCTAGCTCAGATTATGTGAACCTATCACCCTGTAAACAGCAACTAGGGTAATGAAACAGGGGCTTTTGCCCCTGGTGCTGAATTTAAGGGACACCAAATTTAGAAGAGCCCCAACAATATTTGCATTTCTTCTGAGTAGAAAGAGCAGATGTTAGTATCTATTTATCAAAAATAATCAGTTAAAATAGGATGTGGATCAGAGAGTTCCTCCCCCTGCCCGCCCCCCAGCCAATCCCTCTGTGGTCTTCCCAGAGCTGTTATATAGTCCCAGCATCCCCACGTCTGTCTCTTCCCTACAGGGAGGTGTCCCATTCACCTTCCCCGGACGAAAGAGGGTTTGATGCATGTGCAATTTATGGAATTTGCTCTGAGAGCAAACAATTCCTCATTAGGGTCTGGATAACAGATGACCCAATCATTGACTGCTTTTGGGGGAAGGAGCCACTGAATGCTTTGGCAAGAATGCCTCAGACTGGATTCAGAAAACCTGGTTGTTAGTCTTGGCTCTGATCCTCAGGCAGCTGGGTGGTGCAGTGCACAAAGAACTGGGCCAGGAGTCAAGAAGACTCCTCTTCCTGAGTTCAAATCTGGCCTTAGACACTTAATAGATTGTGACCCTGGGCAAGTCTCTTTATCCTGTTTGCCTCTGTTTCCTCATCTGTAAAATGAGCAGGAGAAGGAAATGGAAACCACTCCAGTATCTTTCACATGAAAACCCCAAATGGGGTCATGAAGAGTCAGACATGGCTGAAACAATTGAACAACAACAGTCTGACACTTACTTTCTATGTGACCTTTCCTGGACTCAGTTTACAATTCTGTAAAACGAAAGGATTAGATTTAATGACTAGATCTCTGAGCCTATGATCCGTCTTAAGTTATATTCAAGCTGCTGCATCAAGGTTTCATCAGTTGGGCGCCTGCCCATAGAGCCTGGTAGAGTTGGGTTGCTGGGGCCTCCTGGCCTGGCTTTCTTTGTTCCTGAGCCAAAGGCCTTCTGTTGCCTAGCACCCCACTGGGCCTATCTGTATTTTTAACAAAGATAAAGCCCCATCAACTGCAGCTGTCAGTGATTAGAGTGAATTACATTTAATAATAGCCAATAGTATTAGCTACATTTATCTAGAGTTTTAAGGTTGCAAAGCGCTTGCATTTTTTAAATTTGATCCTTCCAACACATCCTGAGAGGTATGTGCTTTTCTTATCTCCACTTTACAGATGAAGAGACTGAGGGTAAGAGGGGATTAAGTGACTTACCCAGGGTCACCTTGCTAGTAAGGGTCTAAAGCGGAATTCGAACTTGGGTCTTCTCAACACCAAATCTAGCGCTCTTATACTGTGGTCAGATGATTTCCATCCCTTAATGGACTCCAAAGTGAACTCAACCTCTTGAATGAGTTCATGCTCATTTATAATAACACTCATAACTCACATTAGCTAAGACTTAAAATCAGATATGGAAATGTTTTGCATGACTGAATGTATATTCTATATCAAACTGCTTGCCCTTTCAAGGATGGAGGAGTGTGAGAAGGGAGACAGAAAATTTGGAGCTTGGAATTTTAAAAAAAGTTCAATTTTTTTGTTTACATGTAATTGAGGTTTTTTTGTTTTTTTTGCTTTTTGGTGGGCAATTGGGGTTGTGACTTACCCAAAGTCACACAGCTAGTAAGTGTGTCGAGGTGTCTAAAGCTGGATTTGAACTCAGGTCGTCCTGATTCCAGGGCCAGTGCTCTATTCACTACACCACCTAACCACCCCTATTTACATGTAATTGAGAAAAAATAAAAATAAAATGTAAAAAAATAAAAAGACAAAACCAGGCCACCCGGCAATGACTAGTCATGCTACCCTTGTATAAATTAACTCTCTAAGCCTTGGTTTTCCCTTTTGTAAAAAGGCAATGCTAATACTCGTACTCCTTGTGGCACAGGGTTGTTATGATAAGTCACTTATGAGTAAAATGCTTTGTAAAATATATTAAGTAAATTTATGAGTAAAATGCTTTGTGATGATTAATAGTAGTGATGACAAAAGCAACAGCAACAATGTCGACATTTAGACAAGGTGGGCAAAGCCTGTTACACCATCGACTCCCTGAATTTCCATGATAACCCAATGAGGTGTGCACTGCAGGTCTGATCATCATCAATTTTACACCTGAGGATACGGAGTCTGAGGGAGCTTCTGTGCTTGGCCCAAAATGATTCAGTCCCATTCAAGTAAATGCCTGCTGTGTGCTGGGCAACTTCCCTAGACCTACTAGTTTGAGAGCAGATGTCTATCTACATTGTTAGAGGGAGTTTCCTCATTGGAAATCCCCTACCCCAGAGAAATTACTGGTCCAATTGTTTTTCAGGTGTCAGATACTATATAGATCAGGGTTGGGTAACCTCAACAACAGGTTCCCCAACCCTGGTATAGATGATTGGAATAAGGAAAAAAATAGAAACTGGACCCATGACCCCAGTGACATAGGGCACTCCCAGGTGAGGAAATGCCCTCTACCAGTGTAGAATAGCGTCTTTATAACTTGGATTGTAAAAGAATTGTTTACAACATTGAAAGGCCGAGTAATTTGCCCAGTTTCACACGGCTAATGAGTCAGAAGTTGGACAAAGACAAAATCAAAATTGTCTCTGCCTTTCAAGGACTGTAATACACAAACATCACAACATACAGCCTTACTTTTTTTGGTTTTATTGTTGTTTTTAAGCCTCCCTCTCATTCAGGATCAGGCCAACTAGGGTGATGTAACGTTCCATTAAAATTTTCACCCTTTGAGTTGGAAGGGTTCCCTGTCCCAAGTATGAATCCTTCTGTCATATCCCTGACAGGTGATCATCCAGTTCAAATTCTTCCACTAACTGGGGGATTAGTATATTGGTTGACTGGCCTGGCAGTGATTAACAGCCTGACCAGCTGGTGACATTGCTGGAAAGAGAGAGGAGTGGGCTCCTCCTCCTGCTCTTCTCTCCTATCTGCTCCCCCCTCAAAAAAAAAAATTACTAGTCAGGACTTTAAGAGATTCAAAAGAAAAGACCTTCCTGATTTCTCTCAAGGAGAGGATGGTTACCTCAAGCTTATGCTCAAAGATTTATTCCTCTCCACTAAATGCTAGTTACACAAAAGATCACAAATAGTGAATAATGAATAAAGCCACTGCAAGCACGGCAAGGAGTTATACAGATTTAAATATACCAGAAAAGATAAGGAGTGAATGCTTTCTTTAGATGTGAGTGACTCAGCCCAGCCAGAAGATGAACTCCCATCTCACCCAAGGGGGAACTCCCCAAAGAGGGAAGTAGGAAATTGGAGACAAGTTGAGCTCGTTTCCCCTAAATGTTTGCAGATTCCAAAGTCTGTCTCCTGTCTGAATATCTATCTGTCTCCACCTGTCTGATATCAGTCCCCAGAATTTAGCACTACCGATGGGGTACTGGTAAATGTTTAACAACTGACTCCATGGAAAAGTCAACTGAAAAAGTACATGGCACACTTCTAAGTTTAATCAGCATTGTTAACACTTTGTTAAGTCTCTGCAATCAACAAAACAACAAAACAAGACCTGAAATGTAGCATTTGCCTATTTATAAGGTGCAAATACATATACTGAAAATTTAACACTTAATTCTCAGGAGCCATTTTGAGCTGACTCCAACACACTCCTGGGTACCTACCGCACACTTAAAGAAGGCACTGAAAAATGTCTCTCCAAAGCTCTCACATCAACTCCACCCCCTCACAGGCACATAAAATACAGTCAGCAGTCTTCCTACCAATTACTAGGCCCTAATATGTAGCACACAAAATGCCCCAGGCTTGGCTTAAAACTTGGGTTACCTTTAACTAAAGTCCATTCTAGCACCGATAGACCTACTCTACCATGATCTCATGTGATTCTCAAAGAAACCCCTGGAGAAAAGTGCTATCGCTACATCCATTTTATAGATGAAGAGACTGAAACTCAGAAGAGTTCCTGTAAACAAGTCCCACATTTCCAATATTAACATTCTCTTGCCTAACTCACACCACCATCCTTTCCCTTTTCCCCCCTACAGGTGCAACTGCCCAAAGAACTGGCATAAGGGACACAGAATCATCTGGAAGAACAAGAAAGAAGAAACATAGGTTGTGCAACCATTGCCAGAAAGCATTTTGAAGGCCCTTCAGAATCTTGGTGTCAGATATGGGAACAATGCACCCAACTAGTGGCATTTGTTAAAATCAGTGTGTTTGAACGATGACAAAAGGGCGTTTGCTGTGGGAAGTGGAGAAGAAATCATCCTAAAAGCTTAATCTGTCGGGGGTAGGATTGTCTTATTTCACGGGTATTTTGGTGAACTAGTCGAACCTAGAGTAACATTTCCAGAAGAGAAAATAAGTGGCAATTTTATGAATCTCTTCCTTGAATTGTGTTGTTTTGGACACTGCTTTCTACCAATAAATACGTGAGAAACATTAATTGTGATAATGGTATCACGCCTCCTTCTGTCTTCTCTGCTGGTTGTTACATCCAGGGCAACCTACCATGCCTGAGCACTTTACCCTGTGAGAATAGGGGGGTCAGCCTCAGGCTAGGTCCCTAAAATGCCTGTAAATGTTCAGAAAGGGCTGATCTATGACAGCATCAAGCTTACCCCTGGGTCCACTTTGCAGCAGTATCCGTCCCCTTATAGCCTAACGCTAGGTAAAGGGTTTTTCACATGTAAGCAGCTATCACATTCACCATACCATGTGGTACCAATGTTAGGTGTCCTATGAAGTATTTCCAAACAAGCCTCACACACAATGTTAGGTGTCCTATGAAGTATTTCCAAACAAGCCTCACACACACACACACACACACACACAAAATACTCACATATTGAGTCTCCTGCAGCTGAATTTCCTTCAAAGTCCAGGGGTCAGTGGGAAACATAACATCATATTTTTAGGGAGAGAAAAGTTTTGATGAATGAAATATCCAAGAAGCTGGTTGTTTTGTTATGTATTCTCTTTTATAAAGTAAAATTTAAATTTGTGAAGGAAATGCTCTGCAGGGGACTTGATGAGTGAGTATTTTTCTTGCATGTGTGTGTGTGTGTACCCTTTTCTGATGCTGTTCTGTTTGCTAAGAATTGGTGCCATGATCCACACTAAACGGAATTGCTGCCTAGAGTTACAATCTTGGTCATGTCACACTCGAGTTCTTTAGTGACTCCTCATTGCCCCAAGATAAATGTGCATATTCCTTAGTCTTCTATCAATGACCCTCTGCAGTTGTTCCTGCTAGGACTCTGCTCCTTAGCTGTATTTGCTGTCATTGATGGATATTCTCATTCCAGGTATTTGGAACAATGAGAGCAAAGTATACCACCTTCTCTTGGCTCTGGGAAGGAAAGTGGCCCGATGAGTTGTGTTGATAGAATGGAGGAGGTAGCTTTCTGTTTACTAATGGGGCAGGACCCCCTTGTTTAAGAACTGACTTGTCTCTTGGAAAAGAGGAGGGGATGATTCACATCTGGCAGAGCTTAGAATGTAGGTGTTGCTTCCAACTCTCAAGAGGGCAGAGATGAGCAGACCTGTATCCTAGCATGTGACCAGACTGGATCAGAAGTCATAGGCAGGACTTTAAGGCAGATCTTCTGTGGTCTTTCTCTTGGATCTGCTCTCTTTCCTCTGGGAAAAGATGCCATGACTTGCAGTTGAGTTTGATTTGAGGGAGGGAGGCTATGCAAGGTCACCAGCCTCACTTTCTCTTCCTGAGCCATCTGGGTCCAGTGACCAGATATTCATCAGGACTGGAGATGACCCAGGACGCAATGGGAGACCATGGCCCTT
Organism: Pseudocheirus occidentalis; assembly: GCA_028646575.1. NCBI lineage: Eukaryota > Metazoa > Chordata > Mammalia > Diprotodontia > Pseudocheiridae > Pseudocheirus > Pseudocheirus occidentalis. The sequence continues at coordinate 26,960,632 of CM053599.1, read as the reverse complement.
ACAGGATAAGGCCTTTTCAGGTACTCACTTAGAATGAGGTAAGTCTCATTCAGTACATGGGCCTTTTTAAGAAGTGAGTCAAGGGATGGCCCCTTTAATTAGGAAAAAAATAAAGGTGGGAGGGGAGGACCCTCAGGGTTCCTTCAAAGAGAAACTGATATCATTGACATTCATTGACATTCAGTAAGCCAGGAGGGCCGAAAGAAAGAAAGAAAGAAAGAAAAAAGGAAGAAAGAAAAAAGGAAGAAAGAAAGAAAAAAGGAAGGAAGGAAGAAAGAAAGAGGGAAGGAGGAAAAGAAAAAGAGAGAAAGAAAAAAGGAAGGAAGAATAGAAGGAAGGAAGAAGTGAAGTTGGTGACCTTGCACAGCCTCCCTTCCTCAAATCAAAGTCAACTGCAAGTCATGTCATCATTTCCCTGATGCCATGGTCCTCTTTGAAAATGAAGGACAAACACAACAGGTCTCTTTCCTGCAGGTTGATCAGATGAACAGAAACTTCACTCAGCTCTAGCTCACTCTCTTCCTTCTGGCAGACCAAGAGAAGCTTTCTCTCCTTTCAGTCAGGTTTAGCCCTTGAGCAATAGTTTGCCAGTCCCTGCTTTATTTGATGTAAGGAATTGTTGTAAATGTAAAAAAAAATTGACATAGACTAGGGGCACTGACATGTTCAACACTCCTTTTCCTACCTCTGGGTCTTGTATTGCTTATCACATCTGGAATACACTCCTTCCTCACCCCCACTTCATGAAACCTTTCTTCAGGATTGAAGCACCACCTTCTACATGGAGCCTTTCTTGATCCACCCACCCTCTACTCTTCCAACTTCTAGCCCCCTTCCTTGTGCTTATTCTCTTGCATATGTCTATATAGAAACCTCTTTTTTCCTCTTAAAACATAACTTCCTTGAGAGGAGGGCTTATTTCATTGTTTACATTTGCATCCCTAGCACCTAATCCAGTCTCAGGTGTCTAATAAATGCTTGTTGATGGACCAGTGATATCATTGACATTCAGTAAGCCAGGAGGGCCCAAAATAGAGGCATTAAGTAGAGCTTGGGCAGGGACCTATTATGGTCTAATCTATGAGTGAGAGATTAGAGAGGGAGAAAGAGAGAGAGAGAGAGAAAAAGAAAGAAAGAAAGAAAGAAAGAAAGAAAGAAAGAAAGAAAGAAAGAAAGAAAGAAAGAAAGAAAGAAAGAAAGAAAGGAAGGAAGGAAGGAAGGAAGGAAGAAAGAAAAAAAGAAAGAAAGAAAGAAAAAAAGAAAGAAAGAAAGGAAGGAAGGAAGGAATTTTATAATTTTACATGCTTAAACCATTAATCTATTTCATTCCCAATAATATAAAACTGGTTTTCCCCATTTTAACGCTATAGTATTCATTGTCACAGTAAAGTTGACAGTGGCTTCAATGGTTCTCCACTGACTACTGAATGAAGTCATAGAATACCGTAAATAGAAGCATCTCTAATCTTCTAGTCTGATATCCCCAAATGAATCTAGTGGATGATGTCTCTGGCAAGTGTTTGGTCATCTAGCCTTCCCCTGAACACTCCCAATAATAGGGGATCCACAACTTCCAGAGGCACTATTAAATGCTTACTGCATGATGCTAAAAGGGAGATGCTAAAAGCTGGGGACAAAAAGCAAGTCAAAAACATGGTCACTGTTCCTAAGGAACTCGCATTCTAATGGGGTAGATGACATGCAAGCCACTGCAAACTCAAAAGGCATATCCAGGGAGGTAATCTCAGAGAGGGCGCTGTTGGTGGTCGGCGAGGGGGCTGGGGAGAAAGTGGGAAGGACATCTTGGAGAAGATGGCATCTGAACCATCTTGAAGGAAGCTAGGGAGAGAAGAGACAGCATTGCAGGTAGGGGGGACAGCCAGACATTTATTAAGCACTTACAGTATGCCAGGAACATTGCTAAGTGCTAGAGTTACAAAGAACGGAAGAACACAACAAATGAACGGTTCCTGTTCTCAAGGAGCCATCGGTCTAATGGAAGAGCCAATATGCAAACAATTATATATAAATGAGATACAGGCAGGATAAAGTGGAGGTAATCAGCAAAGGGAAGAGGCTGGAGCTAAGGGAGATCAGGAAAAGCTTCTGGCAGAAGGCTCTGAAGTCTATGACTTCTGTTCCCCCCAGACCTACAGGTCACATGGGACTACGCCCAGCTTTGTCTTCTCAGTCAGAAACTCTAAGATGCCATTGCTGTTTCCTCTGCATACACACAACTTTTATGTTTGTGGGTGTGCATGTGCACATTTTATGGTGATATGTATTATATGAATTACTGCCCTCTGTAAGGGCAGAGGAGGAAGTCCTTTATAAAAGGGGTTCTTCTGGAATTGAATTCAATACTGTTATTTTATCCAATAATAACACTTTGCCTTTGTCTCACCTCTTGGAATCCCTCCCTTTAGGGCAGCGGTTCCAACCTGTGGGTTATGTTCAATTTGTAACAATGAAAATACATCCTGCATATCAGATATTTACATTATGATTCATAACAGTAGCAAAATTACAGTCGTGAAGTAGCAACAAAAATCATTTTATGGCTGGGGGTCACCACAACATGAGGAACTGTATTAAAGGGTCACAGCATTAGGAAGGTTGAGAACCATTGCTGGGGGATTGTCCTTGTTGCCTGTTTCCCTTAAATCACTTTGTTTTGACTCCGAATATGCCATATAGTCAGGAGGCCATAGAATAGTGGATATAGAGCCATGAGCATAAAGCTAAAATATGTGATTAGTAATAATTTACATCCAAGAATTAATATAAAAGATATCGTTGAACGGTGACAGTGTGGCATAGTTGATAGAAAGCACAGTAGGCAGTCAATAAATGTTTGTTGACTGGGTGACTGACCTGCATTGGTGGAGGGGTTTCCTCACTATGGAGTTCCCTCTCTCACTGAAATCCTTGGTCTAATCCCTATCCCCATATGTGGTATTTAACCATATATGGATGTACTGTCTCTCCCAATAGAATAAACACCTTGAGAACAGGTACCACCTTCCTTTGCTGGCTTACAGAGCCTGGCACCTAGTTGAGGGTTTAATAAGGCTCAGTGATTGACAACTGAGGTAATTCCACTGGTCACCATCATAAATCACTTCCTCTTCCACTGGTTAACAATGCTTTCTCCTCCAAGGCTAATGAGTTTAACAAGCACATGTTTTAAGAAAAAGTCTTGCAAAGACTTAGCAAATTTTATATCCTACATTCACGTACTCTTCAAAATGGTAGCGCCTCATAAGAATGACAGCCACTCTGGAAGAGGATACTGCAGAATTGTGAAAAACTAAATTGCAAGAAAAGGTAGCAAGCTTTCACTTCCTACTTTGAAATGCACAGAGATTTCCTATGGTAAAAAATGAGCAGAGTAGGCCACTGTCATGGAATGAGGTGTTCTAAGTGTCTGAACAATTCCAATGGGAGGGAAACACACATTCCTCCCTAGAGAATGAGTCTGGTATTATAGAAACCCTTTTCTAGAATATATTTCTATAAAATATTTAATTGAGTAGTTACTACAGGTGATCTGGGTGCACTTTGACTTGATTGTTAGGTCTTTTTTCCTTCTCTTAAATCAAAGACTATTTCTGTTTAATTGCTACTTCAGAATTAAAAAGCCATAGATTATTATTTTTCCCACTAACTATGAAATGTATTTTTAAAAAAATCTTTATTTGGGTTTTTTTTGCAGGGTGGAGGGCAGGGCAATTGGGGTTAAGGGACTTGCCTAAGGTCACACAGCTAGTAAGTAATAATTGTCTCAGGCCACATTTGAACTCAGGTCCTCCTGACTCCAGGGCCAGTGCTTATTCACTGCACCACCTAGCTGCCCCTGAAATGTCTTTTTGGTTTAAAGATTGTTTCCACATGCTTTTGGATTGAAGATGAAACTGATGATTGTTGCCTTTCAATAAAAACAAAGAAATCATTTAAATGAATTATCTATCCAGAATATTTATTTCACTGCGTTCCAAATGGTACAATTAGAAGGTAAGGGAAAAACCAAACCAAACAAACAAGAACCAGTTACTGACATGAGTTTCCCACCATCCTTCCTAGAACCACCACAACAAAAAGCTGTATGAGTAATATAAATAGTACTCAGCAGAACTCAATATTTGTTAATGCATCTGGTCAAGCATGACACAGGTTGTGTGTGTGTATATATATATATATGCCTTCTTTAAGAAAGGCAACACTCATGCTTATTTTGTAGCACAAGCTTGCTGGTGCAAAACCGATTACAACTTAAAAGAATTTATAGAAATCTAACAATGTATTTTGCTAAACTCCCACATAGCAGACTTCAAATCTGTAAACAGAGTGGGGAGTGTTTATCCAGTTTTCACTGCAAGATTCAAGCAGAGAGAAATGCAATACATGAACTAAGCTCTTTAAAAGATAATTTACATACAAAAGCTTACCATCCCAGGGTTTGGAGGGGGTAGGGGAAGAGGTATGTCTCCTAACATCTATTCTAATTAACAGACATTTTCATTCACCTGTATATACCTCCATATTTTTGTTTGTTTCTTAAGGCTGTTTTGGACTCTTTTAAGATATAAACAGTATTTATCATTGTAGTAGACATTATTAACACTGATCAATACTTAGAAATATGTTCATTATAACAAAGAATCAAGGGTTATTTTGTCCCCATGAAGAAACATAGATTTTGCTCAGTTTGTCTAAACAAGTACAGACTAAAAGACTAAAGGTCTTAGGAGAGAATAGAAAGGTGGGCGACTTTTGGTTGGGTTGAGTTGGATATAGTTTGGCCTACCCGCATCTTGCCACCTTGTTAAGTCTTGGTCAGGCTTTCCTATGGGCACCTCACATTTCATACACACAAACAGGAAGCAAGTTCTGGACAGGAGCAAAGAAAAAAAACCAAACTATTCCTGCCATGGATTTAATGACCATCATCGGCTACAGACATTTATTCTTTTCCTTTACTGATATAATCAGCAAATTTGTTGAAGCTCTCTTCCTGCTGCTCCAAAGCATCGAGAATGATGCCCATAGGGGTCTTCTTCAAGCCTATCCCTTCCATTTTATTCTCCAATTTGTTCTTGATATTCCGTAGTCTCAAAGAAGCATGGATGAACATCACTGGAAAAACAAAAAGACAAACAAGTTTGTAGCCGTTCTCCTGATAAACAGCCCATCCATTGTCTCCAAAATCTGGAGGGTTAAACGGTACACTCTCATCTATCCGTCCCATCCACATTGAGTTTTCTAATTTATCCGGAATGATTCATTTTCTTTCCCACTCCCCACCTCACCAGGAGAGGGGCTGGAGAGGTCACTCGATGCTTTTCCCTGGCAAGACAATTGCAGGGGGCTGCTTGTTTCTCAGAGTCCCTCCCTCATGGGCCAGCTTTTAAATTCATTGTATTTGGGTTTGTTTTACAAGATGCTAGGCATATCTGATCAGGATAGTAAGTTATACTATATCAGAAGTTCTTGACCTGGAATCTATGGTTACATTTCAAGGGATCCATGAACTTAGATGAGAAAATCATTATGGTTTTATTTTTACTAATGTCTAACTGAAATTGAATGCTCCCTTCAATCATGAGTATAGCAACGAACCATTACTGTGAGAAGAGACTTGTTCATAGGCTATACCAAACCATCAAAGGGGTCCATTATACAGATAGAGGGAAAACCTCTTGTAATATGGTTTTAAAATCTTTTATAAGTGATCTTGCCCCAATTTTAGATAGAAGAAAGATGTGTTAGTGTGGTTCTGCTAGTCAAGGAAGAAATATATTGAAAAGCTGGGCAGAAAAAAGTACTCTTCTGAATTTGCCTTTCAACAAAACGAAAACGAAATGAATCATCTATCCAGAATGTCGGAGATGAAGTCCAGAGAATGAGAGCTGGAAGGGCAATAAAGAATCCCCTCTAATCCAGCCACAGTGTCTATTCATAGCTACAAACCATGGGAAGAACATTGGAGCACACCAAAAGATACCAGGAGATAAATGAATCCCAACCAGTCTTGATTTGGTTCTGAGAGAAATTACAACTCAGGAAATCTTCTCTATCTAGATTAGCCTGATTCAGGGTGGCCCAAGGCAGCCCAAGGTTGTGTGGTTTTATACTGAGGTGGACAAAGGGGGCTGGAGCCTTTCACAAATGCTCCACGCTACGGGAGTGCAGACACCAGATGCCTTTGGAGATGCCAGCCGGGTGTAGGTCAGTTAAGCATAACTTGCAAGGGGTTGTAAGATGGGACTATGGATTTGTCTTCCTGGCTCTCCTACTTACTTTGTAGCTTTCACCTCCATGCCTTAGCTGCCTTCCCACCCTGGAACAGCCCTCCACTGGGCCATCCCTCTTGTCCTATTGATGAATTCTTCTTGGGCAGCCAATCTGTAAAGGGCTACAGGCTGGTCTCCCTTCCTTCCTTTCCTGGCCTTGCTTTTGCCTCTCTGGACTTGACCACCATATCCCTGCTTTCCAGCTCCTTTTCTATATGTCGTCCCTCTTTAGATTAGAAGCTTCTTGAGGACAGGGACAGTTTCTTTTTGCTTATATTTCTGTCATCAGTGCTCAGCCATGTCTGGAACACAAGTGCTTCATAAATATCTGCTGCCTTCCAATGCTTCATCAGTCACTCTGGGTGTTTCTAAGGGGAAACATATTATAGCAGCCAGTGCTGGATGGGAAGTCAAGAAGAGCCGAGTTAAATGACAATAGCAAGTCATTTAAATTCTCTGAGTCTCTACAAAAACAGGGGTAATATTACCTGTGGTGCCCACACCTCTAGGGCTGAGAACAGAATCAAATGACAGAAAACATGGGAAGCACTGTGCAAATCTTAAAAGTGCCATAAGACTGTGAGTTACAATTATTCTAATGAAGCTGTAATTGTATGAATTCAAGCATTCTCACAACCCTTGGCCCCAACTTTCTGGAAAGTCGGGGCTAATCAACTTATTTTTGAATAGGGCCTGTGAAGTCATTGGCATAGGAATGCCTGATGAGGAAATTCCTCCCATCAACCAGATTTGCACCTGGTCTTAGCTCCCTAGGGCACTGAGAAGTGAGTGTATGTGTCAGAGATAGGACTTCAACCTCATTCCTGACTCTGAGGCTGGCTCTCCAGCCTCTAGGCCTCTCTAAATCAGAATGACCACAATGTGAAGTTAGGCTAGTACTTGAGTGAGAGAGTCGGAGGAAAAATAATCTACCCCAGCTCCCCGCCTCGATTTTGGAATGAGTCCCTCTTTTAAAATTCCATGCTGGATCTGATAAATTCAATGAAGAAATTCTGTATGAATTAAAAATAAGATACTCCTCACTTGCTAGGCTGGTGTTTTTCTGTACCTTTCAGTGTATGCAGTTTGAGCTCCTGATTTCTGCTAAGGAGAATGGGAGTTCACCAGTGGCTCTTCATTGCACACAGCAAGCAGGAGGCCTGGAGTCAGCGGACAATGAACCATGGTAGGTTCAGCCGCCCATCAGGGCAGAAACGACTTCACTGCCTGGGCATTCATAATATGGATTCCAGTGAATCACGCTGAGATCATGGGATAGAACCTTGGAGCCCATCTAATCCAATGCACATCTTACAGATGAGGAACCTTAGGCCCAGACTCATCCAAGAGACTTGCCCAAGGTGACGTGAATAAAGACAGTGGCAGCACTTGAACCTGGATCCTCTGACTCCCAAGCCGGTGCTTTTCTCCCAGACTATTCTATGCTGTTTCTATATTGTTAGCTCAACCTTTTGATTCTAATTCAGAAGCATAAGAGGAAGAACATGGTGCCCGATATAACTGTCAGACCAAGAAAGAAGTTTGAGCTTCCAAACAGAGCCAGAGTTAAGGAAGGCAAAGACTTCTTGTGAAGAGCTGCAGAGCAGGGTAGGTCTTGTTCTCATGTCCCTGAGAAGTAGAGAGAGGGAGGAAAGAAGCACCTATCAAATGCCTACCATGTGCCAGAGCTTGTGCTATGCACCTAACAAACCTCATCTTACTGGATCCTTACAATAGGTAGGTGCTATTACAATCCCAATTTTACAGATGAAGAAACTGAGGCAAACAAGGTTAAGTAACTTGCCCAGGGTCACACAGCTAGTAAGTGTCTAAGGCTAGATTTGAACTCAGGTCTTCCTGACCCTAGGCTCTGCACTCTAACCACTGTGCCACCACCTTTATAGACAGTAAATAACAGATCTCCAAAAGAACAACCCAGTTCTTTGACCGTCCTTAGCGGCTACTAGTGTCATAGATTTATGGGATTAGAGTTGGAAGGTAAGGCAGTAACCATTCAATCTAACCCATAACCAAAGAAAGATCTTTACAATACACCAGTCAAGCGGTCACCCCACCTCTGCCTGAAGACTGCCCAGTGAAGGAAAATTCACAAGCTCCCGGGCCAGCCTGAGGAAGCGTCTTCTGACCACAAGTCTAAATTTATCTTTTCACTCACTGTTTCTGCCCTCGGAGGCGAAGAACAAGTTGAATCTCTCGTCCACAGGAGGCAGGGGATAGAGTACGGAACTCTGAGTAAGGAAGACTCGATTTCAAACCCTGCCTGGAACACTTAGCTGTGTGATCCTGGGCAAGCCACTTGATCTAAACCTCAGTTTCCCAATCTGTAAAATGAAGGTAACTCCCATGGTTATTATGCGGATGTTTATAAGGCACTTTGCAAACCTTAATTATTACTCGTCTGTAAAATGAGGACATTGAAGCCCCTACTGGCTCCGATACCCCTTAAAATACTTGGAGACAAATGATCATGTTACCCTAATTCTTCTCTATGTTATACTAGACACCCCTAGCTCCTTTAACTTATCCTGCCCTGTGGTCCCTTCACTATCCTGGATACTCATTCTCCAGCTTATCAAAGACCTCCCTAAATGAGGCTTAGGAACCAAACGTGGTACTACAGTTAGGGTCTGACCAGGTCTGAGAAGAGCCGAGATCTCCTCCTTCCCAGAAGCTACCGCATCTCTCAATAAAGACTAAATTTGGCTTATCTACCATTTCACAGTACAACTTATATCAAGCTTGTAGTCCACTAAGACCTCCATTTCTTTTTCAGCTGCCATGAGGTCTAGTCACACTTCTTCCATCTTGTACCTCTAAAGTTCACTTTTTTGAACTCAAGAGTAATGGTTTACATTTACCCCAATTAAATAAAATCTTACTCAGTTCAAACTGGCTACAGTCCTTATAATGAGACTGATTCTGTCACTCAGGGCATCGAGCAGCCCTCCAGGCTTTGTGTTGTTTATAAATGGGAATGGTAGGAGGGGGCTTCACTTACACAGCAGAGGAAAGGTGATTCCAAACACAAAGACCATGACACCGCCAAAGAAGGAGATGAGGAAATAGCTGGACAGCATGACCACCAGGACAAAGGTGGTGGGGTACTTCTTTTTGAGATGGCGAAGGAAATCTTTATTCTGGGCAGCCCACACGAAGCCGGTGAACACGAGCACCACCACTGTGCCCCCCAGAATCATGTTGAAGGGACTCAGGAACCTGGTGAGACAAAAGGACAGAGAAAAATCAGATCCAGGTAAGGGCCACAGTTTAAAGCTACCGGGCAGTGGGGGCTAGTGTTTGTGAATGTTGTGCGATCTCGTATGGGAAGCACGACATGGCTATTTGCTATGATTTTTTAAGGCATCCGTCCATATGGTGGCATGGATAGAGCACTAGGCTTTGTACAAAATCAGGAAGGGGATGGAGGGAGAAACAAACATTTACTAATACTAAGCCTCCTGGAGCAGCTAGGTAGTGTGGTAGATAAAGCACCAGGCTCAGACTCAGGAAGACCCGAGTTCAAATCCAATCACAGACACTCATTAACTGTGTCAACCTGAGCAAGTTGCTTAACACGTCTGCCTTAATCCACCGGAGAAGGAAATGGCAATCCACCCAGTATTTGGCCAAGAAAACCCACGGATATGATGGTTCACAGAGTCACAAAGAGCTGGTAATGACCGAATAACAAAAACAAGCACAAAGCGCCTACTGTGCGCTTTACAAAAATGATCTTGTCTGACCCTCACAACAACCCTGAGAGGCAGGCAGGTGCTGTCAATAAATTAAGGATCACAGGCAGACTTGGAGATGGAAGGGTCCTTATTACCCATCTACTCAAATCCACCCTCAAAGGGGCGGAAATAGGAGCTGAGGTAAATGACAAGACTTTCCCAGGATCTCAAAGGGAGCAAGTTAGCAGAGGGAGGATCTGAACCACGGACCCCAACTACAAACCAGAGACATTCTTTCTGCTGCATTTAAATCTCACCACTGACACACAGCAGCTGTGTAGCCCTGGCTGAGTCACTTAACCTAGAAACCTCAGTTCCCTCCTCTGTAAACTGAGGATGAAAACGTGCTCAGCACTCCCTCTGCAGAACGGTCCTTAGGCTAAAGTGAGAGTGTGTGTACCAAGCACCTTGCAAAGCTAAAAGCACTAAGGGAATGTCATTTGCTATCATGACCATCATTGGATCTATTTGTGGAAGGGACTTCAGCTAGTCGAACCCCCTCATTTTACAGGTGGTGAAACTAAGGCCCAGAAAAGGAAATTATGTGCCCAAGGCAGAACTGGGATTTTATCTCGAGTCCCAGGATTCCAAATTCTCCACTTTCTCCACAGCCCCACAACGTTTCCCACCATCAACTAGCATTACGTTCCAGGTCACTGGCTATGGCATTTTTCTCTTTTTAAAAAATGTATTCGTTTTCAATTCCATTGGATTTTTTTTTGTTATCCCATTTGGGCTTTTCTTGACAGAGATACAGGAGTGCTTTGTCATTTCCTCCTCCAGCTCATTTTACAGATGAGGAAACTGAGGCAAAAAGGGTTAACTGATTTGCCCAGAGTCATGTAGCCATTAAGTGTCTGAACTTAGGTCTTCTAAGATCCCAGGCCCAGAAATTTATCCACTGCACCATCTAGCTAACCATTGTTACCCTTAGGAGTCAAAATTCTCCTAGAATTCAATACTGTAGCTTGTGATAGCTGGGTCATTTCCTTTTTTAAATAAAAGATACATTTTTATTCATATCCTTTAAAAAAAAAATCACCGAAATTTCTCCCAATATTCCTCCAGTTCAAACGAGCCATCCAAATATAACGAATAATATTTTTAAAGGGGAAAAATGAAAGAAAAAACCACCAAAACTGATGAATACATTTTTAAAAGTCTGAAAATATCATCAATGTGCTACACCTGTAGACCTCACATTGTGGGTAGCGGTGCCTTCTCACAACTCTTCTTCGGGGTCACGCTCATCCTTTGGAGTTTGGCAACATTCCCTTTTGATTGTTCATTACTGGTCTTTCCCCTTACATCAGTGGTTCTCAAGCTCTGGGTCACGACCCCTTTGGGTCTGCCCACATGCAGATACACCCACATACAAGTATTAAAGGGTCACGGTATTAGGAAGGTTGAGAACCACTGACTTACATTGTGCCTACGGCTTTCTTGGCTCAGCTTACCTGAATCTGCATCAGTTTCTGTAGCTCCTTCTACACTTCTCCATATTCATTAGCTGGGCCAATCTAAAGTTTAATATAATCAAATACATCTAGCTAATAAACTAAGAGGCAGCATGACACAGGAGACAGAGGACCAGTCACCAAGATCTCAAAATACTTACACTTTTCCATTTTGTCTCATGTCCAATTTTTAAGCCATTTTGTAGCAATTATACAACCCTTGGGAACATGGAAAACACACCATAGGGTAGAAACAAAGTGTAAATAGGCAGAAGCATGAAGGGGGAATGCAGGGCAATTGGGGTTGTGACTTGCCCAAGGTCACACGGCTAGTTTTTGTGTTAGGTGTCTGAGGCCACATTTGAACTCAGGTCCTCCTGACTCCAAGGCTGGTGCTCTATTCACTGAGCCACCTAGCCACTCCTATAACCTTCTTTCTTAAAGAAATACTGGACGAGCTAAATTTTGACGAAAGGTAACATGTGACTGGAGGCACATCTTTTCCCTGAAATACCCTTTAAAATTTTTTTTGTTATTTATCTCTTCTGCTTTTATATCTTCATTATCTCTAAATAAAACTTTGTTCCCCCTCACCAACCCAGAGGGCTATTCTCCAAAACAAAAAACGAAGAAGTAAGAGAAAAAAAGAAAGTGGTTCAATAAAACTGACCAATCTATCCACCAAGCCAGACAGTAGAGACGGTCCCCTACTTCTCCAATGATGGGAGAGTGGTCTGGAATACACTGACATGTTCTGTAAGGAGATACCGTGATGCAAAATAAGAGAAGAGCTAATAAAAATATAACGGAAGGGTCGAAAGCACAACATGGGGCTGTCTTCTACCTTTCTTTGTATGGCCAGCATAGCACTGTAGGTTTTTAAAAATTCCCAACAATGAAAGATGATGAAACACATGTGTTTGCACCGACTGCTCCCCCATCCCCTGGGATGCATACCTTTCTCACCTCCACCTCAAGGGCTACCATCTACGGGAGGTCTATCCAGGATTACTGGTGTCCTCCCTCAAGAAATTACTGTGCACATTTCCTATTTAACATACCTCTCCGCGTGTATACATGTCTGCATACATATATCCATATGTACATGCATCCCTATTCATATGTATATGCCTATCCATATTACACAACATCCATGTGCACGCACATGTCTGCATGTATTTACACAATAGCACACATATCAACTACAGTCTATAGGTACACATATCCACGTGTGCATACATGTATGTCCACATGTGCACACATATCCCTATGTATATACACATATATCCATATGTATGTGCACACACTTATCCATCTGTATATAGGCATATACCATATATACACAGACATATATCCACATGTGTAGGTGTCTCCTCAGTTTTTAGCATGGTGCTTGCACAAAGTCATGATTTAATGACTGCTTCATTCACTCATTCATTCATTCACTCATTCATTCATTCATTCATTCATATGGTTTATCTCTTAATAAGATGAGCTGCTTGAAGGCTGGGACGGTTTCATTTTCCTCTTTGGATTCCCAGCACATCACATAGCACCTGGCATACATTACATGGTTAATAAGTGTCTGTTAACTGAATCAACATTTTTTTTCTCTGAAGGGAAGAAGTGCTCCAGGTATGAAACGCTGCATATGCTTGAACATGGGGCTGTTTCATTCGTTGTATCGGTTTCATTTCTCTTTTTCGTTGTTTTGAGAGAAGGTTCTAGGGCAGTAAACTGGGAAGTGACTGATGTTTTAAAAGAATATAGGGGCAGCTAGGTGGTGCAGTAGATAGAACAGGGGCCCTAGAATCAGGAGGACCTGAGTTCAAATTCAGCCTCAGACACTTACTAGCTGTGTGACCCTGAGTAAGTCACTTAACCCTGACTGCCTCCAAAAAAAAGCATCTACAAAAGGTATCAATAGAAAAGTTGAAAATAATTATCTTTGTTGTTGTCCAGATTCACACAGAGATCAGAAAATCTGAATCCAGATGTGTTCATATTTCTATATCATGCTCCTACTGTCCATTCTGAAAGACTTGATTTGAACAAATGAACCTTATAAATGGCAAATATGCGGTAATTTAGTTTACTAGTTTCTTTCAAACACATGTTACCCATCTAGGTTCTACAAGAACTACATGGTACAGTTATATAATACAAATGAATAAATAATATAATATATCGTATTATTATATATCATGTATAATATATTGTTTATATAATGTCATATTATGCATAATATGATATATTATAAAATATTAATATAGAAATAAAATAAACTAATACAACACAAAACAATAATATGATGTAATGTAATATAATATGATGTAATATAATAATATAATATAACATCACATAATATAAATGAGGAGGACAGCTGGAGTGGAGATAGCATTGTTTAAGAGATGCCCTATAAGTGAATGTCTGCATGCAACAAACCCTTTAAAAATGCCAAAGATTCATCATGCTGATGACAAAAATGAGATAACGTGTAGAGTGCTGTGCGAATCCTAAAATGCAATATGCATATTGGCTCTTATCATCGGGGAAAGAGTACTGGATTTGGAGTCAGGAGACCTGGGATTCACATCCTGGTTTGATCATTATTAGCTGTGTGACCTTGGCCAAGTCACTATACTGTCCAGCCTTCAGTTTCCTCATCTTAAAAATGGAAACGATAATGCCTGTCCAACCTACCTTTCACACAGTGGTCATGAAGAAAGTATAAACCTTAGAGTGCAACGTAAATGTGAGCCACAACCTGCTCAAATATTTTTATGATGAAAAATGGTGTGCCTGAGGTGACTTTTTTTCATGTCCTAGGCTCCCTGCTACTTCCCCACACTAGCCGCCGGGTAAAAACCTATAGATTCCTCAAATTAATATGTTCTTCAAAATTCATAATTGAAGAAGTACTAAATTTCAGTTACAATGAGTAAAAATAAAGTTTGTTTTCCCCCCCCCATCCCCCACCCCCATCCGTGTCCACGAATCCCCTAAAACCTCTCAGTGGACTCCAGATGAAGAATTCCTGACCTGGAGCCAGAAAGGATCTCAGAGAGTGACAAGAACGAAAGCTCTTCTTTATATGGTACTTTAACGTCTGCAGCCTTTACACACAGGGTCTGATGTGCTCCCCACAACTCTGGGAGGTAAGAGTTGTAATTATCCACTTTACAGTTGAGAAAACAGAGGTTAAATGACTTGCCCAGGGTCACATATCTAAGGGTTTAAGGCAGAATTTGAACTCAGGTTTTCCTGACTCTGGGTGCAGCAATCTAGTCTAATGCCCTCATTTTACAGATGACGAAACTAAGGCACAAGGAGACGAAGTGCCTTGCCTAGGATCACATAGGTATAGTGGTCATAGTAATAGTTAATTTATATGGCACCTACTATGTGTTAGGTATTATGTTAAGAGCTTTACAAATACTATTTCATTTGGGAGGTACTGTTATTATAACCATTCTATAGATGAGGTAACTAAAAGAGGTTAAGTGACTTGCCCAGGGTCACACAGCTTACTACAGGTTTAAGGTAGAATTTGAACTCGGGTCTTTCTGATTCCAGGTCCAATGCTCTATTTCACCAACTGGCTGCAATTAAGTATCAGAAACTACATATGACAGACTAAGGGTAAGATCAGATTTGATTTTCCTTAATAGATCAAGATTTCCTTAAAAGTGAAAATAAAGCTACAAATAAACAAATTTCTCCTATTTTTCTCCAGATAAGTAAAAGAACCTGGAGTACATTCTAGATAGAATGTCTACTTCGTTTTAAAGGATAGCCTTTCTTCCCCAATATGCTTCTCATTTGCACCAGCTGCTCATGTGATCACTGTAAGAACAGTACTGAAGAATCTGGTTTTGGTTTACAACACACCCAGTCCTGATCTGTAATTAGACAAGGAACTGGAGCATCCAAACTGGAAAAAATGAACAACGTTACCGAGGGCAGAAATCACTTTCAGCCATGTGCAACTCCAACACAATTCTTTTCTATTGTTCCTTTCATGAGCCACCGGATTCTCGGGAGCAAGGGAAAGAAAGAATCTTGAAATGCCAAATGTCACAAAGACCCCTGTCACTAAGACCACTCCAAAAAAGAAAAGAAAAAGCACTTCATTTTTTTTTCAAAAGCTGAAACTAGTACTAGGTGTAGATGAGTCAAAGTTTAGTAACAGTTGTGCCGTTAGTCATATGTCACAGGAAACCCCACGAAGATTCAGGCTCAACTTTCCATAAATACACCACCCATATTTCATGCAGACAACTGGCCCTAGTCTCAGTTAGGGATCATACATACACAGTTGCTGCCTCGGCCTCTTCGGAGGACAACTGCACACTCAGTGGGGAAAACAGCCAAGAAGCTTATTTTTTAAAAAGTCAAAAGTGTTTAATTGAATTATTTTCTGTTGGAGATATTACATTTTAAAAAGCTCTCCCTATAATGAGTAAAAGAGCCATAATCATCCATTACAGATGAAAAGTGTGGTTGTTGTTGTTTTAAATAAACTGGGGAAAGCGGCCAATGTGTCTGGATACATAATGTCAATGTCACACAGCCTTGCTTATTCTGTGCTATTAACTAACTGTAAAGAATCAGTTTCTTCATTGTAACTAGTCATTTTCTCCATTGTAACTAAAGTCATGTAAAACCGGGAGGGGGGAGGGGGAGAAGGCAATCAGCACTCCCTGTTCTAAGGGAAGAGAAGTTGTCTATTCGTGGGTGCTGACAAATCACAGAGCCAGCCAAAGTAATTCAAGAGAGCTGACCCTCTTGCAATCTAAGTGCAATGTACTGAAGAAGAAAAAACAAAATCACTGCATCCTACTCTAATCACAGAAGCAAAGATCTGTGGAGCTTGAAATTGCCTTTGAGCAGAAAGTGACTGGCCCAAGGTTACATAGCATCATAATGTAGCAATTTATTTAAAGTTAGGGATTTGTGAATAGGCTAAGGAGAGGAAATATTTGGAAGGTTTCTAAAGTATTCTGCACAGGACTCATTTTGACATGTCAATCAATAAGTATGAGTAAATATGTAGGAGCATACAAAGAAAAAAATAAAAAGGAACATCCCTCGCCCTCAGGAAGCTTCCATTCTAGTAAGGTGGACAATGGCGTGCAAAAAAGCATACACAAAATAAATATGAGGGCTTATTTATTTTTTTGACAGGGGAAGGCACCAACAGCTGGTAAGGATTGGGCCAGATTGATGCCACTTCAGCAGAGTTCTGAAATAATCAAGGGATTCTATAAAAAGCAAATATGAAGGCCTGAAAAAATTAATTTAAGCCTAAAATCTATGTTGGGCTAGGGGTAAATAAGGAGCATCAGTACTGAACATCTTCAGGGAGAGATGCTTTGAATCTTTAAGTACAAATTCAACAGATTAAAATGAAATTTGGAAATATTTAATAAAATAAATAAAAATATGTTAAACCATAGGTAGACATATTCTTAGAAAACCACTAATAAGTGGTGATTTTCAAAGTTAACATGTGGCCCACAGGAATTCTTATATATGGTTTTGTGTCCCCCATTTTTATTTGAGTTTGATACCACTGATGTAGTCCAAATTATACTTTACAAATGGAAAAAAGACCAAGGAAAGGCAATGACTCTGCCTCATTTAAATACAATTCACTTGCAAGTCAAGACAGGGCTCCCCTGATGCCTCAAACACCACTCTATCTACCTGCTGCCTTCTTCTTTCAATTCAAATCCAATTCTTCCATGATGCAGTTCTTGAAGCCTTTCAGTTCAACGAACATTTATTAAGTGCCTACTCTATGCAAAGCATTGTGCAAGCCACTCCAAATCCAAGACAAGAAAGAAATCATCTCTGCCCCCAAGAAGTTTCAGTTTTGCTGGAGGATGCAATAGGTACAACAGATAACAGAAATACACGATTATATTCCTAATCACGAATTAAATAAAGTACAAAATTCCACTAGCCTAATACTTTCCTAATTATTCATTACATCTATTGTAACAACCAATTTATTCAACTTAAAACAAGGCAAGCATTATGTTTATATTAGATATGAATTTATTTTTTGTATTTAAGAGGTTTAACATAGATTAGAATTCACATATCACTATCTGCATATAATGGTTCTATTTACCTTTTTACAAGGCTGCTACCTTTCAACAAGGACGTGGGCCAGCTCACAAGTCACCTAGAAACACTTCAGATTAGGTGGTAGTGAACAATTAACCCCAGGAACTGAAGTGTAAAGGGAGGGATGATGTGTGCATCCATAATCAGGAAGACTCATCTTCCCTAGTACAAATCTGGCCTCAGACACTTGCTAGCTGTGTGACCCTGGGCAAATCACTTCAACTTGTTTGCTTCAGTTTCTTCATCTGTAAAATGAGCTGGAGAAGGAAATGGCAAAGCATTCCAGTATCTTTACCAAGAAAACACCAGAATGGGGTCATGACAAGTCAGAAACAAATGAACAACTAACAATTAACTCTATGAAACTAGGTATAAACCTATTCTTCCTTGCTGCCTTAGTAGCCAGAAGGGAGCACTAGACAATTATTATCTGAAAGTGTGATTCTAAATCCTTTAAAATTAAATCCAACTGAACTTAAGAGTCTGGAAGACCTGAGTTCAAATCCCACCTTAGCACAAATCCCACCTTAGCACATATTAGTTGCATAACCACAGGCAAGGACTAAAAAGTATTACTATGCTATAGATTAGACAATATACTGTCACTAGACAGAGATTAACCATGGCATACCAGTTGTTTCTTACAAATGTACAGTCTGGTCACTTAATTCCTCTGGGACTTAGTTTCCTCATCTCTAAAATGGGAGAAGGGCCAGTCCCTTCTTGCTCTAAAGCTAAGAGCCTATGAACACAAAACGACAGGATTTTAATTCTACTTAGCTTGGCACTGATCTCCAATGCCAGTTTTGGTACGCTCACTTTCCCTCCTAAATTATTAAACCAACATGGCTGTAAAATATTCTAAGCAGGTCAGAAAATAGTCAGGTCACTGTCACATAACTCTTTTCTTTTGATAGCCCTGTGAGGTAGGTGGGTAAATATTATTTCCACTTTATAGACAAAGAAGCTGATGAAGTGAGGTGATTTGTTCCAATTCAGAAAACTCCAGGTTTGAGAAGTGACATTCAAAGCCATGTTTCTTTCCTACCTCCAAGTCCAGCACTCTTCCCAAAACCCCTAGGGCAGACTTCAGTGTTCTTTCCCTACTCTGAGTGGGCTTTCTGGACAAGCCGCATCCCTGCATTAGCTAATGCACTGAGTACGGAAGAGGGGTGTGTGTGGAAATCCTATTAACAGTAAATGCTTTCAGAGCTGGGACTCAGATATGAAAGAGAAAAGACTCATCACAAGAGAAAGAAGAAATCTATAGGGCATCACTTAACCTTGAAGCTAAATGGCCAGAGGACAAATGAACAACTACAACATGATATTAGATTTCTTTAGGGACAATCTCTCCTGTAAATAATGATTAAAAAAAAAAAAGAATCCTAGTCCTCATATTATTTTGTATAAACTGGAAGAATCAATTTCCATCTTTGGTTAAAGATTTTCCTAAAAAAGGAGCTCCTCACCTTAACAAGTTTCAAAGACTCGAATGGAATCCATAATGGGAGCAGCTAAGCTGACTACTTATTAGCCGTCTGGTGCCGAGCAAGTTGCTTAACCTCTGTCTGCCTCTGTTTCCTCATCTGTACAAAGTGGATACTAATAGTACCTTACCTCAAAGGGGTGTTGTGAAGATTAAACAAGTTATGTGTAAAGCACTTTGAAAACTTTTAGGTGGCACATAAATATTAATTATTATTACTAATGGATTATATTTGCAAATACTCCTTTTAGTGACATTTTCCTCAGGAAGGGTTGTCAGCTCAAGTCAGCTTGAATTCCCTTTACCATAAGGGCAAAAGGGGCATGACCTCGCCGAGATACCTGGGAGAAAGAGCAAGGGCAAAGGCAAGGGACTGAAGACACAAGGAGGGCAAAGGGAATTTGGGAAACAGAACAGTTCTAAAGCACGTCCTGTGCAGACTGAGAAATTGTGTACTCGAAAACACTGAGTCCTGGTTGTGAATATCACCCAGTAACTTGAGAGGCTGGGTGATTTTCATGGTCAGGAAGAGAGAAACGTGTTTTTATTCTACTGGAGAGGTGTGTAACCAGAACAAAAGAGGGGTCAGCTATATACATTTCCCAAACCATCATTAGATTCCTCACTTAATGAGGAATAATCACTGTTATCTATGCAATGTCAAGTGATCTCAGGCTAGACTCCCACCATAGTGGGTGAATCCCCTAGAATACACATAGGAAGACAGGCACTAGAGTTAGTTAGCACAGGATGTGCAAGCATTGCTGGGATACGATTTGCCCCTAGGTGGAGAGAGTACCCACACCAATGAGACAGATGAGTGAAGACTTGTGTTGATATGGGTGGAGAGTGTTTACTTGAGTTCAAGTTAATGGAAATCTTAATTCAGCCAAAAAGCATTACTCTTACTCTAAGCCAGGCACTAAACTCTGGGGATATGAAGAAATGCAAAAACATTCCTTGTCACCCAAGGACGGTATATTCTAATGGGAGAGACATGTAAAGAACCAGGTGCATATGAGTAGGTAATAAAGCATTTCTGGTAAATGGTATCTGTCTTTAAGGGATCTTGTATTAATACCATCAATAACCATTTACATGGTACAGTCTAACTATCCACAAAGGAAAAACCAACTGGATGAGAATGTCTATTGCCAATCTAGCTGAACAATCCACATAGTATGTTGTTGGACATCCATCTGTATGAGCTATCTCTATCAGACAGTAACCACAAATGGAGAGGGAGCTGGGTCTTGGACTACAAAGGGAAAAGCAAAAAGGTTGAATTAGGCATAGAAAATTGTAGAATTCTTTTAATGACCCAAGCTTCTCCCTGAAACAAAGGCTCATCTTGTTAGTAACAATTCTAGTGTTGTTGAATAGTTGCAAATTATAAAACAATACAACCTTGGGGGGGATTAATTATGGATTTAAAGATAAAAAAGGCACATTTCTATTCACACAGAACACACAGGCACAAAAGGATTCTGTAGGAATTCTGTCTCAATTTCATACTTCTTGCTTTAAACGGTGGTTCTCAACCTTCCTAATGCTGCGACCCTTTAACACAGTTCCTCATGTTGTGGTGACCCCCAATCATAAAGTTATTTTCGTTGCTACTTCATAACTGTAATTTTGCTACTGTTATGAATCTATCTGATATGCAGGATGTATTTTCACTGTTACAAATTGAACATAACCCACAGGTTGAGAACGTGTTACTTTCAAAACTGGCCTTCTTGTCTGGGCTTCCTCCAGAGCCTCCTTCGATGATTTCAGACTAACATGACTGTCAAAGAACTGAAAGCTAATCTAACACCAAGGGCCATGACAACACAAGACATGGTGAAGGAGAGCAGGCCTCAACGTGTAACAAGTAAGGATGAAAAAACATAGGTTATGAAGAATCCAAGCAAAGAATGTCAACAACAAAAAAAAGTAATAATGATTTCCCCCAATCCCACTGGTCACATGGCAAGAGGGAAGGGTAATGAAATGTTAATCCCCATGCTCTATGGGTAACCTCCTTATGCCAAGAGAAAGAGAGGGGGTAAAAATGTAAAAGAAAAAGAAAAAGAAAAAACCCAATAGTAAATTTGTGGTAGGACCAGAGTGAGAATTGAGGGGGATGAGGAAGCACGGCTGGATTGTAATCTGTTACCAGGGAAGAGCACATCCCCATCAAGATCAGAGATCCATTGCAAAGTGGCCTGTCCTCTTCTTAAGTTCTTGGCCCCCTACTCCACGACTCCAAAGTGATTGACTCAGAAGAGGCTGCTGAAAACAAGAAGGGTGAGGTATCTGGCTTCCATTGTCTTTTTAGTACTAGAAAGTCTCCTCAAAGGACTGACAGAGGAAGAATTCTCCGGGGAATAAAAATAAAAATTAACCCTTACAAAATATATTAAATTTTTTAAAAAACAAACTTTTCTTGATAACTTTTGTTTTTACGCCACCTGTATTTCCCAAGTATCCCTCCCCTCTCCTCAGGAGACAAGCCCACCACAAAGAAGACAACAAGCTTTCTTCAGGTCTGGGGGGAAACAAACAACCCACAAAATGAAAAAAAATCTGCCATTATATTCGGTGCTCTACACCCACGGTCTCCTAACTCTTCAAAGTAATGCTTTAAAATGTGCAGAGTGTTTTTATGTGAATCATCTACCTTGGGCCTCACAAAAGCTATGAGAGGAAGACTACACAGCCGTCTTTTTTTTTTCCCTAAACAAATGAGGAAAATTAACCTTGGCAACACATACACTAAAACTGAGAGGAAGCACTGTCCAGCAGATAGGGCACTGGAACGGAGTCAAGGATCCCTCCTCTGAAGCTTGTAAGCTGCATGACCCTGATTCCCTTAACCTGTGTTTGCCTCAGTCAACTCATCTGTAAAATCAGAAGGTTGAAACTGATGGCTTCTCAGGTTCCTCCTACCTCTAAATATATAATCTTATGAACTGAGGTGTAGAGTGGTTAAGCAGTCCAAGGTCATAGTTAGGAGTAAGGGGCAAAGCTGGAATTTGAACTCAGGGCCTCTGACTCAGTGGCACAGACTATCTTCTTATTTATTTTCTTTGTGCTAGACAGATGCATTTCAGTCATAGGAAACTCTAAATGGCTGGTTGGATAGTTTGTGAGTCAGTTTAGGATGGACAACATACATTACTTCCCCATCCTGCTCCTTATGCTTGTAAAGGCTTCAAGTTCTGACAAAATATATCATGAAGTAAAGCCACAATTAAGAAAGAAACCTGAGATGATGGAGCAGAGGGGTCACTTTCTCTGAAGCTAGAGAGGGAAGCCAGCACATGGCCAGTGTCATCCAGCATTACTACCTGACAGAATGAGGTGAAAGGTGAGATCTGAAAGGGATCTGTCAACCAAGATTTAATATCCTTCCATTTAAAACAGCAGGGCTTCCATCACCTTTGAGTTTGAGGAGTTGAAAGCCAATAAAAGCAAATATTAGAGCTGTGGGCTGTTGGAGAGTCTTGATCTGTAAGACTGGCAGAGGAACCCACTTCAAACAATTCAACAAATCAGAATTAACACCTAATCAAAGCAAGCTGAAGTTTCAAGTTCCATTTCTGACAGCACAGTATTAGGAGAAGGAATATGCTTTATAACCAAGAGATCCAAATTAGGATCCCAATTTGATCAGTTTCTAAATCTTTTAAAATATTGTCTTTATGATATTGTCACTACTATATATAATATATATATTCTCCTGGTTCTGCTCACTTCACCTTCCATCAGTTCAAATGTCTTCCTAAGTTTCTATGAAACTGTCCCTGTCATCACTTCTTATATCACGAAAATATTCCATCACATTCACATATCAAAATTCATTCAGCCATTTTCCAATGGAGAGGTAACCCTTGGTTTATAGTTCTTTGCCATCAAAAGAAGAACGGCTATAGTTTTGTACACATAGATCTGTTTGCTCTCTTTGATCTCTTTAGGGCACTAGTAATGACTTTCTAAAACTTACTGATGGGTGAGCTATAGGTAACACACACGTTTTAGAGAGATCTTGCAATGGTCAGTGACTTGTCCCCGAATTGAACAGAACAACAATAGGCTGAACTGCCTTAGAAAATGGCCCCAAGCTTTCCCCTGAAATGAAGATCCATTAATTTTAAATACCATTACCCTACGGGTGTTGTCTGACTGAGTCATGAACACTACGTCTCTGAGATAACTAAGAAATGAAAGTGGGGATCAGCCAAAGGGCAACAGAGAAGCACGTGGTGGGGATACGCCAACTGCAAGACATGATGGTTGAGGAATTAAAAAGGTGTAAAAGATGTCATCAAAGAAACACAATGATCAAAGAAGACGCGCTGGTTACATGTCTAGATGTCTGAGTACAGTATTTTGGGTGAATTGATGGGAGACCATGGAAAAGCATTGCATAGGATGGGCAGGCACAGATGAGCTGTGTTCCATTTTGCTGGAACAAGCAGCCACATAAACAAACTCAAAGACCTACGTGAGCACTCTAATCACTGTATATTATTCTCCTTGTTTTGTTTACTTCACTCTGCATCAGTTCAAACACATCTTCTCTTGCCTCTCTGACTCCTACGCATTAACCATTTCTTACAGGGCAACAATATTCTATTTTGCTGTTGATTGTTTTCCAGCCATTTTTGAGGAGAAAGTTTCCCTCTGAATTCTCATGATATTTTGCAACACTTAGGCATTTTAGTGGAAAGAGGGCAGGATCTTAAGAATCTGTCTTTAAAAAGTGACTATAATCAAGCTGCTTTCCCTCTGTGAGACTCAGTTTCCTCATCTATAGAACGAAGTGGCTGTACTAAATTATTCCTGAGGTCCCTTCTAGCCATAAATCTATGATTCTATGAACTCCACACTGAGCTGTATTAAAAAGAATAGAATGTAGAATTTGGGAAAAGGACATAACCAAACTGACACCAAGATTTTAAGCTTAGATGATAGAAAAATGACCATTTGGTAGATAAGATAATGAGCGTAATTTTCTACTTGTTGAGTTTCAAAAGACACTGGCACATATAAGCAGAAGCTGATCATCTGTCTGTAGATTACGTTACATTTTTGTCTGAAGGTCTGTGACTATTTTCAGGGCCAAAGCCTACCTCAGACTTATCTATGAAGGCTTATGGAGTTGCGTGAGGCACAGAGCCATACAACTAGTTAACTTCAAGTCTAGCACTCTATCCATGAAGCCAAGGGGTCTTTATTACTTCCATGGCACCATATCTAATCACAGATGAAGACTAGTTAACTTCAAGTCTAGCACTCTATCCATGAAGCCAAGGGGTCTTTATTACTTCCATGGCACCATATCTAATCACAGATGAAGACAGTCTTCTAAAGATAGGAGGCCTTTGTAACCTAGAAACCTCTACATCTACAGTAGATGTAAGACCTGGCGGTGAGAAGATCACTGTCCTCAGATAGCTAAAAGGTTGTCACATAGAATGAAGACTCCTTCTATTGTTCTACAAGGCAGAGGACCAATATGATATAAAATACAAAAAGGCACATTTCAATTCAACATAAGGCAATACTATCTACAAATTAGCTAGCTAGGACAGCACAGAGGAGAAAACCTGAGTCTGAATCCTGCCTCAGACACTTACTACTGTGACCCTGAGCAAGTCACCTAGCCTGTCTGCCTTAGTGTCCTCATCTGTACAATAGGGATTTTTTTCAGGGGGATGAGGAGAGAAGATAAATGCTTATCAATTTAAAAAAATTAAAAATATAGTACTGGCTAGAAACTTTCCAAATACATCAAAATGTTTATAGCAGCACTTTTTGTAGTAATGATTGGAACAAAACCAATGCCCATCGACTAAGGTATGATTAAACAAATTGTGCTGTAAGAAATGACAAATACGAAGAATTAAAAAAATAACAGAAAGTCTGATATGAAGTAACACCCTTCCTTCTATTTTTTAAAATCTATTATAAATATCTACCCTGGGTAGGAGAAAAATATATTCATAAATGAGGGTTATATAATGAACAGAGGTTGTTTTTCTCTGTTGACTATCTCTAATTTATCCTATACAAAGATATCCTCTACAATAGCTAGAGGGATTTGGGTTTTCTATATCTGTCTTCTTTGTACATGACTGTTTGCAGGTTACCTCCCTCAGACTGAGAGCCCCTAGGGGGCATGAACTCTCTTCTGTCTCCCCAAAGCTAAGCACAGTCCCTGGCATTCCCCCACAGCACTAAAATTTCTTTTTTTTTTTGCTTTTTTTTTGGTTTTTTTGGGAGGGCCGTTGGGGTTAAGTGACTTGCCCAAGGTCACACGGCTAGTTTTTTGTGTTAAGTGTCTGAAGCCGGATTTGAACTCAGGTACTCCTGACTCCAGGGCAGGTGCTCTATTCAATGCACCACCTAGCTGCCCCTAAAATTTCTTTAAAGAATATATAATGCAGAAACAAGAGAACACTTTATACAGTAATAGTAATATCGTTTAAAGAATAATTGTGAACAACCAAATTATTCCGAATATTATAGTTACTTAAATCAACTACAAAGGATCCATGACGATTCTATCCACCTCTGAAAAAAAGAACCAACAAATATATATACATACATTTGTGTGGTAGGGGGAGGGAGGGATACCGTTCTGAACTTCAAATGTAACCAAAAGTAAATTAAATCAAATTTTAAAAGAATAAAAGAAAAATTCATCATGTTGAAAAGGTACTATTTAGCAATTAAAATTAAGAATGGAGTAGGATGATTATGAAACAATTAATGAAAAAGAATTTATTAAATCCCTGTTATGTGCTAGCTGCCATGCTAAGTACTAGAAAAATGAAGAAATATAGAAAACAGTTACTGCCTGTAAAGACCTTCAATTCTAATGGGGAGACAACATGCACATGGTATATATTAAACGTCTAGATTATTAGATAATGAGCTCCCTGTCACCAGGGGTACCCAAACAAGAATCCCTGTTAGCAATGAAGAAAAGATTCTTGCATTGGCTTGGCTTAAATATTTCTCCCAACTCAAAGCCTTTCACCTACTCCCTCCCCCCTTTTTTTCCCTTTTAGGAATACTACAATTAGACTTTATCCCCTATTTGGAAATACATGCCCACACCCACTGTTCTTTGACTCAGAGACCACAGTAGCTGAACTATATTTACTCATACCACCTGACTTACCTTCTTGAACCAGTTGGGTGGCCTATTTGACAGAACCAACTAATTTACATGTAAGATGTGAGTTCAGATCAGTCTCAGACTTTTACTAGCTGGGGACAATTGTACTTGGAGGCAAGTCACTTAATCTCTCTGCCTCAGTTTATCTTATCTGTAAATGGGGATAATAACCACTCAAAGGATCACAGTGAGAATCAAATGCAATATTTCAGGTGCTTTGAAAAACTTTAAGTGGTATATAAATGTTAGCTATTATTATTATGCCATCACAATTAAGGACAGATCTTACCAAGGCTCTAATTAGACAGATGACTAGCTTTATTCCAGCTACACCACACAACAGGGCTTTGAAAAAGTCAATAATCAACAACCTTAAATGTTTTTTCCCTCGTCTCAAACATCAGTTTCCAAAGTGATGGAAATTATATGTAGTAGGTATATATATACATATATATATATATACATGTACACATATATCTATCTATCCATCTATCAATAGATCAATATATCAATCTATCTGCCTCTTGATTTGTGTCAACCAGCAATTACTTTTCATCTACTTTTTCTAAATTCACATTTCTATTTCAGAAAACTGATCAGTTCCTCCTCCCTCCTCTTATACCCTTTATGAGCAATATGCTCCAGCGATAAAGAAAGCATCAAAGGTTGCTGTCTCAAAGAAAATTTTGCTTTATAGGACCACAGGTCTTGAGCCAGAATGGACCTTCTAGCCCAAACTCTCATTTTACAGAAGAGGAAACCAGTGAGTGAGGTAGAAGGAATTAATCTGGTATGTGTACTTACTACCCATAAATGAAATAATGCATGTAAAGAGCTTTTTAAAAGCCATGAGAAATATAAGCTTCTGGAGGGCACGGGCTACTTTATTTTTGCCCGTCTATCCCCAGTCCTGGCAGAGTGGAGAGAGTAGGCCTGGAAGTCAGAAGAACCTGAATTCAAATTTGGCCTCAGACACATACCTGCCTTAGGCAAGGCACAGCTCCCCCAGGACTGCAGGGTAATAATGAATGACCATAACTAACATTTACGTGGCACTTTCTATATGCCAGGCACTGTGCCAAGTGCTGTATATATCATTGTCATTTGATCCTCACAACCCTGGGAAGAAGGTGCTATCATCTCCATTTAACAGATGAAGAGACAGACGCAGGCAGAGGTGAAGTGAACTTGCCCTGCATCACACGGCTAGTGTCTGAGGCTGCATTTGAATCCGAATCTTCCCGATCCAGGTGCAGAACTCTATTGACTCATTTCATTGGAGAGAAGGTGCTAGCCAGCATCTGCCGGGAGTACACTTATCTGGGACTTTCCTGGATTATTAAAATCACAGGTCCGTCCCCTATCTCCAGCCAACACCACCACGTGCCTGGTACTTGTAAGGTTTTCTTATAAATGCTTGGGAATGACTAATATAAAAGTTGTTGTTATCCAGGGAAAGTAAGGAGGACTGCTTCTGCCAATCACATAATGCAGTGTCACTTTCCTGGCTGACAGAGCGGTCCAAGCCGAAGGAGGAGTAGAGGTCTCTTTATTCTTTAGACTAATAAGCCAGAAAACCGATAGCCCTTTTTCCTCTTTGCAGAAGCCGGGGAAGGCATTTTCTAGGAATGAAATACAACCATCCCAATTCCCTGAGGGAATCTTGTGTGGGCATCATGTCCAACCCTGAGGTGATGGGAGTGGGAGGGGAGGAAGAGGAGGTCCGCAGACGCCCACAGTAGAAGCTGCCCGGAACAAAGCAGGGTACCAGCACCAGCAGCCCACGAGATGCTCAAAATGGGAGAGCCGTGACACCTCTGACCTAATTTAGTTCCTGTAGCTGACACACCCACGCACCGACGACACCCTGCCACCAGCGCACGCACGCACACCCCCACACCGCTACTTGCTCCTGTTTTCAGGGCCCTTCGTACCCCGATTCCCTAGGCCGACGAGGGGCAGCGCAACAAAGGCGCGCCTTCCCCTCCACCCGGATTCATTTTCTCGGGAATGCGCCTCCAGAAAAAGCTCCTCGGCCAGACTCGCGGTCGCCTTCGGCCGGCCCAAAGCGTTCCGGAGCGCACTGGCTCCCCGGGGCCTCCAACCTTAAAGCGCTAGGTGAACGTGGGCACCCACCGCCATCCCCATCCAATCCACCAAACATGTATTAAGTGTCCACTCCGTGCAAGGGACAAAGGCAAAAATAAAACGGCCTCTGCGCCCAGAAGCTTATATTCCACTGGAGGCTACAACAAACCCACAGATAAACAAGATGCAATATTTTTTTTAAGAGGGGGAGACCACTAACTGCAAGAAGACTGTCTCTCGTGGGATAAGATTACTGCGCTTGAAGGAGTGGGTGGTGGGGGGCATGAAAAGCAGAGAGAAACGCAGATCCCCAGATCCTCCGCCGATCTAAGGCTCCAGAAAAGAGCCTTTTTCTAGGACCAGCAGTTCACAAGGCGCCCCGGCGCTGGCCCCTTTGGTCTGGGTTGGGCAGAGCTAAGGTAGCGTGGGGAATGGAGGGGGAGGATCCGGCCTTGGCCTCGCCCGAAAGGCCAGTTTCCCTGACCTGGGAAGGTCTGCGGAGAGGCAACCGGCGCCCGTGGGAGGCCAGCGGGTTTCCAGAGCTCTAGCACTTAGCACCCGCGCCCCTCCGCCTTCTTTTGCCGGGGGAGCGCACTTACGTACCCCACGATGGAGATCACTATGGCCGCGACCACCATGTAGTTGGTCTGGTAGTAGAGCAGGTTGCTGACCACTCGGTTGTTCCATTTGGAAATGTCCCTGAAGTCGGGGCGCGCGAAGCGGTCGGAGCCCGGGAAGAAGTCATCCCAGGCGCGGAGCGCGGGGACTTGGAAGTCCATGGTGGCTGGAGCTGGGGCCGGGGCTAAGACGGGGACTCGGGGATCCGGAGGCGGCGGGCACGGGTCAGCTGAGCAGGGTTAAAGCGCAGGCGACTGGCTCCGGCTACGTCGGCTCTGTGGTTGGCGAGCTAAGAGAACCGAGTACGCGGAAGCGGGAGGGCGGGTTTCTGCGCTGGCTTTTTCTCCTGGCTGTAAGTTGTCTTGTTATCTAGTAAGTACCCTGAGCAACTGGGTGTTTGGAGGAGACGAGCAAAGGAGAGAAAGCAAGGCACTCCCCCCCAAGTGAATGAAGTGGTACATGCCTCCCCGGCCTTTGCGTACAATCCCCCCCCCCCCCCTCGAGCGGGGACGGGGCGCTCGAATACTTAATATAGGGAGTGTCTCGGCAGCAGACAGCTGCCATCCAGGAAGACGTGCGACGGGACGGAAAGGGGCAGTGCTGGCCAGCTATTGGAGGATGGGACTGTTTAAAAAAAAAAAAAAAAAAGACGTTACTGACCCTCCCCCTCCCCACCGCGGCCGCCGGCACTCACACTACACTACCTCCCCTACCCACCCCCGCGCGCGCGCGCACACACACAACACACACACACACGCACGCACGCACGCACGCACGCGCTTCTCATGACTCGGGGATGGAAAACATTCAGAAATGGGAAAGGAGACGACATGCACTATCCCTTAGCACAGAGCCTGGCCCAGTAGGCTCTTAATAACCGTTTGCTTTGGGCATTGTGTGATTCTACACAAATGGTCTCTAGTTGTCGGTCAGTTCATAGCGAAGGGGCAATTTGCAAAAAAAGAGCACGAATGCCTATCATGAATGACAGTACCCTGGGTCTCAGTTTTCTCGGAGGCGAAAAGGGGGTAAGCCCGGGACTAACAAAAGAGATGAAGCCTTTATGGACCTGAAAGTCTTGCATAATAATGGTAATGACGACGATGGCTTAGATATGGGGGAGAGGGAAAGGTTGCCAGAGGCCTTGAATTTGGCAGGCCCCTCCCTTTCGAATCCTGAACCAAACTCTACCTCTGGAACTTCCGCCGCGAGATCCAGATCGGAGGCGGAACTAAGGGCTGCACAACACAGAGGTGCTTAATCACTCCAAGAACAAACATCAGTTATGTGTTTACCTTGTACCACGCACCTTGTTCCACCTCCCACACAAGACCGTGTCTGAGCCCTCCCAGTCATTAGCACTCTTTTCCTCTTCCAACTATAGATCGGGGCTAGGGCAGAAGACTTGGAGTCAGGGAGACCTGGGATCAAATCCATAAGCCCCATACAGTTACTGGAAGTATAACCCTGGGTAAGTCACTTAACTTCCCTCTGACTCGGTTTCTTCATCTGTGAAATGGGGATAATAATAGTCCTTTACAGGGCTTTGGGAGGATCAAAAGAGTGAACCCATCAAGTGCTTTGTAAACTCCCAAGCGCTGTATAAATGCCAGCTGTTATGATTCTGTGTTACTTTATAAACAGGTGGTGTGAATGTTGTAACGCACCCACCTCCCCCAAGAATGTTTGGGCTTTTCATGCTCAGCACCTCCCACCACACCCGGCACAGAGATGCTCAAAATACACGTTCTTTGACCCTGACCAGTAACCAACTAAGGATGATTCCAGAGAACCAATGACAAAGAATTCTGCCCCTTTCCGATAGAGGAGGGATGGAGTCAACATGCAGGGTAAAACACATTTTCAGACATGGCCGATGTGGAAATTTGTTATACTTGTTTCTGTATATTTGTTACAAGGGTTCTGCTTACCTTTTTCTTTTTTAATTGGGAGGAGGTGGGAAGGAGAGAAAATAAAAATAGAATTGAATTAAATTAATTCATTAGAGGCCGACAGTGCAGTGAATAGAGGGCTGGGCCAGGAGTCAGGAAGTCATTGTCCCCAGTGCTTGCTAGCACCATGCCTGGCCCCTTGTAGGCAGTTAGTGAATGCTTCTTTTCTTCCTTTCATTTGGAACATCGGTTATCATTCTGTTATAGCACAGGACAATTATGCACACCTAGAGTATAATATATAGTACATATGTACACTGTCTGTAGCAATTGTGTATAATATATGCCAATTATGACATTCCTTTTGTCACCTTTTAAAAATAAAATTCCTGATACTAGCTTGTTTACTTGGATGTTTCTTTTTCTCATAAAGGCAAGGTGATGCGTCTTTAGCACCTTCTGGTTGTTTGGATCCCAGAAGAATAGGAGGTTTTGTCATTATTTATTATTTATGGCACTAATGGCCTCTACAGGAACTAAGAAAAATGACTAGTTCCCTCAATCCCAAACATCCAAGTGGGCCCCTTACTTCTCCATCACCAAGCATTTCTATTTCATGATCAATATGGGGGAATGAAGTCATTCATCAGGCGTGTATTAGGTACCTGTGGTACTCTGGACATCATGCTTGTTAGTGATGAAGAAACAGTCTTCATCATCAGGAAGCTTATATTCTATTGGGGGAAACAACATATAAAGTACTAAGGTAAATTAAATTAAGTTGAAGACGGTAGGTGATTAGGTATGACAGATGTACTGTCTACCTTTAAGTCAGACAGACTGCGGATGCAAGTCCCAACTTCAACACTTACCAGCTATGTGACCCCAGGCAAGGAAAAAGGAGTCAGTCAGCTGAACGCAAATGGATCAGAGATGTAGAGCTGAAAGGGACAGAGAGGCTATTTAACAGATGAAAAAACCAAGGCTCACAGAGCTTAACTGACTTGCCCAAAGGTTTAACAGAGTCACATTTGAACCCAAGACTCTCTGGCTCCAGGGACAATTGCTCTTTCTGTTGTACCATTTGGTTCTTTTCTGTGCCTACTCAGTCATGGCAGTGAATCCTCCTATCTACAAAGGAAAAGGTTAGAAAGAAGAAAAATAATAGTAATGTATTTCTACAGTACTTTAATCAATTTGGTTCAATAAAAATAGAGTAAGCCCTTGCAAAGCAAGACACTGTGCTCAGTGTGGGTGCACTGACAAAAAAAGGAGTCATACCTTGCCCTCACAGAGCTTACATTTTACTGCATGGAGACAAGTACACTTAGCAGTAAGTGCAATATATATAGAAAGAATCTTCAAATCTTCAAAACCTGTTACTCCACCTTTGGGACCAGTCTTTCTGAGACTCTCTGTTTATGGAAATAGAGCAATTTCCAGAAGCAGGCTTTCTGGGAAGCAGAGGACCTGAAATCAGGTAAGCACATTCATTGTGCTTTGGAGATTTTGGTGAGACTGACCCATGTTATCCTGGTGATGGAATGTCCCTTAGCAGCCTGCAGGCTGTGGACAACACCTTCCCTTCTGTTTTGCTGTCAGTTCCTTCTCATTGTGATGTGGGAAGCAGCCAAACACTCAAGACAAGCTCCAATATTTTCCCTATTTTCAGAGCTAAACTTGCTCAGAAACATGTACTGAATTTTCTGCATATCACCCAAGAAGAAATTTAAAGAAGAATAGGAAGTCTATTTGTTTGTGATATAAGGTGGGTGTGTGCTCTTGTAAGACATTTACATCTAAATAAGGCTCATGGGAGGCATTGAGAGATATGATCTTTGCTCCAGAACATCCCCAAGGAGAGGAAGAAGGCTGGGACAACAGCTGGGGATGGAGGAAGGTGGGAGAGGAAAGAAGGGCAAGCCCCAAGCCTTGCTAGGCTGGACCTGAATAGAATTATACCTATCTGCCCACTGAAACATCTCTAGTCCAGTAGCACAACAGACTCAGAATGAAAAGCCACTTAGGGTGGAAGGGTACTCTAAGTTTACTGTCCAACTTGGCTCTGTTCCACCAAATACTGGCTGTACAAAAGACTGTCGTAAATTGTGACTAGCAAGTAAAGCCATTTATCCAAGCAAATAACAAGCAAAAATTTGAAAAGTTCCATAGATTAGATCAGGGTTGAGAAACAATGGCCCTTGGGCCAAATATGAACCACTGCCTCTTTTTATATAGCCTGCTAGCAGAGGATTTTTAAAAAAATCATCTTACCATTTCTAAGCTCAGGAGCTATACAGAATTCGGCCCATAGATCATTGTGAGAATTCATTTGGACCTCTATCCCAATCAGTATCAGTCTGCTATTCTACATAGATCATATAGGGATGCTAGGTCCTTATAGTGGGCCCCAAACTTAAATGTAATTTTTACTACTTGTTTACCAAGTTATGAGGCTTACTTACACAATTATAAGAATTCTGACACAATTATATCTGAAGATATCTCTAATCTGTTTATTCAAATTTCATGTGCAAACGCAGCATGGATGGGATGTCTTGATGCTTTGGAAAGTCTTCCAATTTGTTTTTGTAACTCCGGACCTCTCTCTTGTCCAAGATGAGCAAGTGACTATCTTATGACCACTTAATTAGTGGAGATGTCCCAACCTGTGACCCCCTTGCTAATATGTCATTTTTGGCCCTTAAGAGCAAGGTCAATCAACCACTAAGATTCTGTATTTTTCTATGCCTTTTTTGCATACTTGGGCATCAAACTCTAAAAAACAAGGTACTGGAAGAAGGGAGCATCTCAGATGATGAGGAAAATCTGAGGTCCACTTCATTAGAGGGGCCATGGACCCTTTAATAAAGTGCCATTGACTCAGAACTCTGTCTCATTCTCTTTTATTATACTTTGGACAACTTTAATCCCTACATCATAATTTGCAGATTTCTGGATTAGACTGTATCAGAAAATACAAAGAGCAAATGAGTTCTTTAGATGGGAGAGAAATGAGATCTTAAATCAATCAAGAGGTTCCAATTGTGGAGTCCACAATCTCACTAAAAGGAAATTCCTCAAGGTCTCTAAGGAAGCAACTTAGAAATCAGGAGACACATTAAACAGACAGCCTCCCATTTATGTCACCAGTCTTTCTCTCTCCAAGTGTCTGGAATTGGTCCAGAAGAGAATCTAGAACTAAGAAATGTCTCTTTTTTCTTAAGCACTCACATCAATGCCAACTTTCATTAAGGCATGCATTGTACATCAACATGCTCCCTAACAATTAGGTGAATTTTATGGAAAAGATCTCAGGTGTGCCTTGAAACCCAGGTTGTAGTAACATGAAAATATATGAAAGCAAAACAGAAAGCATTAGCTTTATGTAACAATTTATGCCTGAATCCTTCAATAATGGCCTTGGGGTAAAGGTTGGGCATGTTATAGAGGGGATTACTTTTCAGGTAGGAGTTGGACCAGATGGCAGCTAAAGTCAATTCTATCTCTTAAACATTGTGATTCTGAAAAACAGATGAAAGTGAGGAAACTTAGGAGAAGAAAAATAAGATGTGCTAGGGCAAGGGCTGACAGGAGGACTATCATCAGATTGCCCAAAGGGGTTCCTACTATGAAGAGGTTGAGAATCTCTAAGTTAGGGGCTGGGAGCAAGGAAATGTTGAAGGGGAATCATTAATTTATTCAACAGACTTTTATTAAACACCTATTATGGGCCAAGCTTTCACGGGAGACTATAAGCTCTGGCAGGTCTTACCTGGCCTGAAAAGCTTGAAGTACAGTCCCAGGGACTCCCAAAGTCTGCCTTTGGGGGACCAGGTGAGCTAAGAGCACAAAGGCTTTATCACCATCATGATGGATACTTGATGATGAATTATTTGGCCATGGCAACCCATGAAATAAAGAAAAATATAAAAATGGTTCTCAATCCAGTGCCCCCTTTTTGCCTCTGAAATGATGGCAGCTAAGTGACAGGAAAGGAACCAGAAGGCACTAGAGGGTCCAAGGAAAGGAGCATACATGGTGGATTGTGTTCTGCCTCTCTGGAGGGAGAACCCACATGGTCGAGAACAGGCATCCGGTAGAATACTGGTATAAAGACAGGATGTCTCATTCGAGGATGGATATCATCTTTAGAAACTATGAGGATGATGTATCAACTATAAATCTGAGTTTTGGGGGTAATGTTTAAATGGATAAAGATATAAGCAGGAACTACACATTGAATAAGTTACAGCGCTGATAACAAGAAAGTTCTGAAAGTAAAAAAACAACAAAAACCCCCCAAATTCAAACACCAACGAGTAGGCCATTTGCCCACATTTGCCTGGCTTTGGAGGAGGGATCTGAGTTAGCCACCATAGCCTTGTCTCACTCTTGTTTCCCAAGGATTCTAGGTGGCCTCTTCTTGGCCCTTCACACTTATTATCTTTGGCCTTCCCTGCTCAGCAGAGTCTCTTTCCCTGTCCCCCTCACCCTGTGATTTCAGTGGTTCAAGGAACTCTTGATAAGGAAACTCAGAATTCCTTCTACTAGAGCTCCTCTGTAACTGGCCTGTAATTTGTAGTTTTGAAAGGCTACCAGGGCACTGAGAAGTCAAGGGAGAGTCAGAATGTGTCTGAGGCAAGACGAGAGCTGCTTCCAGGCCTTCTTAGCTCTGAAGTCATCCCTCAGTCCACCAAGTCAGGCAACCTCCCTGGCTAGCTCCCTTCTATTTGGTACAAATCCAGGGTCACAGGACTGCTTAAGTTAGCTTTAGAAGGAACCTGAGAAAATGACAAAGATTCTAAACCAGAATCTCTCCCCTCACTTTTCTCTTTCCCTCCCCTTCCTTCTCTCTGAAACCATTTCTGATTCTTGTAATTATTGGCGCTCTTTCCCTTTGACTCAATTTGTCATGTATCAGTCAATGTCAAGGAGAATTTTTAAGCACATACCATGTGCCGAGCAATGTACTAGAAACCGGGCATGGAAAGATACAAAGACAGAAACGAAACCATTCTTTTTTGCCCTCAAAAACCTTACCTTTGTGGCACATCTCCCTAGGAGAATGGAGGTTCCTTGAAGGCAGAGGTTTTGTCTTTACATCTCTAATGCTTAGCAGAGCACCCTGTATGTAGCAGAATCATAGTTGATGCTCATTAAATTGAATTGAGTGTATATTTAAGAAATGGAAGTGATGTTAAAGATTACATCATCTTACAGAGAGCATTAATTTCTGTTTTCTATTTCAGGTATCAAATTCAAGTGACTTTTATCCTGAACATCACTGGTGTTTATTTTCAGATGATGTGACTCTGAACCATTGGTCTCTGATCTCACTTGTCAGAATATCATTGCATTGACTCAAGATGTTGTTCCAAGACCAAGGGGCTACGTCCACTCCCTGAGTCTCAGTTTCCTTAGCTGAAGAATAGATAAGATAGATAGACAGATATAGAGAAATAGATATAGATGTATGCATATATATATATATATGTATGTATAGTTTACATTTGTCTAGTTCTTTAAAAGTTTGCAAAACTCTTTCCTCATAGCAATCTGGGGAGATAAGGAATGTAAATACCATAATTCCCATTTAAATGGGAATTAGATGGGGTGGCATGGGGAGAGGGATGAAGTCACTTGCCCTAGATCAGAGAGTAAGTGTGGAAACTGGGATCTGGGTTCCCTTCTACCACTCTGCTCCCCTGCCTTTAAAAAGGGATGAGTTGGGGGAGGTTGGATTAAATCCAGCCATCAAGGAAACAACAAGGAAGAATTCATTGAGTGCCTCTGATGTTTAAGGGTATACAAAGACAAAAATATAACATCCTTTTCCTTCAAGGAAGTTGCACAGAGCTGGAAGAGACTATGAGCTCATCCCCAATCCTCTCATTCTATAGATAAGGAACAGAAGTCCCCAGAGCTTGTGACTTGCCCCTGGTGGCACAGACCATGCATAGTAGAGCCGAAATTTGAATTTGAGTCCACGGACTCCAAATCTCTCCTCCATCCCAATCTGTCCTGAGTCATGCTGTCTCTCAATCCTCAAAGTTCTTTCCTCTATAGGTCACACAGCAAGCTAGTATCTGAGGTCAAATTTGAACTCAGTTCTGCTTGCCTCCAAGCCCTTAGCCGTGTCACCACCTAGTGTCAGGCAGCTAGGCACTCTCACTTAGGACCTGGGTCCCCACCAAGCTGCTATTATTTTCCTCAGGTTATATGGTAACTTTGAAAGACCAGGAACGGCAAATGTAGCTACTGAGCCCTTACTGGTGTGCTTCTCATTATCAGTCCAAATTTGTTGAACTCCATTGCTTTAAAAAAAATTACTGAGGTTTAGAGAGAATGGTAGTGACACAAAAAGTGCCCCTAAAATCAGGCGTGTGACACAGTTGATAAAGCACTGGGCCTGAAAACAAGAAGTCCTGTGTTCAAATCCAGCCTCAGATATTTTACAAGCTATGTGATTCTAGGCATGTCACTTAACTTCTGCAGGCCTCAGTATTTTTCTCATCTATACAATGAGGATAATAGTAGCATCTACCTCCCAGTGTTATTGTGAGGATTAGATGACATGATTGTGAAGTGGTTAGCACAGTGCCTGGCACAAGTTAAGTGCTATTAAATGTGAGTTATTGTTGTTGTTGTTGTTGTCATGATTTCTCCAGAGGTCCCTGGGGAAGGAGGGTGATGGTGTTCAAGCAGAAACTGGAATTCACTGGGTTGAGCTGGAGCCAGACTGTGCTCAGCAATCCCTGGCTTCTGCCCCACATAAGCTAGAGGAGGCAGAGAAGACAGCAAACGAGGGAAGTCATCTAAAACTGGGTCCTGATACGTGAGTAGGAAAGAGACCCTCAGGAAATTAGGCTGAAGGGGTGAGGCCCATCTTAGAGAAAGCACACAGGAAGCATGAGGAGGTAAAGCTCAAGCTGGTCATCATTTAGTAGGACTTGGAGCACCCAGATGAGCAAATGGAGCTGGCTGCATCCCGTTGCTGGGCGATGGATGAGCCTGAATGCTGCTGAAGAAAAGTATTCTGAGAAGTATGGGGAGATAAAGATCCTATCTGACATCCTGAAGGAGGCAGAAACCTGTGCTGAGTTTGCTGAAAGAGCAGCTGGAAATAACAATTGATTTGGGAGCTGGAACACGCTCAGATACTGAAGTAAAAGGCCATCAGCAAAGAAGTGGACCAAGGTCTCAGTGACATGACCTCTCTATAAATGGAAATGCACTAAAGAGGAGGCTTTGCAAGACCTGAATGAAATCTAGAAACTACCTTGATCTGCCCGTCCTCACCCACCCTCCTCCTACTGAGACTGACTTTGTAGATGCCAGCTTTCCTGAAACAAGCCTTTAAACTCAATATACCAAGCCCCTACTTACATGCACCTTATATCACTTTCACCAAACTCTCTCCAGCTCTCTTCTTTTGGTCCGTTTTTTTTTACTTTGAAGGGAGGAAGGCAGGGTAATTGGGGTTAAGTGACTTCCCTAAGGTCACACAGCTATTGTGTTAAGTGTCTGAAGCTAGACTTGAACTCAGGTCCTCCTGACTTCAGGACCGATGCTCTATTTACTGCATAGCTTAGCAGGCCCACAAACTCTCTTCTTAAAAGAGAAAGGTGGCTCAGTGGAGAGAGTTTGGTGTCAGGAAGACCTGAGTTCAAATCTACTCTTGGGAGCTGTCTATAAGTGTGACCCTGGACAATTCACCTACTCTGCCTCAGTTTCCTTAACCCTAAAATGGGTGTAATAATAGCACCTACCTCCCAAATAGTTGTAAGGTAATATTTATAAAGTACTTAACATGATCTCTGGCACATAATTGGTACTAATAAATGCTTGTTTTTGTCCTCTAGTGATTCCACTTGAACTAGGGGCTGAACACTTTTGGAAACAGCATTTATAGGAATATGAGCACAATGCAAGAGTGTCTTTAAAAGCATGTGGTGTAATACATACAAATGTGTATATATGTATATATGCATATTATATTTACATATATAAATATAAATTATATCATAAACTTTTTTTTGTCACAGTAGTAACCATTTGCCAGATATTTCAGATAACTTCCCAGCTTCTAGGCACATCTAATCTCGTTTTCATTTTGAGATGATAACTCTTTCTGCTTAACTAATATCCACCCTCCAAAGAAAATGAAAAGCGGCGTCAGCCTTTCTGAGAGCTAAACATAGCCCAAGGAAAGATTCTACCCTAGGAAATCTCAATGCTCTGTACCCAGTACCAATCAAACCAGAAAGGTCATTCCAAGGGTTTGCCCTCGAGAGTGCTCCTCTGCCTTTTAGCATTAAGGTATCTTGGAGTAGCTTTAAAAAAAAATTTTTTTTAATCATTTGTAACTGAGCAAATCATACAAACAAGGCCTCTTTGTGACCAAATCACCTTTTTCCTTACTCATTCACAAAATGGATGATGTGCCCCAGAAGTCGAGGTGTCTATTCCTATTTCTACCCTAGTTCTTAAAGTAAATATTTTGGACCACTGACTAGCCAAGTGAAACTCATCTCATTAGTCATTCCTAGGTCCAAAATTGCTGTTAAAAGTGCTATTTCATTGTGCTTTGTATTACTTAAAACTGGAGAAATAATGAATAGTTTATGCAAAAACCTTAAATTTCTATATTCTTAAATATTCTATGTTATTTGGCTCCTCATTTGGCTTTGTGTGATTTCTGCTGTCAAGGGGCTTGCTGAATGCTGTTCTATTGCTAATTCTCCTTTTTTGGTGAGGTGTCTGAGGTCTAAGTTGGGTTTGTGGTCTGTTAAATATTGCCTTAGAATTGTGTGTGGCTTAGAATTTGGTGTGGTCTCTTTGGGAGGCAGTCTGGAGAAAGAGAAAGTAATAATGCCAGTGTTCTTATAACGAAAAAAATGTTTTTCAGAGTAAAGAACTGGACCTTCAAAAAAACTAATAAAAAACCAAGGTCCTTGGAGAAAATGAGGTTAAAGGACAATGGCAGTGAAGAAGTCATGTAGGGAACACTTGTGACCAAGGGGAATCTCTTGACTTCTTGCCCTGAAATTCTTTTCTCCCTTTGTAGACACCTCATGAGGTTCCCCTTGGGTTTAGCTCTCAGCTGGAGTCTAAAAATTGTTACTTCTTCAGTCTGTAGAAAGCACTTCTCTGTCACTGGGGCATGATCCCTAAAGCCATTGATATTATTATTCTCTCTTTCCACATCCATCCTACGGTGCTTCCTCTGTGGTTGGCCACTCCCATTCCAGCGCCACTGCTATGCCCTCCAGGCACTGGAGTAACTTCTGATTGAATTTTTGGCTCTTCCAAACTCACCTGGGAACTCTGCTCTCAGCACATCCACCCATCCAAGATCAGGAAATAACAAACACAGAAGAAATAGAGTTGCCATGTGTTTATAACCATTTGGCAGACAGATAGAAGAGGCAGCAGTCACTCAGAAGTTCCTGGAGGTCTTGGCTTCACTTTATTCCAGGAAGGAAAAGTGAAGGAAAAATAGGTAAGTCATCCCTTTTATATTCAAACACAGTGCCTGCCTCCCAAGTCTCAGGTTCTTCTGGCTCTGTAGCCAATTATAAGACGTTTCATCATCACCCAATACCAGCCTCTCAGTTCTTGAGGTTGAGAAACAATCTTCCTAAGTTTCATGTGTTGGATTAGAACCAATCAGGGAATATATGTACATGTTCTGTACTCAGCAGGAAGGATAAATCTGAGCACATTCTAAGGATTGAGCCCTCAACAGTCATTCCTTCCCTCCCTGCCTTACATCTAATTTCTATAATTTATCCTGATAACAAAACCTCTTCCCAACAGTGCGTTGGGCAATCATGGTTTGACCTTGGTGATTTTGAACTGAAGACTTCATTGAATGATGGATTTTGAATTTGAAGAGACTTCAAAAGTTGTCCGGTGTGGTCACCCCCATCTCTTTTTACAGATGAGGAAATTGAGATCCACAGAAAGCAAAGTTCCTAAGGTAAAAAACAAAGTCATCATTTGAATCTGGCTCCTTGACACCAAATGGAGTGGTTCTCACGGTACTACATTGGCAATGAATCAGCAGTGCCTTGTAACATTTCTTCTAGCATGATTTTGAGCCCTTATTTCTGGTTATTTGATATTTTTCCATTTATGTAGATTTGCTGTAGATTTATGTAGATTCTACAGCTATAGCAGGAGCAATATCTTATACTTTGTCACTTCCACACCTCTTAGGACAACACTTCCTTGCTAAATAGAAACTTGTTTATTTGATCTCAAATCCTGATTTCATGTTATCGTTTTTGTTCTGTACATGAGAATTCTCCAGTTTAGAATTCCCGTATCCTTTTTCTTGTTTTGGGATTAGATAATTCCTTGCTAAAGAAATGCCTGTTTATTTAATCTCCAATTCTGAATGGAAATTCCTTGGCATCATTTCTGTTCAGAAGTGGGAGTTCTTTAGATCAGAATTCAGATATTTTTATTTCTTCTCTCTTGGGATTAGGACCCAAAGTTTCTTGATTCTTGATATAGAAGACGTTCACAGTTCTCTGCGTAAGGAAAGGAAAGAGACTCTCTGGACCTTCAGTGGACCTGAGTTCAGAGAACTGGCAAAAGCAGCAGAAGCCTTGGTGTATGGTTCAGGACCAGAGGATTCCTTAACTTTGGATGGGGGTGAGTTGATAAAGATAACATATCAATATGCATCAATGAGACATAATATTATGGTCTTTGTGTTACAAGAGATATGCTGGGATCAGTATACAGTGTGTCCAGCTGTGGCTGATCAAACCAACATGAGTTCAGAAAGGTTAGACCCAAATGATCAGTAAAATAATAAAATGGCACACTGGTATGGGCGATGTCTTTTAACTCACATATGCACTGGATTTAAGTTAGGCAGTTTTGCAAAGGAAGCAGACATCACTAGTCTGATGGCTTTGTATGGTTCTGTGTCACAT
This sequence comes from Pseudocheirus occidentalis, assembly GCA_028646575.1. Lineage (NCBI taxonomy): Eukaryota > Metazoa > Chordata > Mammalia > Diprotodontia > Pseudocheiridae > Pseudocheirus > Pseudocheirus occidentalis. The sequence continues at coordinate 26,918,779 of CM053599.1, read as the reverse complement.
CTTTCCCAGTCACTGATGTCCATGACTGGTGGTGGCTTGGACAAAGTATAGTCATCCCTTCCACACCGCACGGGTTAGAGGTGCCGTGCCCTCTCAATCTGGAAAATCCATGTAAAATTTTTTAGCCCTACCAGAAAAGGTTTGAATTTTAAAAAATTATTATTTTTGTTTTTTACTGAGTTTTTACAGTACCTTATTGTAAAATTTGGGTTAAGTATTTGGTCTTAGGTCTATGTGAAGTAAAAATACTATACATATATTTTATACATTCTGAGTTTCTAAACTTTTTCTGTGTCACCTGTTGGCCTTCATATGTCATCTGCAACTTCTGCAAAACTTCAAAAAATCCCACTTAATTTCTTGTGCTGATTGCAATATACAGAAACCACCATGGGGCAAGCTGAGATGTGAAAGGAATACTGTAGATGACTTTGTTGTCTTTGCCATCTGAGCAAACTCTAAGCGCTCCATAGTGCCTGCTTCCACTGCCTTAATGCCTGATGGAATAAATTCTCCACATCCACCTGTTCCCCTTGGGAAGTCTTCACGTGCTTGGGGTAGACAGAAAATAGAGCAGGAAAACCTAGTGATGCTAGATTCACCCAATCTAGTCACAAGGCAGGCAGAGTCAAACAGCAAATTCTGTCTAGTTAAGTCTAGCCATCATGTCTAGTCCATGCAGATCAGCCCACCAAACAAGGCTTTACCCTCTCACAATGATCTGTGGTGCCCTAAAGTTGCCCATCTCAGGCACGAGTCTGCACTTGGGATCCCTCTGCTCTCCACGAGGCTCCGAAGTTTGCTCTTTGTCATGCAGTGGGATTCGGAACCAGTAAGCCCGGGTTTGCAGCCCACCTCGCAGTGTGACTTTTGTCTGATGGGTTCTGCAAACTTTAGTTGCTTTCCTCTGTAATGCAGGGCTGACATGCTCCCACCATTTACCTGCGGGTACTTTGAGGAAGGTACTTTGCAGGCTCCAGGTGCTACCGGACTCTGATCTGGTCTTTATGCACCTGGTTAAGGGGCGCTGCCACGCTGGACCCCATTCCTATAAAGGCGCCGAGGTTGCGTGGAAGCCGTTCAAGGACGGAGAGCTGGTACATATGCAGCATTTTGAGCTTTGGATCACGAAAGAGCTGGAAGGAGCCCCTGAGTTTGTCCAGTCAAACTCTCTCCCTCTATAGATGAAACAGGAGCCCAAGAAAAGCGAAATAAGGACGCATGGGTAGTGGGATTTGAACCCGGGAACGGGAATTTGAACCCAGGACCAGGATCATGTCCCATCCCCCCGCACCGTGCATTATCCTATTTGTGCCCCACGGCACCTCTTGCAAGAATCTCTAGCTCCTTTCGTAGCATCAAATACCACCTGCTGCTGGTGCCTTTACTTATTTCTCCTTCTCCTAAATGCGCGTTAGTTATTGGTAGCCAGAAACGGGATTCGAACACGTCTCTATCTGATTCCAAGAGGCGGTAGCCTAGACGCGATGCCCTCCTGGTTAAGAAGTGCGCGTCACCGGGGAGGGCGGAGCCTGCATTCTAAGCCCCGCTCTGGATGGGCGGTGCTGGAAGAGGAGGGGTGGGTGGAGGAGAGGAAGCAGAGGGAGGTGGGTTCTAGACTCCACCTCCTGTCTCCTGCCCTTTGCCCCTTGCCCTTACGCTTTTCCGTCGTTGCGCCTGCGCCCAGCATTTTTTCCGTCCTGGCCTCCATCTCCCTCTCCGCCGCCTCCTCCTCCCGCCGCGGAACCGCGCCGGGGCGGGAGGGGCTGCCGCGGTGCTTTGTGGGAAGAGGGGGAGAAACAATATGGCGGATGGCGAGGAGCCGTAAGTATCAGGGGATCGCCTGAAGAGCCGTGCCGGGCCAGGAGGGAGGGAGGGAGCGAGAGGCGCCGCCGACCCCCGGGCCTCCCCCGACTCTTCCCCCGCTGCCCTCCCCCTCGCGGTGCCCGGTGCGCGGCGGAGGAACGCTGACCCTTCTTTTATTCTCTCTTTCTTTTAGGGAGAAGAAAAGAAGGAGAGTAGAGGAGCTGCTGGCGGAGAAGTTAGTGCTGCCGGGGGCGGGGCGGGCAGGGCCGGGCCCGGGAGGCGGGGGGCCCGGGGTCCCCGCCCTGCCCCCGCCGCCCGCGGGCGCGCCAGCCAGCCCCGCCCCCAGGCACCCTCCTGCTGCCCCCTCCCCTGCACCCCCATCTGCCCCCTCTGCCGCTTC
>CM053599.1:26893988-26916073 GCA_028646575.1 Pseudocheirus occidentalis | reverse complement strand
TCTCCAGCACTTGTCATTTTCCTGTTTTGTCATCTTAGCCAGTCTGACTGGTGAGATCTTTACTGTGTTCTAAACATTTTATATTCTAGCTTCTGATTCAACTAAAACCACGCTCTGCCAAGTCATTAATGATCTTTTAATTGCCAAATCAACTAGCTTATCCTTTTGTGCCTCTCTGTAGCATTTGGTACTTCTCATTACTTTCTCCTACATATGATTTATGATTCTGCTTTCTCTGGGTTCTCCTACCTGTCTGACTGCTCTTGAGTCTCCTTTGTTGGATTTTTAGGTCTTACCTGTTAACTGTGCCCTGAGGCTATATCCTGGACTCTTGTTCTCTTCATTTCTATCTTCCCTCCTTCCTCTTATTTAGTAATTTCATTAACTTCTGTAGGTGCAACTAGAATCTTTATGCAGATAATTACTAGATCTATACATACAGACTGACTCTCTTAAGCCTCTGTCCTAAATCTTCAACTGCCGCTTGGATATCACATCTTAAATTGATCATGCTAAAAACATAGCTCATTTATTATCTTTTCCCCTGAAGTACCCCACAGCCTCAGGACCACACATAATAAGACTTTGTTCTGTGAAGTTTAGATTCAGTCAAAGGGCTGCACTTGAGGACCTAGAGGACCACCTTTGGCCTTGAGACCACAGATTCCCCACCCCTTCCCATATTTCTTATTACTATGGAGGGAACCATCATCCACCTGATTACCCTGTCTTGTAGCTTCAGCATCATTTTCCTCTCCTCTCTCACTAACCCAATATGCCCAACTCTTGTCAATCTTAATCTTCACATAGACTTCCTAACTTGTCTGAATTTCCTGTACTCAGATCCACTAGGAGGCTTTCCCAGTCCCTTCTGCAGGTAGTCCCTTCTCTTTATGATTAATCTTCTTCTGTTTTATACCATATGATATCTTTCATGTACTTAGCTATGCATGTTGTCTCCCTGTTAGAATGCTGAGCTTATGGGACCAGGGTCTGTGTTTTTGCCTTCCTTTGTCTCTTCATTGTTTAGGCAGTGCCCAGCACATAATTACACCTAACTGTTCGTGGGCTAACGATATTCTTCTTATTTTCATTGTACCCTCTGGCTTTACTAGATCTGGATAGTTTTCACTGATGATTTGCCGAAATAGATTACTTAGGCATTTTTGAAAATCATGGTTTTTAGGGATTTTGATGATTTTAAAATGATCTCCTCTTGACTTGCTTTGATTTGTTTTGGATAGCAGATACTTTATATTTTCTTTAATTTTTAGAAATTCCAAAATGCTACATAACAAATGAGGGAAAAAAACTAAGCAGAGAAATGAAGAAAAAATAGGACACTAATGAAAAAAATGAATTCATGTCATGCACTGTGTGTCTGTTCATCAAGGACCTATGCTTTCCGTGGTGTGGAAATCCCAGGGATGCAGATCATGATCCTTCTCTCTCCTGCAATCTTAGATTTCATTCTGCTGTTTCTCACTGCCTCGTGGAGCCAGCGACTTCTGTCTGGTCTCTTCCAGTTATCAGGGAGTCCATTACTTTTGGAGTATTGACTTTTATTCTGATCTATTTAGTCTTCCAGTTTTTTTCCTGAAAACCTTTTACTTTTCATCTCCTGCTTCATTCTTTCCAGGCATTTTTGTCCTTGTGTGAAGTCCATTCATTCTTTGAATCTTTGCTTACAGCTGTTTTGGAGTTATTTTCCCTTTTAGCCTGGAGTTGTGGATGTTGCTAGATGTACGATAATTCTTCATATGATGGTGTCTGCTGTTTGTTCATCTCTAGCCTTGGTTCTTGAATTGGGAATTTGTGCTAGATTGTGCTCAGCCTATTGATGTTCATTTAGGTGGTTGTTGATGACTGGTCTTGACCTAGGTCTTACTGGTTTTACCTCCACCTCTTCAGGTGTCTGTACTAAAAGCACCAGTAGGTTTTAAGTTCCCACAGATTTTTGAACTTTAGATGACTGGATTTTCAGGGATCTTTTTGACGTCTCAGGACAGAATACCTAGGACCTCAGAGCCCTTAGGCCTGTTTTTTGTTTTTATTACTAGTGCTGCTTCCAAAACTCCTGCCAGCACTTTCATCTGGGAGGGGGGGCCCTTTTCTCCTGCTGCCTAAGGTGACCGGTGTTTGTGCTTGTGTTGGGTGCCTGCCTTCTCTTGGGTGTGCTTTTTCTATTCCCTTTCCCCAGGACTTCGTTTTGACTTTTTGTTCAGTAGTGGGGTGGAGGAAGTCACTTGGTAGAGTTTCTCACTGGATTTCTAGATCATTATTTGCTCTGCTGCTCCTTTTATGTTGGAATAGGTATGTGGGGGCTGAGGTTTCTGCCTCCCAGGGGGCCAGGCTGCCTGAATGACAGTGCACCTGTCTCTCTTAAATAGACTTCATGCAATATTTTTGGAATGGAGAAGAGCTTGTAATACCATTTCTTCTGTGACTACTAATATGAACCAAAGGATGCTAGCTGTCTTCTTAAAAATTAAAAAAAATTTTTTTTGTTATATTTTAAGTTTCAAATTGCCTCACCCCTACCCTATTTGACATAGATCTATGTAGATAATATATGTAAAACCGTGCTGTACACGCTTGTATTTCTCAGTTCTTTCTCTGGAGGTAGATGGCATCTTCCTTCACAGGGCCTTCAGAGCTCTGTTGTAGTTGACTTGAATATTTCTAATACTCAGAATAGCTTAGTCACATTTATTCTTTGGACAACATTGCTGTTACTCTATCCTGTGTTCTCTTGGTTCTGTTCATTTCATTCTTCATTATTTCATGCAAATCTTTCCATGTTTTTCTGAAATGAACCTGTTCATCATTTCTTACAGCCCGAATCTCAGAAAACACAATAGGGTTTTAGAAGAAATGGCTATATGACTATTTTATATACATATTTTCATATATATATATATTTTACATGTATATTTATATATAACTATTTTAACATGCAAATAGCTGCTTTATCTATAGCTATCAGCACTGCATTATTCACTCAGTTTCTTTTATTGTCTACCCTTTTGTATATTGTTTGAACATTACATATTAGAGAGGCACAGAAAGGGTGAAACTCAGGTTAGTTCATCTTTCCATTTCTCTAAACTCTTAAAAAGACCTAGGTGAGGAGATTTGACTATAATTCATTAGCAGTTCAACAAATATTAAATATCTCTGTTTTGTCTAGAAGTGGTGTTCTAGTTAATAGTGGCATAGAAAATGCTGAGATAAATAAGGCCGTGCTCACTCTCATGAAGCTTTAAAGTCCAGTTGCTGGGATGCCGGGATATAAGAAGTCGCTCATACATTGTAGTCAGTTTGTTAAGCTGAGAGGTACAGAACACTTCCTCATGAAATCCAGGGAAGGCACGAAGTCCATTATCAAGTGTAGGAAATCAGTGAAGGAAAAGACACATGGAGGTAGGAGGTAGCATTTAAGCTGAATTTTGAAGGATGGATAGGATTCCGACACGTACATATGAAATGGGTGGTCATTTCATCATAGCCATGAACAGTGTGGCATCTCCACTGGGTGTCTCACAGGTACCTCATACATAACACGTCCTCAGACCCACCCCTCTTCTGTACTTTTCTATCTCTCAGGAGTCTGTGATCCTTCCAGTCATCCACCATCCCAGCGTTGGGCTTATCCTTTACTCCTCGTTTTCCCTCACCCCATGTATAGAATTAGTTGTCAAGTCTTACTGATTCTGCTTTTACAACATCCATTCCCTTCTCTTCCCTCCCATAGCCATCAGCCTAGTTCAGGCCCTCTTCATTTCTCAGCTGGATTTCTGAAAGAGCTTCTTAATTGGCCTGCCCACCTTAAGACTTTCCATTTTCTAGTCCATTCTCTGCACAGCTGCCAGTGTGTCCAAAGCACACATTGGACCTTGTCAGTCCCCTGCTCACTAAACTCTAGTGGCTCTGATTACTGCTAGGCTATCCTCTGTTTGGCCCATTACAGCCTGACACCAACCCTTCTTTCCAGCCTTGTTGCTTATCATTCCTCTCCATAAACTCTTTAGTTCCACAGAATTGAGTGCTTCTTGCCTTTGACATGACTCTCTGCATAACTTTGTCTGCTCTTCCTCCCCTGGAACATACTTGCTGTCTAGAATACCTAGTCTTTGAGTTTTACTCATGTAACACCTCTTTGATGAGCCCTTCCTGATTCTTCCCTCACCTCCAGGTGCTTGTGTGACTCAGAATCACCTTGTATTTTTAAAAATATTCTTGTGTATGACATAGCATTGTTCACTAAAATGCAAGCTTCTTTAGGGCAGGGACTTTTTAATTTTTTTCTTTATATTCATAATGCCTTAGCACAGTGCCTGAAGTGTGGTTGGCGCTTAATAAATATTTGTTGATTAATTGATTTTTCTTAGAAATGGAGGTAAAGGCAGAAGGAGTGTGTAATGATGCTGAATATATTCCGAATAAATGGGAGATTTTGACCATTGGTCTCAGTATTCTTAGCAAAATAGTCCAAATCAGATGCTGTTGGTGTGGGGCTTGTAATTGTGAAAGGGGAGGTAAAGGAGCAGTCTATAGGGGGTGAGCTTGGGTGGCAAGATAACCTCATTTTATTATTTGAATGTTAGACATAGAAAGGAGACATAGTTGTGTCTCCTAAATGTTGTTTATTGGGAAAAGTTTATTTTAATATATAGAAATTTTCCTGTGAAGTTTAGTAAGTTTGTTATGAATTTTATTAATACCAGTGGTAATGATGTAAGAATTTCCTAATTTAGAGACTCCAGGAGGCAGAGAATAGGAACCAAGAACTAAGCCAGAGTGTTACGTCTGCCACAAGACCATTGCTTCGACAAATAGAAAATCTCCAAGCGACTCTGGGAGCACAGACGTCATCGTGGGAGAAGCTAGAAAAGAATCTGTCCGATAGGCTTGGTGAGCAGCTTTGAATTGTATGATAAAGTGAGCAGATTGTGTAAGTTTGAGAGGAAATAGTGAAATGACAATGAATTACGTAGATGATTTGAGTGGAGCTGCCGGAAGATTTCAGTTTATATATTGCTTGGGCATTGTGTATGATTTTTGCCAGTTAACGTGGACTTTGCAGAGTGGGAGGTGGTGGTACTAAGACTTAGAGTTCTCTGCTGAGGATGATCTTCAGAGGTTTTAGAGCCACAAGAGATGCACAAGCATTATGGATTATTTTTCCACATTATCATTTCACTTACTGATGTCTCCCTTACTGTACCTTAGATCTGTGATTTCAGCACTGTAGCAACTTCCTGAACCTGTGCAGACCATAGCATCTCCTTGCACTCATCCAGAGAGAGTTTTGTCTGCATTTTCCCAGAGAGCTGCTACATGAGGTCACTTTACACAGTGCCTCAGAGGCTTTCCTTGGGTGCTTTTCAAAGTGCCTTCATCTTGCAATTGGGTGGTATGCCTGCTGCCCTTGTCTGTCTAGCTCACTTTCTCTGATCTGAAGGGGAGGGATGAACCTGTGATTCCTCTGCTAAAGGAAGCTTCCAGAGGAAGTAACTCCCTCTGCCACGCTGAAGGGCCCTTTCTTTCCTCTGAGAAGCTTAGGAACTCGTCCAGGGTCACCTGGCCAGCCTCGGAGCAAGGTCTCCAAGGCTAAGAGATGTCCAGCTCGAGTTCGTCTTCCTATGTGCTCCAGCTTCTGTGCCTGTGTTCACTGTGTTTCCTTTACTTACTGAAAGAGCAAGGAGGCTTCCCAGCTGTTCACAGTGTTAGTTGGTGGCATAAAATGGTGATTCACCTTAAGTGACATTGAATTTTCACGTCTAGTCTCTCCTTTTACCTTTACAGTTAATATCACAGAAGTGATTCATGTCCCTTACGTGGCTTTTTTTCTCTTGAATCTTATCACTTGTTATTTCTGACCTGCTCTTATGCTGGCAGCGCACTTTGTGAACTTGGCAGTCAGCCTTCTAGTGGCCATCTCTAGAGTCTGTCTTTCCCAGCTTGGGTATGATGAGGCAAGACCTCCGAAAGCCAGGAGAGCAGGAGGAGTCATGGGAAAGTTAGAGTTACAGCCTTACTAGTGGAGCTGGGCCTAGGGGTGCTCCTAATCAAGCTTGGGGAGGTGGGGGGAGGCTCATTTGGTTTTACTTCTGACAAAAGAACTGTCATTTATTCATATTCTCTATGGATTTGGAAATAGCCTTGTTTATGTATGGTGTATATGTATACGTATAGAGGTAGCATATGTATGCTCCACATGTTATGCTGATACATTTATAAATTGAATGTTGCTGTACCCTGATTGTTTGTGGCATTGGCTTTGATATGTTACAGGGAAAATTTGTTCTGGTGATGTAGAGGTTATATAAAATTGAGGCACTGATAAAATGCAAATTTACTTAGAGCAGTAATGAAGGAAGTACCCTTTTCAAATTAATTGTCCTTGGGAGAAGTATGGTAAATAGAAATGTAATTAATGCGTTTGTTAATTTGTCTTTTATTTATGGTTATTAAACCTGAACTAGGCATACTATAGCTCGTATATTTAGAAATGTCCATTTGCATCTTAAATTTTAAAAGTTAGAATCTTGGTGGTCCAGAAAGACTAGAATGAAGTGGTTCTTTTCTTTCATTTCTTATCATCAGGTGAAGCCCAGGCATCATTGGCAGCAGCCGTGGAGAGGGAACGTGCTGCTGTTGAAGAGCTGCTCAGTGTCAAAGTGCAGGTCTCTTCCATGGAGTCCCAGAATAGCATCTTGAGACAGGAAAATAATAGATTTCAGGTCCAGCTTGAAACTGAGAAAAACAGACTACAAAAACTGGAAGATGAGAACAGTCGGTGAGCCGTATTCTTTTTGATTGAAGCTTTTATTGAAGAGTCAGATATGAAACACTAAGGGTCGTATTGTTACAGTTAGTAATAGTGCGTTCATCTGGTGTCATTAGACTAGAAGTAGAACTTCTGATCCCACATTGAGGTTTTTCCAAATTCTTCCAAGATGTTTCAGTGCTTGGCTGCTTTGAATTTTTTTTTTTTAGGGGGTGCAACCCCTGCCCTGAGTTGATAACATGCTGTTCTTCTCCTTTGAATTTCCAAGGTCGAAGGACAGAAAGTAACCTGTTTCGAGGAGGTAGAAGTTCAGTGTACTTTTTTTACTGTGACTTGTCAAGGACCATATCCCACAGCAATGCCTTGTGACAGCATCTTTCAGAATGCTAACTTTTGAAAGTTTTTTTTTTTGTTTGAGGTAGCAATATGTCCTCATGATAAATCTTTTATTTTTTATAAAAATAGAGATAGGACCTATTATTTCATTAATCTAGGGAACTCCTTGATAAAGAAACTTTCTGCGGTGCATGTGGGCCTTGTCCCTTGGACCTTACAGGCTTGGAGCATTGCCTGAAGCTCTGAGAGGTTCACTGCTATGTCTGGTGTCCCCGGCCTAGATACAGCAGAGTAGGGTCTTCTCAGTACCAGAGCCAGCTCTCTCAGCCCCAGTACACGTGCTGCCCCTTGTTTCTATGTGTTCATTAACACATTTAGAGAGGGCACTGAGGTGGGGCAGAGCTATATTTCTATTGTGCAAGAGTTTTCAAAAGTACCAGTTGAGTTCTAAATAGAGTTCTCATTTTTAGAATTTCAGCTTATCAGTCAAATCAAGCCTTTTGCAGACTCACAGCAATAACTACCCCGTACATAACAAACTAGTGAAACTTATTTTAAACAATCTTTTGTTAGTCTCTTAGTGTTCTCATTTCATTCTGGCTTACTAGGTACCAAGTTGAACTAGAAAACCTAAAGCAAGACTATGGGAAAACCCTGGAAGAGGCTCGGAAAGAAAAGGTAGATCTTTTAGGGCTCCGCTGCCCCTCACTGGGATGAGGTTTGGAGCCTGGGAGGGAGGAGTGGGAGGCATGGGACAGAAAATGACAGATACGAAGCTGCCAGGTCCCTGTGACTTGATCTGTAGCAGTAAAAGGGTCCTGAGTATGTCTTCATGCCCCTGACTTTGTCAGATTGCTTTTATATAACAATTTGAGATCTCTTCAAATAGATAATTTATTTTTAATTTTTAGACATTATTAAACAGTCAACTAGAAATGGAGAAAATGAAAGTTGAGCAAGAAAGAAAGAAAGCAATTTTATCCCAAGAAATGATGAAAGAAAAGGTATTGCTTTTTGTTTACCCATATCATTTAGTAGGAATTACGTTCTCTCATTCTTTTTTTAATTAGTATTTAATTTTTTCTAATTACATTTAAAGATAATTTTTAACATTCCTTAAAAACAAATTTGAGCTCCATATCTTCTCCGTCATTCTCTCCCTCCTCTCCCCCATCCCTGAGGTGATAAGCAGTTTGATAGAGGTTACATATGAACAGTCAAATCATTCACTCTTAGCTAATTTTAGTATTAATGTTGAAATGTCCTGCTGCATGACCAACAGTAACCTAGGTATTCCTTTGGAAGCAAGCAGGCATTTGTGGAAAGAACCTTGGTTTCAGAGGACGGGGCTCAGATCCTGGTTTTGCTATGTACTATCTGTGGGTCCTTTGGAAAGTTACTTTTTCTTTCTGATCCTGTTTCGTCATGTGTAAAAAGAGGAGGGAGTTAAACTGCATGATCTCTAAAATCTTGTCTAGTTCTGAGTCCTTTAGTCAATCCTAGCTGTCAACGTACCATTTGCATTCACAATACATCCAACTGGGTTTAATTTATAACTTCTTGAATCTGGGTAGTGTGTAAGCCCTTCCAATGACTGGCATTTCTGGTTTGTTTGTTTTTTTATTGGTGAAACTAATTGGCATTATTAGGGACTCTAAGCAGTGAAACTGAATTGTTAATTTATTGGCTGTGGACAGTATTAATTTGAAACTTCTCCTTTTATTTGAATGATTAATGCTTTCTTACTATAAGGTCAGAATAATCAGGTATATGTGGATTACCTTTTCAAATTGTTTGGAATTTTGAAAGAGAACTACTTAAGTAAACTGGCTTATAAGCTTATAATATCTGAAATCATCAGTAATTTGATTTTTATAAAATGGGTTTGATTTTATATTTTCAACAGAAAAAACTCCTTTTTAGCCCCCCAAACTAGGGTGATAATGATAGAAATGGGTTAAAGCATATAAAAGTCACATTTGTTAGTAAAGTTTTATTACGTTTTCAAGACAAGGAGAAGCTAAACTACATCACTGCTTTGATGATAGTGCTTATCTGCATTGTTTTGTGTGAAAATCATTATTTTTTTGTTTCAAAAACCAAACTCTAATAATCCATCCTTGTTTTTATTCTTTTGCTTTTCCATCTGAATTGAATTTTTTAATATTCAAAGGAACGTAAGACATTTTCTTTTTCAACACTGGATACTGTTTCCAGCACTCCTACGTTGTCACGTTCTAGTTCTATAAGTGGGATTGACACAGCGGGCTTACAGACATCGTATCTTTCCCAGGTAATGGTTTATTTCTTACTGTGCACTTTCTAATCAGAATAAGGAAGAACAGGAAAAGATTTGCCAACATACACATCTCCTTCGCCCTTCCAATTTCTACACATTCCTGTTTCTTCTTAATCTTCTTAGTATGAGTAAGTTGGAGAATGTGAACATGTGCCTGCAGCCACTTGTACCTCAAGTACATTCTTCAAAATAATTATAGGAAGGAAATTATAAATAAAAAGTAGTTAGAATGGAAAACAGTTTCTTCAGCTTTTGGGCATGTGAGTTAAATGTGTGTGCTACGTTAATAATGCTTAAACAGCGAATATTTTTGAGAGCTCATTGGGTTCAGGCATTCAATTGGAGTATGTGTATAAAACTTTATGAACAAGTGATGAATGAAGTTCTTGGAATAGAAAGGAAGATTCTGTATTTGCCGGAGCTACTGGGGAAATCATCAGAGAAAAAGACAAGCCTTGAGCCGGACCTTCAAGAATAGGAAGGAATTGGACAGGTTGAGGAGAGGCTGACGGGCATTATGATTTATTTTTGCCCAAGTGCATAGCTTTAGCAGAAACAAGGAAGTATGATTTGTCTGTAATGGGAGCTAGTAAAGAGACTGACTTAGAGCTGAGGGTTTGAGTTAAAGGTTATTGGGAAATATAGGTTCAAGAATGGTAAAGGGACCTTGATTTAATAGATAATAGGAATTCTTTAGAGCTATTGAGCAGCAAAGGAGGTGGTGGTTTTGGAAAATTACCTGACTCTGATAAGGGACTGGAGGCTGGAAGATGTGTTCAAAGGTTAGGGTCGTTTTAGTGAAGCTTTGAGATAAGGGCCTGGATTAGGGATTAGCAGTGATATAGAAAAGGAAGGGACTAATCTGAGACGTTTTGAAGGGAAAATGGATAGGATTTAGTCAGTGATTATAGGGGATAATGGAGAGGAAGGGTGCCTAATGTTTAGAGCTTGGGAAACTAGAAGAATGGGGATACCAGTGACAGACATGGAGAAATGTAGATAGGGGAGTTATTTTGGTGAGAAATAGGGGTCTATCAGGCCAGAGGATTTGAGGCGATAATGGAACATCCAAGTGGACATGGGGAGCTGGAGCACATGTGAAGGGTTAGAGAGAGAGATGTAGAGTTGGGGGATATTCACAAGGAGGAAGCTCACATGTGGTTGTGTTTGTTCTTGGCTTTTCAAGAGGACCGTGGCATCAGGGAAATGATGACCTGCAGTTGACTTTGATCTGAGGGAGGGAGCACTGTGCAGGGTCACCAGACTCACTTTCTTCTCCAGAGCCATTTGGATCCAGTGACCTCTTATTCTCAGGAAGACCCAAGATGCCATGAGAGACCCTGACCCTTTTAGGCTAAGACTTTTTCATGTACTCACTTAGCGTGAGGTAGCGCCCATTCCGTGAATAGACCTCTTTAAGAAGTGAGTCATGGGATGGCCCTTTAATTAGAAAAAAGAAAACCAAAAAAACCAAAATCAAGTTGGGAGGGGAAGACCCTTGGGGTTACTGCTCCAAAGAGAAACAGTTACCAATGACATTCACTCTAAGTCAGGAGGCCCAAAATATAGCCATTAAGTGGAACTTGGGCAGGGACCTATTGTGGTTGAGTCTGTGAACTTCAGAGTGAACTGGGTTTAAGGTTTTTTGAAAGAGACAGAAAGAAAGCAAGGAAGGAATCCAGCCAGCTGTAAGTGGGTGGCTTTTGGCCATTGATTTGCCTTCCTAAGGAGGGGGAGAGGACGAGCTGAGCTACCCAACTAGCTGGGTCCCTGTTCGGGCACCTTGGGCTGCTCCCAGGTTGTGTTTATGTTCACAAGGAGGAGGCAGTAATTGAGGCCCAGAGGATGTATGAGCTTTCTGTGAAGTAGGTGCAGTAGAAACGCCGTGGAAAACACTTTCACAGTGATAGCTGAGAAAGATGTCATTGACAGAGGAAAAAAGGAAGATTTAGGCATAAAAGCCAAGAGAGAGGGGGGAGTTTCTAATTAGAAAAAATAATCAGGCCCTTCCTGGCTCTGCATTTGTATTCCCAATTAGCCATACTGAGAAAATAGATGATTTTTGAAACATTTGCAAGGAGCTCTTTTCTGCTATTTGGAAGGTGCTGATAAAGACTGGAAAGTAAGTAGCAATTTGTATTTTAATTTGGCACTTATGTGAGTTTAGTTTAATTGAAACATTTCTTAGAGAATATGTCAGAGAGAATGTGTCAGTGCTCTGTTACATGGTAATTAAAATGTGCATAATATGTCAGGATGTACGTTATTGACATGTCACTTTTGAGAAGAAAGGTGCTCAGAGCTCGGTAGAGAATCTTCTTTTCCATGTATCCATAATGGTAATCATGCCTTCTTAGAACTTAACAAATTTATAGCAGTAGAAATTTATTTTTATTTAAAAAAAATTTTTTTTTTGCCTTTTTTGGAGTGCAATTGAGGTTAAGTGACTTGCCCAAGGTCACATGGCTAGGTGTGTGTTAAGTGTCTGAGGTCAGATTTGAACTCAGTTCCTCCTGACTCCAGGGCCGGTGCTCTATTCACTGAGCTACCTAGCCACCCCCAGCAGTAGAAATTTAAACATATTTCTGAGCCATGTGTCTGAATGTTTTGTATGGTATGTGTGCATATTAAAATATATGTATCTAATATAATCTTTTTAAATAATAAATGTAGGATGAATCTCAAGATCATTCATTTGGACCAATGTCTGTGTCAGTGAATGGAAGCAATATCTATGACGCTGTAAGAATGGGAGCAGGATCAAGTGTTATTGAAAGTCTTCAGTCTCAGTTACAACTAAAGGAAGGAGAAATTACTCACTTACAGGTAGTAATTAATCCCAAGTGTACGTCAAATGCATGTTCACAACTTTACAAAACAAAAACAAAATAATCAGCCTAAGTTCAAGTCTCACTCTTCTCAGAGGCAAACTTGTTTTTTTTCTGTTTGTATAGATACAGGCATTTTGGGTTTTCTAATTTTTAGAAAGAGTGAAAATCCTTAAAGATTGCTTCTTATGCCTCATTGTGGTATGGAGCTTATCCCTGCCCTCTTGAAGCGTATTCCAGGAAAGCACAAGCAGATTTTACCAAGCTAGAAAGTTTTCAGATACAACCCTAGCAACTCATATTGTCCACTCTTAGGGGACCAACCAGCTTGCTAAAAAGGGGAGGCTCATTACTAGTACATTGGCCACTTGATGATAAATTATTTGGCAATGGCAACCCATGAAATTTTTTTAAAGGTTTATCATTCAGATTGTTGGTGATGCCAACCAGAAAAAGTTGGAGTACTTCATTTATTTACATTTTTTCCTTTAAAGTTTTTTTTATTGTATATCCTTTTCTTTGAAAATGCCATCTCAATAATTTGTCTTTTGTGGATAAAATATTTTGATTTGTAATGTTTGTTCTCTTCATAGATGGAAATTGGAAATCTGGAAAAAACTCGATCCATAATGGCTGAAGAATTGGTTAAGTTAACAAATCAGAACGATGAATTTGAAGAAAAAGTGAAGGAAATACCAAAGCTTCGTGCACAGCTAAGGGTGAGCATTTAAAGTTACTCAAATTTAACTTAGAAGCTCAAATAGAATACAGTAAGCAACTTGAAAAATTATTGTTTTGATGTTAGAGTAGACATTTTTAAAGAATATTTTGTGTATAATTTTACGTTTTCAGGGTAGTTTTTAATTATGAGTATTGGTTTTGGTCCAGCACTTGATAGGCAATAAAAATTGGAAACCTCACGTGGCTGAAGGACTGCATGTTATATCATTAATTGGTTCATTGCCACTAGTTTTGCCAACACAATTGCTATATAAATCTTTCTGTGCTGCCTTTTCGTCGGGGTAAAATTTCTGTTGATACCTTGTATCAGCGAGCACCCCAGCATACCCAGGGCGGCTGCCGGCACAGGTTCTTAGATCTGCTTTTCTAAAGGAAAGCAACAGGTTAAGTCTCACTTTTAATCAGTCAAACACATATCATTTACCTAGTTCAGGGAAAAAGCACCCTGAACTTCAGAGAACGCAAATGCAAGTTACAAGCAGAAGTTACAAGCAGACAAAGAAACAGATCAGCAGATGGGCTTCCAACCATCTGACCATCACATCCATACCTAGTCAAGTTACCAGACAGGGAAGCGCCAACATCTGGGTTTTTCAAAGCCGGGGGCGCTCAATGGCTTCCAGAGTCTCATCTGGCCAAATCACACAACTCTTCTCAAAGTGAGCCCCAAAGCAAAATCTCACATCAGGGTATATATATAGCCTTTTCCTGGGCCAGAGAATGTCACAGCCCTCTTGCCTACTGCCCAATCACAAAGTAACGAGGTGCAGGCATTCCTGAAGAACAAGCCTCCTGCCACAGACTCCATGTGACCACATTCAGCCTATTAGGGGGCAGAGTATACTTTGAAACCAGGGAACGTTCTCAGAGACACTTAAGCCTATCAAAGGGCCTAGGGGCAGGGAAGATCTTCAGATTCCCATAACATACCTTAAGTGGGAACAGTGCTTGTGAAATTCACTAAGAATAAGTACCATGACTTATTTCATAGCAAGAGCAAATACCAGTAAATACACTTAGATTTAACTTAATTCTTGGTGCAGCTTAAGAGGGAAATGAAATAGCCTTCAGAAGAGATTATAGTTCTGCTATGGAGATTGATCAGTCTCTTTCTTAGTACATTTCATGCTTAAGTTGATTTGTACTTTGCTTGTTCTGTGCCAAAGGGAATATATTTTTTCATGAGCTCACTCACACAAGGCATTGATAAATAGTAACTGGCTGCATTAAAGTTTGTAAAGGGCTTTCTATACCTTGGCTCATTAGGTTTATAACAGTTCTGTGCAGTTATTAGCAGTGCCTCCATTTTACAGGTGAGAAAACTGAGGCTTACTGCTTTTGCCTGGTCCCACATCCAAATGCAGATCAGTGGTGGAATTTTCATGCTGATTTTCTAAGTTCAGCATTCTATCCTCTGTACTGGCTACCTCGTATCCCAGCATTAATAGGGCCGTGAGGAAAGTTCTGGTTTTTGAATCAGATGGCCTAAGCTGGAGTCCTGGTTTCGTTTATAATTGGCTTTTAAACTTGGGGAAATTCACTTCATCTCTCTGGGCGCGGTTTTGTCTCATTTGTTCTTGGGTGCTCTTTCTACCATTCCAGACTCCAAGATGGCCTCTGACTGCACCTCTACCTTGAGATTATATGGTTCATGGTTTAGTAGAGGGTTACTTGAATTGTTGTGGTCAATGGTAATCATCGCCTGATGCCCAGGCCTCTGGTGATGGGAAGACTGATGTAGCTTATGCCTTGGAGAGCAGGGCATTCGTTACCAGGTCTGGAAGCTGGTAAGCTTTTCTCACTTGCCTAGGACCTGCCAAAGTTGTGCTCCACGGCCTTGGTTTGGAAGGACCCAGGAGGAGCTCCACACTGTGATTGGCCATTAGAGGAACACTCAGTTTAAAAAAAAAAGCCGGGGTGTTCCAGGGAAAAGGGTCCTTTAAAGTCTCTTCCAGCTTAGATTCTAATAAATGTTAGTAGGTTCCAACTTTGGAAAGGGTGATGGGTGGATGTGATGCTTGTCATAGACTGTTGGCACAGCTGTCAAACAAGGATGGCACGAACCTGATTGGAGACATTTGCTGTAATGACTTAAAATGGGTGAAAATTCTTTTTGTAGGACTTGGATCAGAGATACAACACGATTCTGCAAATGTACGGAGAGAAGGCAGAAGAGGCCGAAGAGCTTCGACTGGATCTCGAAGACGTGAAAAACATGTATAAGACTCAGATCGATGAACTCTTAAGACAAAGGCTGAACTGAGCTCGGGGGGAAAAGTAATTGTACAGAACGTCAAAGGAAGGAGTGAATGTGTGAACGCAGAATTGTAGTCCCTTGTAAATTCTATTAAAGTATTAAAAAGGTGATTTTCTTATAGAATTTAGAAGTTTGAAACATTGTTTTATAACATGCAGTACTATTTGAAGTTATTTGGTGCAATATCTGAACTTTATTTTTGAAACTATTCTCTTTATTTGAAGTTAATTTTTAAAAAACACCCCATTTTTATGTCTTGACCTTTATAGAGGTTGATGACTTTGTCCTTATTATCAGTAAATCTGTCTACAAGGAAATGTTATAGAAGGATATTATAAAAAGGAATTCATATATATGTTGTAGATATATGATGCAAATACATCTGCACTTTCTGTGTGTGTATATAATGTATATATTGAGATACAGTGCTCATTATAGCCTTGGAATCTTTCACATGTAAAATCTTTAATATATCTAATCTGCCACTCATGAGTATGTACATATGTGTTGGACTAAAATAAGTTACTGACCTTGGGGTATGTTGTTAAATCTTGCATTGATTTTTAGAAAGTATAAATCATAAGGACTTGCTGTCTGAAATATAAAGTGCGGAGAATTCAGAGGCGGCTTTTCTTTTTTGATCCGAGCATGACTCCCGTCTGCTCTCTGGTGGATTTCGTGTTCTCAGGCGGACATCGGCATTCTCACTTGACGTATACGGAGGAGTTATTTCACCAAAGTAATAGGGTTTAGTTGTATAAAAATGTCCTTTTTTTGTAGCCAGCAAAAGAGAGCTCTAGCTATTTTACATTTGGTTGAGCAGAAATTTACCTCTAACTATAATTTTAGTTTTGTGCTTCAAAACAGTTTCATTTAAATATTTTTGGAAAGGAGAGACTGTTTTATAGCATTACTAAGAATAAAAAGTAAATTCACTTATTAAAATAATTGGTTCTTTTAGAACTATCAGTGCTCTAATTCTATAAAGCAATATTTTTGGCGCTTTAAAAAGTGAATATTTGAAACAGAACTTTAAAAATTTATAGAAGCCATTTTAGTTTGATATGTAAATCCATGTTATTTATAGTTTTAATTTATTTTGTAAAAACACTTTTATATTAAACTTTATTTTTTGTTATTTTTCTTCTATATTCCAAAACCAATTATGTCATAGGTTGTTTTTGACCTTCATTCTTTAAAAAAGAAACAACTCTTGTGATTGCATGAAGGCAGTGTTGATCATTGTCATTTTCCTTTTATTTTGAGTGACTTAATTAATAACCATACTTTTCCAATTCTGTTTTTGTTCAGAAACAGCCAGGTGAAGTTTTAGATCTGTGACATGGTTTGCTGCATTTTTGTCACTGGCCATCTGGTAACTTATCATTGTGGCTTTTTCATATAATTTTTAGTTCAATTTGCAGTTTGAGCAGTTTACTCTCACAGCCATGTTGAAGAACTTTTTCCAGGGTAGTTCCAAATGACTGCATTTTTTTTCTCTTTGCATTCCAGACAGCAGTTGTGTACTTGGGCTCTGATTTGTAGCACTAATAAATATTCTTTCAATGTCAACTACAGTAATGAAGTTAATTTTTTGTGTTTTGTTCTATAAGGCAACCTGATTTCTCTTGGCAAATGTGGGTATGTGAATATTTAGGAACAAAATACCATAATTACTCTGAATAAAATTGAAATTATAGGCTCTTTCTTAAGAGACAGTCCAGTTGCATAATTTTTTTTTTTTTTTAGATTTGGCCAGGAGAGAAGTACAAAATAAAATTGAAAAGTTAAGAAGTTGAAAAATTTTAAAGAGTTCAGAACTATAATGTCAGAGTTTAGGAATTATGAAATTCTCTCTGAAAAGGTTCTTTATAAGTGTGTGTGTGGGGACCCCCTAACAACCCATTATACAACCCAGTCAACATATCTCTGAAATAAGGAATTTCCTGGGGAAATAAAAATGAAATGCCTATGTATACTGTCTTTCTTAAGCATTTCAGAAATTAATTAATTTTAGTACTTTAACATTTTAATAAATGAATGTAAGGTAAAGTTTGACAGTTTAAATCACATCCTTGTTTAATTTTAAAATGCCAGATAAATAAAAAAATATATATGTATATATACATATCTCACCACTTATTTATCAAGTACTGATAGTAATTTTGAACTTTGCTTTGATGATACTTTAAAAAGGAATCATTTATTGACAGGATGCCCCTTTGGAAAATTGAACTGTTTAGTTCTTTAATTGTTAAAAAAAAATGATCTAAAATATAATTGGATTTATATTTTTAACCTACAGTAAATAGTGTGTCCAATTTGATTTTCCCACTAAAATATTTACTTTTTCTAAAATAAAAAAGAATTTTAAATTTACAAGATGAAGAATAAATAGTTCAAGTTAATATAAGTGGTGTTCTCATGTCTCTGTTTTATAAAACATATTTTGGAATCCCTGGTAGATAAAGTTGAGAATGATTTGTTGCTTCTGGTCCCTTTCTACCCTCCCTGTTTATTTAAGGGACAGTCTCCTGCTTTTGAAATAAACCGTGCAATTCTATACTGTAACTTAAGATAGAACAACTTTAAAAATGGAGTATAACCAACTTCTAAATTAGGTCATTTAAATTTTGCAGTTTAGGGAAGAGAGGAATAAGCTGATGCTTTCTTGAATTGTGAATGAGGTCCTTTATTGACTAGTGAAAAATGTTTATTTTTAAGTTCTCTAAAAACATATAAGTAATTTATGGACAGCCACAGAATAAAATAGGAGGTTACTGAAGATGACCAAACTCTGCCCTCTGTATATATGTTCTGTTTTTGCTTAGTTTTTATTTTCATTACAAATTAATTGAATTTCCCAAAGAATAGGCCAGATTTTATCTCCTGAAAGTTCATATTTTTTAAAGAATTTAAAATGATTCAAAATATAAGTTAATAGAAGAGAAGAGGTTGCTAGTCTTTTAATTCGAGTTGTAACATAATGTAAATAACCTGTAAAAAGCCATGGGTATTTTAAAAATAAAGATTTTAAAATAATATTGCATTTCATTTGTAAACACAACTTAAGTTGTGAGTTAGCTTTGGATGTAGACCATTATATAGGTTTGAAATTTTTACTGGGGCAAAAAGACAAGTCAAACATTTAAAAATAGTTTGTATTGTGTGTATGTTTTCTGATTGGTGTCATAGTTTTCAAGCATATTTGTGCTTTGTCTCCTTTTCCTTAGAAGTTGTCATTCTGAAAGCCTACCTTCTTTTAATTCTTCAGGTTGGTGACCAGGTGGATTCCTGAGTGCTGTGCGCTTGGGGGCAGTATACCAGAGCCAGAACATTATTTTTCTTTATCTTTACTTCCTTTTTGCTTTTCCCTGTTAAGTTTAGAATTTATAGAATTCCATGGAATCTTGGGTTGAATGGGGCTTTGAGGCCATCTTCAGTCTTTGCTTAGAGATCTCTGGCAGGGACGACAATGTACCTAGCCCAAATCCTGGCACTTCATAAAACTTGGCTTCCCAAGGCAGTCCATTCCACATTTGAATAAACTAATTGTTAGGAAGTTTTTCTTTATGTCAAGCCTAAATTTCTCTCTCTTTCCCATGTTTGGTGTTTACAGGTAGTACCTTCTGTGTTGAAATAGGATGAAGTCTAATCCCTCTTCTAAGTGATAATCGCCTTTTTGGTACTGGAAAATCTCCATGGCTTTTCCCCTTCACCCCAAGTGTCTACTTCTACTTAAACATAGCGTTCATTCGCCCAGTTGTCCATTGACATCCTGATGTCCTTCATCAACTTGATCCCCTTCTTCTGGCTGCTGTCCAGTTCTTCCTAAACTGTATTCACAGAATGGAACCCAGTCCTCCAGGCGGAGTCTGTACAGCGGGAAGATTGATTTACCCAGACGCTATTCCTGTCAGCCAGTGTCTACATTGGCCTCTTTTGGCTGTCTTGTATCTCACTGATTTACGGACTCCTACTGACCGTACTGTCTGCTGAAATCCTTAGGTATTTTTCAGACTAGCTGCTTTTTCTCTAGTCCTAAGCCTTCCTCCGTCTTGGTTTTGGGAAATAGACTTTTAGGGGAGATTTTACATTTATCTCCATTAAATTTTGTCTTGTTAGATTTGGCACAACATTTTGGTCTGTCATTTTCTTTTTGGACCTTGCCTCTGTCTTCTAACATGTTAGCTCTCAATATAATTATGACCATGTATGTTTTTATGGAAGTCATTGATAAAAATATGGAATGCCACATGGTGGGACAGATCCTCAGCAGGGATGGGGGCAGGGGGACACGTCTACTAGAGACCTCCCACTGGACTTGGGGTCAAGAGATACCTGGGTTCAAAATCTGCCTCTGCCACTTGGTGGCTGTGTTACTACAGGAAAGTTAAGAGCCTCTTTTGTTTCCTTATTTGTGAAATGAGCACCATTTCAGTTCTGAGGGCTAAATGTTATATAATGTTATATAAATGGCAATTCTTAGGAAGTTCACATCTCCCTCCATTCATTACTCTTTAGGGCCAGTAACTCAAGCAGTCTTGCACCTTCCTCTGGGCACTGTTCTAGCCTCCATCTTTCCATCTTGTCAACAAACATAGCATTGAGAGACTTGTCAAATGCTTTGCTGAAATCTAGGTAAATTATATTCTCAGTTTCATGAATTAGTCTAGTAATCTTAGCAGGAAAGGAAATAAGGATCAGGTGATCCGATTTGCTTTTCAAAAGTCATGGGCATTTTTCTTGTATTATTTCCTGCATTGTGGCATTCAATTTTTTTGATGGCACTGTTCTTTGGGGAGGCCTGTGGTCCATAAGTTATCTTGGCCTACCGTCTTCAAAGCTGGTTTGCTTGTGTAGAAAGCACGTGTTCCAATATTTCTTTTTGCTTCTCTTCAGAATTTGGAGAGCTTCACTTTTATTATCTTCAGGTTAACTAATTGTTGTAATTGTGTTTTTAAATTACATGTTGAGAGCTTTAATATCTGGTCTGGATTCTTATTTTCTTTATGAATTTTGTTTTGAACCGTTCTTTAATTTTCGCTGTTACGGGGAGTCCATTGGATTCAGCTTCTCGCCAGGCAGATGTGGATCCAGTGAGATGTAATGTAAAGAAATCACTCTGCCAGTCTTCAAGTACTCTAAAAGCGTTTGTTAGCATCTGGGCAGTGTTAGTTCATTTTCCTTCATGTTCATTTCCTTCCTTCCTACAACATTTAGTTAGAGTATTTTAGTTTCTCCCTGAGGTTTTATGAAGTTTTCCCTCTGTAAGCTCACTCTCTCGGCTGGTTTATCTGCTTGAATGCTATTTTGTAATTTGAATTTTGAAGACCTTTGTAGCAATAAAACACAGAAAATACTTTTTATTTTGCAAAATAAAAACCTTTTATGCTAAGTTTATGAAGAAAAAATATTTAAATTTTTCTTCTGCATTCCAAAACCAATTATGCCAAAGGTTGTTTTTGACTTTCATTCCTTAAAAACCCCTTTTGTGCTTTCGTGAAGACAGTGTTGATCATTGGTATTTTCCTTTGACTTCAAGACTTCTGTCTTCCTCTTTTGATCTCTTCTGTTTGTTCTTTTGTGTTCCCCATCACTCATTCTTTAGTACCTTCCTTTCTATGAGGACACAGACCTCGGAGGACTGGCTACCGGCTTTTAGCTTCCTTAGGTTGGGAACTCACTAAGCCTGTCCCCACCTTGAGTAACCTCTGGGGATGAGGAGTAGAGGGGAGAGGACTGATCTTAAGACTGTTTTCCAGCCCCCTTTCCATCAAGCCCCACTTTCTCTCTAGTCTTTGACTTGCTGGAGTATTGCTTTAAGCAGCCCGTTTTTTTTTACCTGCCACTATTCCTGTGCCTCCCTTAATGCTTTTGATGGCCTAGCACAGGGGTGGGAAACCTGCAGCCTTGTGGCCCCATATAGCCTTTTTTTTTTTTGCTTTTTTTTTTTTTTGGAGGGCATTTGGGGTTAAGTGACTTGCCCAAGGTCACATGGCTAGTTTTTTGTGTTAAGTGTCTGAGGCCAGATTTGAACTCGGGTACTCCTGAGTGCTCTATTCTATATAGGGCCGGTGCTCTGTTCACTGTGCCACCTAGCCGCCCCTCCCATATAGCCTTCTAGATCCTTAAGGGGAGCCTTTTAAAGTTTGAATTCAGTCAAAAGGCTCCCCTTAAGGATCTAGCCAGATATAACCTCAGGACGGCAGGTTCCCCACCCCCGCCTAGCAGAATCAGTGCCAGCTTTGTGGTTTGGGAGCATTGGGGGTGTTCAGGCAGAGTCATTTGTACAGCTGGCCTAGTTACAAGGCTGCCTGGGTTTGCTGGTGTGGTGGCTGTGCCGGTAGGCAAGGTGGTGATAGGGAGAATTCTAAATATTAAAGTCCCTTGGGATTAATTCATAAATTCTTGGTTTACTGTGTGTGAGGGGACGTGAGGGGAGGAAGGAAGGACGCTTGTGGAATCTGATGTAACCTGTCTCTGTCTGGATCAGAGTTTCTTTTTAGAGGTTTTGGGGTTGAAGAGGTTTGCATAACCACCATCTTGCTTATTATATGAAATGGCCTGCTCTGGTCTTGGTGAAGACAGACGGAATCTTTGTGATCACATCTTTCTAGATCAGTGGTTCTCAACCTGTGGGTCGTGACCCCTTTGGGGTCAAATGACCTTTTCACAAGGGTCATAGGGGTCGCCTAAGACCATGGGAAAACACATATTTCCGATGGTCTTAAGGAACCTCCTCTATCTGTATCTAGGCGGGTTTGCCCACATGTAGACACACCCACAACCGACTATTAAAGGGTCACAGCATTAGGAAGGTTGAGAACC
>CM053599.1:26874765-26893488 GCA_028646575.1 Pseudocheirus occidentalis | reverse complement strand
CAGAAGAAAGAATATGGAGGCTGGGGTCCAAAGACCTGAGTCTGAAGCCTGGGACTCTCCCACCTCCTAGTTGTGTGCCCTTGTGCAGGTCACTTAACTTCAGGGGACTTCAGCTTCCTGTCAAAGGAGGAAGCCAGGCGGGATCCCCTCTCAGCTCGTGCCCTTTGATCTCTAAGTCTATGGTCCCAAGAGCTTTGTTAACTAAGAGATCAATTACAGGCAACACTCTGGTTTTGTGCAAGTTAAATTTGGAAGAAAAGTTCTTTATCCATAATCAGAAATGTTTCTACTAACTAATCTCCTCCCCACAAAGCAGTGAATTATAACTACTAATTCAAAACTAAGCAGTAGTCTTGAGTTTTCAAAATAATCACCACACAATGTAAGTCTAAAATACTTAATGCCAGATTATCAGGAACTCAGAGAAACCAGAAAAAATATGAAAGCATTACCAGCATGCCATTTATCCATCTTCTAGCAATAATGGAGTCCAGACCACATACAATGATATGAAATTCTAAGAAAAAACAATGGAATTTTAGTTTAAAAAAAATAAAAGGGAACCATCTTCTTTATCCCCTCCCTCTAGATCCTGCACTCTACCCCAGGACCCTGGGCTTGTGATTACTGGTGAGCTTTTACAGTCATGCCCAGAACCAGCCCTTCAGACATCACTTTCTGGCTATTCCCAGTCCCAACCCTTTCAAGTATCCCTTTATGTGCTGCCTTCCCCCATTAGAATATAAGCTCCTCGGGGCAGGCTTGCCTGCCTATACTTATATCCCCACCTTACAGCACCATGACAAGTACCTGACATGCACTGAATGATTTTTCATTCATTTATAAAATGTAAATCTTTCAAATTTACACAGGACGGCATATTTTATCAACATGTAAAAATATCCATTTTAAAATCCAATCTTTTAGCTCTAGTTTTGCTGAGCACTTCTTCTCTTATACCACATCATCAATGGCTGTTAATGTCCCAGTTTAGAAAAAGAAATAGAAGACACTATTAATTTGCAGAGAGTTAATAATCTCTATAAAGGAAAAAAACTAAAACAATGACATTGTAAAATTATGAGATTTCAAGTGAAAACTTACGTCTATAGAAAGTATCATCAAAATTTTGAATCTTGTTGAAATGTCTGAATATGAGTAAAGGAACTAATATGTGTGTATGTATATGTACACATATGGATGTGTATATGTGTATATGTTGATTTATACACATAATGGAGACAAACATACTCAAAATTTAGTTATGACTTAAGCTCACCAGCATTCAAAGCAACAAAACTCATAAGACATTTGACAAATCAGCATATCCCTTTATTTACACACTTTAGATATGAATAAATGTTGAAAAGCTAATGCCAACTATGAGATGCTACTAAATTCTTGGGGGAGGAGAGACTAAGGCATCACCTCCTTTGTCTGCTATGTAAAAGAGCCTGTCTATTTAATTCCATACAGTCTTTATCAGCTGAGTACTTCTGTTAAAGCAGCTAGACTCAGATTAATTACAAAGAACAATTTTGGTCCCAGAGAACAGATCATGAAATACTTCCATGCTTTCAGCAGAGCAATAGATTTCATAAGCAGAATGCTCCCTATATATACCATCTGATACCTAGCTCACCTCCTCTCTAAAAACTTCCCTAAGCAATGCACTCTGGAATCAGCTTTCCTTCTGCAGGATTTAGGATCATCTACATAGAGCTAGACTGGACTTTGGTGGGAATCTAGGCCAATTGCTCTGATTTTACAGATGAAGAAATACCAATCTGGAGAGGCCTCCCATGGCCAAAGACAGGCCAAAACCAAGAATTGATTGATGTGAGATCTTCTGACTCCAAAGTCAGTCACTGCCTCACACTGGCCACAAATTACCAAATAATTCATACGTAACAATCTCTTGAGCTGTTTCCCTGCTATGTGAAATTTTCCTATATGAAGGCCACTTCCATAACTAGACCATCAGCTCCTGAGGGCAGAACAGTGCTCCACACTCAAGCCTTCCATGGCACTTAGACAATGTCTTGTGCTGCCACACGAAACTGTTGGTTTGTTCTCAAGTCCTGTGTTTCTTCATATAATTTCTAGGTTCAGTAAGAAAGAGAATTCTCCAGACCTCTCAAATACCTCTTTTCAGGACTGGGCTCATCTGACCCTGTCCAGGGAACCTGCTTCAGTGACACCCAGTTTCACAGCTCTGGATGGAGATCCTGCACAGTGATGATACTAAGGCACTTTCTGATGCTTAAGATTCAAAAACAAGTAGAAAAGTTAGGACAAAAACACTATAAGATATAGAGTTGGTTTCTTTTCCCCACCAAAGTTCTAATTGAATGGATCGACTTGTCATTGTCTTTTATTCTGAAGGTTCTGCAATGGCTTTTGGCCAAAAGTGATGAAGTGCTAATTGTGTCTGAACAAAAAATTAAGAGCATACAGTCTCTTAGCAAAAAGCTTCCTCATCCTCTGGGGTTCCCCACCATGTCTTGAGCTCCAAGGTACCACTCTGGGATAAAGAGGAATTTTTTTTTAATGAGATTTTCTAGGGGCAGCTAGGTGGCACAGTGAATAGAGCACCAGCCCTCAAGTCAGGAGGACCTGAGTTCAAATCCAGCCTCAGACACTTGACACACTTACTAGTGGTGTGACCTTGGGCAAGTTGCTTAACCCCAACTGCCTTGCCTTTCCCGTCCAAAAAAAAAAAAAATGAGATTTTTCTAATCATTTCAATTCACTGGGATGTTGCCCCCATGCAAGTTGGTGCTTCCCCACTCTATGAAGTTAGCAACTGTTTAAGTCTTTAGAAAAATGAGTTGGTTTTGTCTGAATCCAAGATTCAATAGTTGAGTGACAAGGCCATTTGAATACCTTCCTAAGTAAAGCTGGGTTGTCATGTCTGGATCCTAGCATACATGTGAGCTGCATCCCTATACTCCTAGTCCTAAAACCAAACCAGGAAACACATCTGTAAACTGAACATCACAACATAATAATGTTCTAACAGCATAAAGTGGTGGCAGGGTATGTGAGTGGTAAGGAAACAGAAAGAATGAACAAAGTATTATCTAAGGTGGGAAATTTCTCCATCCAAAGGTGTAAGGCAAGGGAACTGAACAACATCCAAAGAGTTGGCAAAGGTGTGCAATGTTTCATGTATGCCCTTTTTTTAGCCAAATAGTATTGTACATCCGTCGTGTGTAAAGCTCTATCCTAATCACTGGGAAAAGACTAAAGAGACAGTCCAATGCTTCAGGGCATTTATCTTTTCTAATCTCCGTATTTCATTTGTTATGTATCACCAACAAAAAGTCTATTTCTTAGCCAATATTGCTGGTTCTTCCTGGACTTTCTACTATCAGTAACTTAAAAAGTTGCCAAGCCGCGACATCAAAGTTCAGTCTTAATTAATGTCTCCTCCTGGTGTTTGGGGACCTGGGTCCTCCACGCCACCAGCAGAACACAATTTCTGGCAGGTTCTGAGGTGGAAAGGTCCCAAGCATGCTCTGAGCCACAGGCTGTGTCTGAGATCTTAGAGTTAGCCTAACAGAGGACGGAAATGGCTGTCACCACAAAGATGGCCACAGAAACAATGAATACAAAATACTACAAAAAATACCAAATGGGCTTAGAGTCTAGATAAAAGCCCACGTTCAGAGTCAATCATCAGAAAAAGGGCCAGAGGCAGTTAAGAATCATAATGTGTCTTCACCATATTCAAACGTTTAAGTTAATAGCAGATACCCTTTAATTTGAGATCTTTCAATAATTGCCAACTAGAAGAATAAAAGTCTACTGATCATATGGACATTCTCTCTCTGAATGAAAACAGAGAAAATGAAGTTGGAACAAAACATAGAATGGCTCAAAGGGTCTCCCCGAACAGGCAAAGAAAGATCACAGAATCATAGATTCTGAGTCGTAAGGAACCTTAGATGTCTTCTAACCCAATCCCCCCATTTTACTGATGAAGAAACTGAGGCTCAGAGATGAAAAAAACCTGAAGTCATATGGGTAGGAAGCTGCCAAAGTGGAACTGAAAGCCATTTCCTCTGACTCTAAAGCCAGTACCCACTCTCCTGAACCACACCACAGTTAGATTTATTGGGGGTCCCAAGGCAATATGAAACATCTTTTCATGGGGAATGTGTTCATCTCACCTAAGAGTATTTATAAACTAGTCATCATGAGAAATGCTAACTAGTCATTCTGAAAATAACCATAAAGACCACCCAGAAGATTAAAACTAAATCCAACAAGCATTTATTAAGCAATGACTTGATACCAGGCTCTGACAATACAAAGACAAAAAGCAAATATTTCTTGCCCTCAAGTAACCTGCATTCTAACAAGGAAGACAGTAAGTACCACACAGATTCCTAAGTTTATACAAAATAAATACAAGGTAACTTTTGGAAGTGAGGAGCACTCACAGAAGGACAGGAATGAGGTTAACACAGGTGGCTCCTGAGATGAGCTCTGGAGGAAATGAAGAACTCTAAAAAGGCAGAGACACCAATTAAGAGGCCACTGCAACAATCCAGTCAAGAAGTGATGAGGGCCGAAACCAGAGCAGCAGCCATGCTTCCAACAAAGAAAGGGTGTTATGTTTGACAGATGTTTTAAAGGTAGAAAAGAGTTTATAAGACATCTTGAGACTAAGTGATGTCAATGGAAAACTGGAAAAGAAAGGATGGCAAAAATTGTTGGAAAGGCATCAAGTATGTTTGATAAAAGCTGAACATCTAAAATAAACAGGGAACTGGCACAGATTTCTAGAGACAGGAGCCATTCCACAATAGTTAAGTGGTCAAATGATGGGAAAAGTTTTCAAAATAAATACGATTAGAGAACCACAGAATCTGAGTAGGAAGAGACTTCAATAACCATCTGTCCAATCCATACCTGAAAAATAATTCTACCTATAACATACCTGACAAGTGGTATCAAGACTCTGCTTAAAGAACTTCCTTTGATGAGGAAGTGCATGCTCTTTCCCAGGCAGTCCATTATCCATCTGAGTAGCTCTGGTAGAAAGGTTTTCCTTACTTCAATCTTCAATATGCCTCTTTACAATTCCCAGTTGTTATTCTAAGTCTTGCCATTTCTATAGGAAAGCTCCTCTCATGTCCTAGGAGACTGCTCCTATTCAGCCTAACATCACAGTTCCTTTAACTGATTTTCCTACAAAACATGTTCCAGGCTCGTCACCATCCTGCCTAACCTCCTCTAGATATTTTTTAGTTTATTAATGAAATATGGTGCCCATAACTAAATATTAATATTCTGAAAATGGTCTGACCAAATACAAAAAGACTATCACTTCCTTATTGCTGGAAAGGAAACCTATATGCAAAAATGTTCCAAATTACCAATACAGAAATGAAAATGAAAACAATCCTTGGGTGTCATCTCAAACCAACAAAATGAGCAAAGACAACAGAAAAGGAAACTGTCTGTACTGGAAAGGCTATAGGAAGAATGTCACAGTCATTCACAGTTAGTGGGGTGAGAAGTAGGTGACAATTCTAGGGGCTAATTTGTGATTATTTGAGAAAAGTTACTCAATAGATTGTGATTCAGAGATCCTACTAGGCATAGACCCCAAGGACAATGAGAACAAAAGAAAAATCCCATTTATGCCAAAATAATTATGGCAGCAATAGAAACAAAGTAGAGATCAAATGAGGAAAAGCTCAACAAATTTTGATTTATGAATGCAAAGGAACATTACTGGGCAGCACAGAATAACAAATATGATGAATTCAGAGAAACACAGGAAGATTTCTATAAAATGATTCAGTCTAGAAAACAGAACCAGAAGAATACAGACTATAATAACATAAAAAAAAACCCACTAAAAGATAAAAGAAATCACATCAAATGCAACAGGTTAAAGGCAGAGGTAACAGAAAAAGGAAAAGTTTTCCTGCTATAAGGGATTATATTCCAAACTTTCTTTTCAATGATGATCAAAACTTGGCTACTTATGGCCCAAAGCCACTGAAAAACTCCAGAACAAAGAGCATTTTTCAAGGTTATTGATTCAAATTCTGATGACCAAAGAAACTCAATACCATACCTCAAAGTATTTATAATCTTTTACGTTGTTTTCAAATCTTGAGCATCAAAATGTTCCTTGCTATCATCACTCCAGGCTGTGAGAGTGCTCTGGAACTAAGGCCAGGATACTTAGAACCACTGAGGACAGTGCATATTTCCTGGCTTTTTGGAGAGGGCCAGATCAGCCCAATCTTAAGAGGAGATATATGAGTGAGCTGATCTAAAGAACTCTTATACCCAACAAAGAAATTACATAAAGGACATACTATATAGGATGCAAGATTACCTAAAACAGGGGTGGGGAACCTGTGGCCTCGAGGCCTTACATAGCCTTCTAGGCCTTGGGTGCAGCCTTTTGACTGAGCCGAAGTTTTATACAACAAATACTTTTATTTAAGGGAATTTGCTCTGTGAAGTTTAGACTCAGTCAAAGGGCTGCACTTGAGGACCTAGAGGGTCACATGTGGAATTGAGGCTGCAGTTCCCTACCCTTCACCTAAACAAATGTTTAATGAGTATCTCTGGACCAGCAGAAGGAACTATGCTAAGTGTTACAAATCAGTTAGGACCCCATTCCAGTCATAAGGAGCTCATATAGTTTTGTAAAGATAGAAATATATAAAATGTTCAAAAAGCAAGGAACAACACAAGACAATGATAAGAGAGACATTACAGGACACCACATAATTCATCATCACGTTATACAGAGAGAAGACCCCTGGATTTGGAATCAGAAGTCCTAGACTTAGTTCTATCCTTTGTCACCTGTTACCTCAGGCAGATTAGGTTGCTTTATCTCTCTGGACCCAAGCATCCTTGTCTAGAAAACTGAAGGGGGAGGCCTGGATGACCTCTCAATTTCCTTCTGTCTCTAAATCTATGACCTTATGGTCCCACACCTACTTGACCCTGGGTAAGTCAGAGTTGAGGGCACTGGACCTCTGAGGCTCCTTCTAGTTCTGAAATGAGGATCTTCAAGTTACTCTTGGCTCTGTAGCACACTTCCTTCCTCTTCACAGAAGCGAGCAACTAAAGGTACAGTCAGACACACTGTGAGGCCCCACCACTCTATTAGGAGGTTTAATTATTCTTTTTACCTGTTTTAAGGGAAGGTGCTATGAGAGTACAGTATATAAAATGCATTAACATGACAGTAAAATGATTATAGATTTTTAAAATGAAAAACAGCAAAGACTAGTAGAGATTCCTCAGCAATTTTACAGTGGTACATCACAAATGCTTTTTTCAAGAAGAAAATCCAAAGGCCCTGGTCATCACAACCACAAACAAAAATGAAACAAAACAAAGTGATACCAAAGAGAATGAAGTTCTCTGACTGGATACACCAGCTAAAGAAAAAAATTAACTCTGGAGGAGCCAAATGTGCTAAAAAGGCAATAAAATAGGCATTTTTTAAGGTATCTCAAAGAGGAGAAGAGTTCAAAGAATGAAACATAATGGGTGGTATTTTTCTATGTGTGTATATTGAGGGAAATCAGTAAGACATCAACTGATGATCTGTATATATACTTTCTCATCTCTATAAAAATCTTTATGAGACTATGTACATATATGAAAGGAATCCTGGATGAAAACGTAACAGAGCTAGATATACTTTTCTTGAATACTCCTATTAAAAATATTTCTTTCCCAGAATGCATTTCATTTATAAGATTTTACAATTTATTTACATCAAAGATTTATGATTTTATCTGTGTGAGGAAGGATGCCACGTCTCTTAGTAGAAAGGCCTCAGGAATTGCTAGCTAAACACAACTCATCATCTCAAGGGCAGTCTTTGGGAAATGAGTTTATCCCCGTGCTCTGCCTCCAAGTCTATGGTGACAGTCTAACAGGGACAGCAGAGCTTGTGCTCCAGTGCCAGAGCCTTCCAGAATTGAAAGCTATCTGATAACCAAGATAAAATATCCAAGGGGAATATTAGAAGAGGCCTATCCCATTTTCCCACTACATTTCAGGGTTTCTACCAATAATTTTTTTCCTAAATTCTTTCTGTTGACCTACACAAAGGTCAAGATTCTTAGAAAAGATGGCATGTAACATGCCATTTCAGTTTGAAATAAATGCATCAAAAGACTGTTTCACAGCAAAAAGGATACGGAACTACAGCACAATGAGGGATCCTGTCGTTTAGGAATTCTGCAGCAACTTCAGCTTTGGATCTTCCAACATCCTTAGGCCTGGAAAAATACACCATTTAAAAAACTCTAAGTCATGATTACTGTCTACAGAAGAAAACTCTTCCAGAGGATCTATTTAAATTCTCAAACATACCAGTAAATAATTGATTGCCACTGCCACGCTCCCCACCCCCACTTTGAAGTCAAGGGCAAAGATATCCATGGTGTGCAAAATTCCCCAGGGATGATGTCCATCTGTAGTTCTCTACAATTCCAAGTGTTACTGACTTGCCCGAGGCTTTCAGAGGTCACTTGCCCAGAGTCACACAGTCAATAAAGTGTCAGAGGCAGGCCCTGAACTCAGATTTTCCAAAGGCTGGCCTGCTAACAACTACACCACGCCACCTTCTCATTGAATGCTTTCCATTCCAACAGGATTTTAGCTACAGTAAGTACTGTGAAAAATAAATTAATGTCACAGCAATGACGTGAGAACGCCATGAGCTGAATTGAGATCAATCTCCGAAGCTCTGAGGTGGGGAGCAGGTCTCTCCTACCTGCAATCAGAAGGCTCCTGACCACAATTCCTGGCTTCCCATCGTAGCACATCCTGTTCTTCCAACTGAAGGTAAAGCTCCACTGCTTGTTCCATGGCTTTCCCAGCCTCTGACACTGTAGTCTAACCCCTCACGTCCCTCCTCCTCCAGGATTGTGGGGGCTTTTATTGGAGAATAGCTGACTCTCCAGCTTTTTTTTTGTTTTTGTTTTTTTGTTTTGTTTTTTTGGAGGGCAGTTGGGGTTAAGTGACTTGCCCAAGGTCACACGGCTAGACTCTCCAGCCTTAATGGTCTCACTTCCGTACTCTCTATGAGCCTCATCCTGCCACCCACCTCCTAAGGTGGTCACAAGGATAAGATGAGATCCCATCCAGCAAGTGCTCCACAAAGCTCCAAGCGCTCTACGAATGGCTAGTCACTGCTGTCACTGTTACCATTAGCCTCTTGTACCTTCCCCATAGATGGACAGCAGACATTTCGATGCTTACTCATCATAAATACACCTGTAGGATTCTAACTATTACTCAGCTGGCACGGTCTCATTATGTTGTTTCTGCTCCTCCACAAAGATGACTAGGGCGAGAAAGCCAATGACAAGTTCTTACGGCAGAACATATAGAAAATGCTATACTTTTTGAGGTACTATAGAAAAATGGGGCTCCTGACTTCAGTTACATCAAATCCTATCCACCTCCAGGGCAAAAAGTGCTGTGTGCTATTGTCCCTCTACTCAAACAACGTCAAAGAACAGGAAAAAACACCAAAAGATGCCCTTACCAGACTCCCAACCTTGAGCCAGTTTCTAGAGGTCCAACCAATCCCTTGGTCAAGAATACCTTAGAACAAGATCTCAAGAGATGGGTTATAGTACATTCTATGAACACAAAAAGGTGATTCAAGTCACTTTCACCCTGCGGGCCTCAGTTACGGATCTGTGCAATGACAAGACTGGACTAGAATGTTCGCTAGAGTACCGAGGTTCTCTTGCAGTTTATGAAGATTGTTAAATAAATGAGGAAAAGCATTAGTCTCCAGAGAGTTTCTAAAAGTAACCATTTTTAAGGCATTAGAATACGTTTTCCAAGAGGACTTCATACATTACTATAATGCAACCATAAAGGTGTATTTGAAATTCTTGAAATTACAGAGGCTTTAAAAGTTGAAAAGAGAATAGAGCACCGGCCCTGGAGTCAGGAGTACCTGAGTTCAAATCCGGCCTCAGACACTTAACACAAAAAAAAACTAGCCGTGTGACCTTGGGCAAGTCACTTAACTCCAACTGCCCTCCAAAAAGCAACAACAACAAAAAAAAAAAGTTGAAAAGAATAGAAAGTCTTAAAACAAGTTGTGATTCACTGGGAATGGTCATTTCTTATAACTAAAAACTTTCTTCCATGGAAAAGATCCATATGCTTTTATATGTAACATTAATTTTCACTGTTACTTTTGCTCCTTAAAAACTGTTTTCAACTTGCCAATTAGTGCTTCGTAAAGATTTACAATAGAAAGATTTGTCATTATCTTTCTTTGTCAACAAAGCAATGTTCTAACTAAACACATTTTCTAAATCAAAGTATTACTCTATGATGTGACGAAAAAAATGCTGACTCACAACTAACAATACTGTAAGCCAAATAACTGACAGACTTCTATCCTGTGACTATGCCAAAATGTGGCCTCTGGGGTGGCCTCCAAACAAAAGTCATCAAACTGGTAGATTCTGCTTGTCCAGGGTTAGAAAGTTTACTGCTGTTACCCATATGTCTACTTCTGAGAATAAAGAGGTTTTCCCCTTTCCTTCACCTGCATACTGAGCAAAGATATGCAACTTATCAATTTTCCATTAATCAATTCTGCATACTGCCTCTTACACAGAAGTTGCTAAACAATGGTTTAATTGGTTGAAAAAACTGTAAGGCAACCTTAGGATACAAACAACACAAGAGGAAAACAGGCAGTTCCCTAAATGTTCTCAAAAAGGTTTTAAACTGATTTAGTGATTTGACTCAGTCCCACTCAGACAAGCCAGTCAGCTTGCTCTTCTGAGTCACTGACCTTCCTTAATAAGGCCCTTACTTTCTCCACACTTAATCCTTTCAGCAATCTCAATCACCGGAGAGCCAAGGTCCTTTTCGTTCTGAACCACAAGGTACACTTGTTCACTTCTGGTCAAAATGCTACCCACAGGCTGTTGCCCAGAGAAATTTTCTTCACTGGCTTCTTTGTTCTGAGGGCACTGCCTGTCAGCCCTTCACAGCTGTCTCTCCTCCAACCACTCAGCTGTTCCTTCTCATGCTTTCCTAATGAACTTGTTAAAACCAGTTCTCACCTCAATAAGGTCTTCTCATGTTCATTCAGCCTCAAATTTTCCAGGATCCTGTTAACTAAAAGTCTCAAACTGTTCTAAAAGTCCACATCCCTATCATCATGTTCTCCCCTCCCAAAAAGATTCTTTTTCTCCTTTAACACTTGACACTACCAGCTCTGGGAAGCCCTGGCAGACCCTCGTAAAGTGCTAACCTCA
Organism: Pseudocheirus occidentalis; assembly: GCA_028646575.1. Lineage (NCBI taxonomy): Eukaryota > Metazoa > Chordata > Mammalia > Diprotodontia > Pseudocheiridae > Pseudocheirus > Pseudocheirus occidentalis. Next base: position 26,882,188 of record CM053599.1, on the reverse strand, counting down.
CACAATACCCAGGCATTGCTGCAGCGATTTCTCCACTTTAGAAATGCACACATCATTACTTCCATTACATTGTAATCACGTGTAGGTGAGTCACATCTACTTATAAAGCTTCTTCATAATTACAGGGAATATGTTTTATCTCAACTCTGAATCCCATCTGGCACAGGGCTCAATAGGAGGTTAAGGTTTATAGTGCAATGAATTTCCAAACAACTTCAGCTAGAAAAACATCACAGATACAACTGCTACGATTGCATATTGATTTATCTAACCTGTAAGGTCAAGAATATTCACAAATCTGCAGACAGACAGTTCATTACTGAGACAGGTTTGCTTATATATTCACTCTATTTTCAGTAGAATGTCACCCTGAGAGTGTTTTTTCCTGTAAAGTTTTAACCTGTAATCTCAAGTATTTTTATAGAAAACAGTATCATTATCCATACATGAATTTATTTGTAAAAGAATCACTGAAATTAAACCTATTAATAAAAGTTTATAAAACAGCATGAAACCCAAGACAGAAATAATTTAGGACAACACTTACCTAAACAAAAACTGCCTATTTAGGTTGGAAACATCTATGGTGTCCATGTCTATTACATGAATTTGTCTAAAACCAGACAATGCCTGTAGGAATAAAAAAAAAAAACCAAGTAAATAGAACAGTGGGGGATTGTCTGACTTCTAACCAAAGGAAAGATTTCTCTCCCACTTTTCAGTGACTAGCCACAATACTACCAATTCTGCCTCATCAGTAATAAATTCTGATTAAGATCGAAAGTTCTATCCAATGGTAGAGGATCCTAACAGCTTTCAGCAAGATTTATAAATTTTCATACATGGCTAAAAGGCCTAACAGTAACTATCTAGTTCTAAATATAATACCAGCATCCCAAATTTAAGGACCATAATCCAGAAACTTCATTGACCAAACTTGTTGAAAACAAAGTCCCTGTTACTTCATAAAGTCATCTTTTTAAAAATCCTTTAATATCCTTTTTTTTTGGGGGGGGGAGGGCAGTTGGGGTTAAGTGACTTGCCCAAGGTCACACGGCTAGCTTTTTGTGTTAAGTGTCTGAGGCCAGATTTGAACTCAGGTACTCCTGACTCCAGGGCCGGTGCTCTACTCATTGCGCCACCTAGCCGCCCCTAATCCTTTAATATCCTTGATGGGATATTTGGCCTGATGAAGACAAGCAGCAACATACAATTCCTTTGGCATCTGCCTGCAGATGGAGGTAAAGCCCACAGTTGCCCCCTCTATGGAGAGGCAGGACGTCTAGTTAGTCTTTTCATTTAATGCTGCAAAAAAAAAAGTCCTCTCCAACGTTTTAAAGAAATCAAGCCAACTTTCAATGTTTCAGTTTTCTCAGAAAGATGGGAGTCACTATTCATTTTCACCAGGCAGAAGGTTCTTTCCCTGCTTCCAGATTAAAGAATTGTTCACAAGAGTGACACTTCATTGAAAATGTCTATCTTTACTAATTTTGCCCAATATGTTTGTGATCACAATAAAACATTTCAATATTTTATTTAAAACAAAGAAATACTACAATCCTCAAGACTTTAATCTTGTTTTTGTTTTAAATCAGGTTAACAAACAACAGAAACCTTGTTTGTATTTTATGACCATCTCTAAAAGCCAGAAAACAAATTAGAAGTAAAATAAATTTTTTCAAAAAACAAAATTCAGTTCTCTCACTTAAAAAGCTTACACACACAAAATGGGTAGGCTGACCAGTACTGAAGTTGTTAAAACTACTTTTAAATTATTATATAGGTAACATTTCTGTTTCATTAATTTCCACACATATAAATGAAGTTTCCTAAATTAGCATTCAAAAGAAAAAAATTGGCAGATCACCACAGAATGAATGTGTATCAGAATGTATCTTTTTTTTAAACTCCATATTTGCAAATAACAGCTTCTTGAGAGTACAGAGGATAAATGAAAGGGAATTTCCCCTTTACCTAAATCATACTTAGCCTTCAAGAATCACCTTGCAAATCCTTTTTCCTTCACAAATAAAGTTTTGCCTAACTACAGCTCGAACATACACACCGACCTCTCTGACACCCTATGATACTGTGTCTATAAGGATGTGCTGCCTCCCTTGGCAACTGTGTGCTATTTCTAGTCCTGACTCATTTCAAATGTGTCTAATCTTCCTAAAGATAACACAAGCCCCTGGAAGGCTGGACACCATGAAGCATTTGTTTGGCACTTTTCACAGCTACTATTAAGTAATGAGCACATAAGAAATGTGCAATTAATTGCATTTTTGCAATTCCCTTTAAAGAGGAGTTAAAAGTGTATGTTAATAAAATGCTACTGAAAGTAAATAAATATTTATACATCCCTCCAATATCTAATTCCATCTCTCTCCCCACTATCCACTTCCTCCACTCTGCATCTCACACAGACTTTGCAGCAACAAATTCTTCAGGAAAACAAACTGACAGGAACCAGTAAACCCCTGCTTTTATGTTAATAAAATCATTGCTACTACTGGTCACCAGACAAGACATAGAATCCTTCATCAAGGTAGAATTTATTAAAATGCTATTCTGCCAGAACATTAAAAGGGGCATTGGCATTCCTGACTCAAGAGGACTCTGCCCTCTCAACACACCAGGAGATCTATGAAGTCACCAATGTGAATATTCCCCTGATAATGCAGATTACAAACCCATCCATGGTGCTCAAAAATTTTCTAAAAGTTCTAAAGCCTGAGCCTAGCTTCCCTAGCCTAGTTCAGCAAAAATTTCACTGAAATCAATACATGCTTTTGCCAAAATAAGTCCAGGATTTGATTGGTAAAGCACTAAGGTAAGGAAACAATAACCAAGGAATGTTACTTGATACTCATATTTACTGACTTTGAGAGGAGATACTTAAAGAGTTCAAATGTAACCAAAGTTCCCAATACATATTTTTAAAACCTCCTAGAATTTAAACAGTTGAATTCATCTAACAAAGAAAAAATGGAAAAATGATAAGCAAATGCAATAAAGTTCCCAGGATTAGAAATGAGGGAAAGGTTTAAAGTCTCTCAGAAAAATTAAAAAGAAAAATCAATTCATTACCAGATTTTTCAGGAGTTCACATCCTAATCCTCCTGCTCCAATGACTAGCACTTTACAAGTATCTAACAAAAACTGAAGAGACTGTAAAGAATAGAAAAGTACATTACAATATGGAGATGTAAGGTAAAATTTGCACACCATGAAAGCCATCAAATTAAAGGTTAATGAAATCTTAACAGTATTATGTTTGTGAAAAATAAAAATATAGGGTTTTTAAAAAGCACACACACATATTTAAGCTGTTTAGATGTATTCATTAGTTAAAACTTAAATTCTAAACCTTTAATTTTTTCTGATTGTCTTTCAGTTTCTTTTTTTCTCACTGTTGAAATTTTAAAAAGGTATTTTAATTTTCCCTATCAAGTATGATAAAGTGAAAAACTGTTCCTAGGTTAGGCTTGCTTTCTTTCAATGCAGAAGTAGGTAAAGCAGCAAGCTTATTATATCTGAAATTTAACAATTTAATGGACACAAAAAAGTATCCCAATAATCCTCAAAAGGGGCAGGGACAGGAACAGGAACAGGGACTGGACCTGTGATTTCACTGGCAAGTCGCTCCAGGGTGAAGAAATGTCCTCTACCAAAGCAGGTCAACACCTTCTCTGCAAATTGCATCCTTAAGATTAGCCTACAAGAGAGCACTGAGAGCTTAACTGACTGGCATTGGGTCACCCAGCAGAAGGTGTCAGGGCAGAGCTGGAACCTGTATATTCCTAGCTTCTAGAAGTGTTCTATCCATCAGACCACACTGCTTTTCTCTCATTATTTAATAAGCCTTCAACATTTTAAAGTAAGTTTCAAGTTGGAAGCCATTTTTTCAAACGTAAAAACACAAAACCAACACTTAACAAGAGTTGGAGGCAATATTAAAGACAAGGCTATTAATGACATTAATAGTAATAATATTGCATTCTAATAGGTGAGCCTGTGTAAAAACTGGCTACAATATTATCTGGAAAATTATAATAAAAAAGGCAGGAAATTCAAATTACCTGAAATACAATTATCTTGTAGCAAAACATTAAAAAAATAAATGACCCAATGAGAACAAATACATTAAATGGAAAATTAAATAGAAAGACACATTCTCCAACACTTAAGAAAAAAACGTGAACAAATATTCATTCTACCATTCTTTGAACTGTCAACAGTTGGAGAAAAAGAAATTCAAATTTGCATTTTGTTTTTATGAACATATTTCTCTCTCAAAATTAACAAAAAATCTCAACAAATACAAATACACACAAATTGTCCCCATTTCCCCCCCATCATAAAGAGAAACAAATAGCAGCAGGAGGAAAAAAGCAGGCAGATAAAAACTATTTCAAGTCATGTCTCTTCCAGTTCTAAAAATTCTGAGTCTCAGTCCAAATTACATTTCAATTCAAAATATTTAAGTGTCTATGTGCAAAGTACTGATTTACATGATTTGTAAATGATGATTACATGATTTAGAGTTACACCACACTCAAAGGAATGTATGTTCCAAGTAAATAGCCAATATTATAAAGGTGACATGTGAAATAATAGAGGGTTGTTTTCACTGGAATTCTAAATGAGCTATTACTAGATTCTGAAGGAGTAAAATAAACTCTCCAAAAAAGGTTTTCAACTGATACAGCAACATAAGGATTAAACTGATAATTTAAGGACCTGTGTGTGTATGTGTGTGTGTAGACATATGCACATACATTCTTAAAATTAGTTGCAAATATTTAGCTTTTTAATAGTTAAAGATTAAGATTAAAGACTTCAAGGTTTGTCTAAACATGGTGATTAGTATCACTCCTACATCAGAGAACACGTAAAACAGGTATTGTTTTGTTATGATTTTGAAACAGAACTACAAGAGGAGTTATTTAAAATAAATACTTCTCACTTCAGTGCTTGGTTCGAAATCAGGGTGTGTAAATGGTCCAGATCGCTCGAGGAACTTCTTTACATGGTTCCAGCGACCGTCCCAGTCTCCAGTGTCCCCACACCCACCATCAACAGCCATTCTGCATAGAACACAGTAAATTGAGCTGCAAAAAAATCAGTATAAAAAAACTGTACCTACAGCTACTTATGTGATTTTTCTTTACATTGCAGGAAAACAATCTGCCCAAATACTACAAAAATATATTCCAAGAATATAAGATACTTCCAAAATTTTTCTAAGGTACTCAGTTGATTAAAATCTGTTCCTATTTCCATTTCTTTCTATGAAATACTCCAGCATGTCCAGATCCTCATTATTTGAAACTATGTTAATGATCAAGTATTTTTAAAAATCATTTTGATTTTTCTTAGAATCTTGTAGAGCAGCATAAAGAATCAAGTTCAGTTCAGGGGCTGTCAAGGAAATAAATTCTTCTTATGTCGACAAAGGGGACATTTTGTAAGCTTTTCCAATTTGCTTGATTTAATTATCTCAAGAAATTACAATTTTTTTTAAATAAAAAAACTGAAGTCATAATGATGCTTGAAATCAAAATGGAATTTATGTAACGGTTAAACGTATGAGCATTTTTCATTTTTAAAAATAATTTCAAAAATAATCAGCATAATATTTTCACAGAAAAAAACTAACTTTTCAATTTTTAACAACTTAAATCAATGTGATGATAATATGAGTCAAGAACACCTAGGTTTGAGCCCTATTTCTTAAACAGTAACTATGTGACCATGAATTCATTGAAGTTCTCAGGGTCCCAGGCAAATCTCTTATTTTAATTAAAAAAAAAAAAAAAACTGTGGACCTGACCTCAGTGGAGAGACTTCTCCACAACAGCAACCAAAAAATAAAAATAAAAATCTAACCACTGAATATATCCATGTATTAATTTCCTGCCACCACTAAACACAGAAAAGTTTATTCAGAAAGACTTTGAATTCCATCACTGATGGTCTGTCACTAAAGACTGCTTTCCCAACCCACAAATGACAGGTTTTTTTTTTTAATTCCTACAACTTGCTTCCAAATGCATGAATTAATTTTGCACATACACTATGGATACATAAGGAAGAATCAGCATTTTGGTGTTTTTAAAGAAAATGTAAAGGCTTAACTATATCTCTAATAATTTAAACTCACAAATTTTGAAGAAGACAAATTAAGAGATAAGTTTGTAAGCTGGCATATTAGGCTATCTCACAACTACACCCAGTTTCTCCACCCTATCCACAAGAGGAAACTCATACAGTTGATTTAAAAGAAATACATTGTTTAGAATTGCAAGTCATTTAATTGCTACTAATTGTACTCAACAACTGATAAGAAAGAGGGTGTGTATTCTAAGGGGAAAAAAATCTGAAACCATTTACCTTTTGTAGCCATATATTTTCAAAGGGTTTTTAAAACCATGTTTTAAAAGTATTTTGTTAAAAGTTTTTTTTTTAAATCCAACTTTCAATTTTAACAGATTTGGAAGTCTTGACAACTTGAGGGAAGGATATATGAATTCTGATACAGGTCTCAGGTTGGCCAATAACGATTTGCATGACCTTGGATAAGTCCCTTCCCTACCATGCTCTTCAACCACCTTACCTCTAAGAGGAAAGAGTGAACCTAAATGACCTCTTAGGCCACTTCCAGTTTTGTGAATTTGAAACTAGGATGCAGCCAAGTATAACTGGGAAGAACGTTGGGTTTTTAGTTATTAGACTTTACCCATGTGACCTTGGACAACGAAGTGAACCCGAGTCTCAGAGGGCTCAGAGATAAAAGTTTTGCCTGAATGACCTCCAGAAGCATGTCCTGATGCTCTGGGGTATTCCTGCCACCCCAATCCCCAATTACCTTGTATTTTGTGTCAACTTGTCTTTGCATACGCTCTTTCCCCCAAAGAGAACCTGAGCTTCCCGAGGGTAAGGACCCATTCATGTATGTATGTATGTGTGTATGTATGTATGTATGTATGTATGTATGTATGTATGTGTGTGTCTGGCACAGAGACACAAGTGACAGGTGACAGCCACTCCCCCGCTGAGCCCCCCTGCATTGAACGGGACCTCCTAAGGCTCCTTCCAGCTCTACACCTACGACCCCCAGCCCCAAGACGGTCACTGTCAGGGTGCCAGGCCCCACAAACTGCACTAAAGCAAAGCGTTTCTAGACGGGAAGAGGCAGAGGAGGGAGGCGGACAAAGAGGACGGCTGGCGCCCCTCCGGGACCGACAGCGCCCTTCGCTAGGAAGGGGACGGGCCCCTCCTGCCGCCAACTTTTGGAGGTTTCCTGGCCTAGGGCAACCTCTTCCTCCCCCAACCCAAAGATCCTCAGGGTGGGGTGCTTAGCATGCGGGGAAGAGGAAAAGGATGGAGATAAGAGAGGGGCGAAGGGAGGAGAGGGAAG
>CM053599.1:26831850-26874265 GCA_028646575.1 Pseudocheirus occidentalis | reverse complement strand
GATAAGAAGAGGAATTTATTCCCTTTCTCCCGGGAAGAAAGGGGTGCCCCATGAGATGATGTCTTACCCATGTTGATGCATGAGGCCGGGCCGGAAGAGAGAGAGAGCCTAGCCCTGTTCCAAGGTTTAAAAACCTAATGAGGACGTCCCCTCTCCTGGCCAACTGCCCTCTTTCATTGGTGAAAAATTCACCTCCCAGCTTCCTCCCCAATGAGACTACAAGGGGGTTGGCCTTCACCAGGCGGGAAGAAATGAACAAAGGAAGATAAAAGTAATTGACAGGAGAAGGGGGAGGGTAGACAGGAGGGGGGGTACATTCCAGACTGAGAAGTTTTCACTAATTTCATGTCCCACACAGGATGAATGAGAATGAGGAGCTGAGCATTCTAATCAATTTAATTCAGTAAACATTTATGAAATGCCTCCTATGTGCCAAGCACTGTACTAAGCATTAGGGTTACAAAAAGAAGCAAAAGACAGTCCCTGACCTCATGGAGCTTACACTTTTATGAGGGAAGCAAGATGCAAATAAATATATACAGTGCAAGCTATACATGATGGCACCATGGTTGTGAATTTCGGAGACTAGAAGTATTGTTGTGTCCTTGAAGGATGTAGGAATTTCAGAAGAGGGGGGTGGGTTTTGGGGAAAAGTAATTAGTTCTATTTTGAACATGTTGAAATTAAAATGTCTCCAGGGCATTTAGTTTGAAATGTCTAATAGGAACTTGGTGATAGGGGACTGGAGCTTGGGAGAGAACCCTGGGTCTGCCTAAACATAGAAACGATAACAAAGCCCATGGGAATGTATGAGATCACTGAGAAAGAAGGTGTAGAGAGAGAAAAGGACACAAACAAGGGTCGGAGGATGCTCCCACGTAAAGGATGTGGTACAGATGATGAACCACCATTACATAATCCCAACACACCAGGATCATAGAATTCTAGCTCTGGCATTAGGAGGGACCTTTATGGTTATCTCATCCAATCTCCTTACTTGGGGAAACTTTTCTCTAAGACATGAGGTGACAGCCAAGATAGGAACCTGGTTCTCTGACTCTAAATCTAGTTCTTGGTCATTGGTGCCCTGTAATACAATTGAAAGAAGTGAATTAATGATACATTTCCATTTGAATGGCAGGCTTTCTTCCCTGGTTACAATGCTAAGGCTGCTTGTGTTTGGGGTGCTGCTTTATGACCTTCCGGGGAGCAGCCAAGATGAAACTCCTGGCCTGAAAGACCTTCCGGGGGCATCGTTACCCACCTATTGGAGCCTTCACTTGCCTGAAGAGCACATTCCTTATTTTCTCCACAACAATAGACACCTTGCTGCAGTCTGTGACAAAGACCCACAGTGCCCTTATAAAGTAGGTCTTTTCCTCTTCTTGCTTGTTTCACACGGTTTACTGTTTTTGGTTTCAAGGACCGCTGGTTTTTTGACTGTGGGGATGAATGCATCATTTGCTGCCCAAAGTGAGTCATTACTTAGACTGCTTTTAAATTAATTAAGCTCTTAATCTAATTCTTTTCCATCATGAGGGGCTTGAAAGTAATAACAGACACATGTAATGCTTTAAGGTTCACAAAGCATTTTGTATACATCACATCGTTTGATCTTCAAAATAAACCTGTGAGATAGATGTTATTATTGCCCTATTTTATAGATAGCAAAATGTACTTTGGAGATCGTTGGGGGTCTGTAATGGTTGTTTGATTGATGTGGAGTAGTTGTTGTTCAGATGTTTCAGTCATGTCTGACTCTTCATGACCTCGCTTGGGGTTTTCTTGGCAGAGATAGGAAATGGAGTGGTTTGCCATTACCTTCTCTGGTTCATTTTACAGACGAGGAAACTGAGGCAAACAGGGTTAAGTGACTTATCCAGGGTTACACAGCTAGTAAGTGTCGGAGGCCAGATTTGAACTTATGAAGATGAGGCTTCCTGACTCCAGTCCCAGTGCTCTGTGTACTATGATACCACCTAGACTTTTGATTTAAAAACACCTTCCTCCACTGTGTAACAGTGACTCCTCTGAAGTTTAGAGGGTTGGATGGTTGCCTGGGCACTGAGACATTGAAGGACATCCCCATGGCTACACAGTTTATTTGTGAGAGGCAGGACTTAAGAGGAAGAGGGGGTTTGGTTGAAAGAGAGTTGAATTTGGAGTCAAAGAGCCTGTGTTCAAATTCCGACCTTGACAGAATTTGACTGTGGACAAGCCATTTGTCTTCTCAGGGTCTTGGTTTCCTCATGAGTTGGATTCTGGCCTCTAAGGCCCCTCTACCTCTAGATCTATGGCCCTATGATTTGAATCCAGGCCTTTTGGATTAGAACTTTTTATCTATTAAGTTTATAGCATATTTATCTATATGCTTTCAAAACGCATATAGAGAGTGCTTAATAAGTATATGAATTTGTCTGTTACCCACAGTAACAGATGTGCCCTGTAAATAAAAAAAGCAAATGATGATGGAAGGATCATAAATCTAGACCTTGGAGGGGTCATCTAGGCCAATTCTCATTTTACAGAGGAAACTGGAGCCTAATGAGGTAATTTGACTTGCCATAAGTCCCATGGGGAGGAAAGAGTTAAAATAGGATTAGAACCCAGGTTTTTATTGACTCCAAGTCAGTGCTCCATGGGCCTCTCAACTTAAAAAAACCCTCCAAAATAACCAATGCTCAGGTTTTCAGAAAGCCTACAGTGGCATAAGCTGTCAAAACATGATTTGTGCACTTTGCAGAGGAAGCAAGATGTGCCACTTGGAAGGAAAAGACCCTTCCTGAGTTGACCAAGGACTCTCCCTCATCTCCTGTGGCTTCAGTATTAAAGCCTCTCTCTTGGTGGTGTCGGCAGAATTAAGATGACGACCATTTTGGCCTTCTTTCTCTTTAAGTGATGTTGGAAATGACTCACTTTGGAGCCCATTAAGACATTGTTCTGTTGCCAGAAAGATCAAAGCTGAGCTTTGTAAGGCTTCCCTTCCCAGGCTTGTTAGCACAGGAAATGAGGTGGGGAAGGGCTGCCTGGGAGTGGAGAAGGCTCCTGCCTGTGACCCAGCAGGAGAGCTGCCATCCAAGCTCCTGGACAAGGGGCAGCCCATGTGTTTTTCAGCACCAAGCTCATGCTACTTTTCTGGAACCGATGTTGGCTTTGCTGACCAGTAGAGTTGCTATCTTTGATTTGATTACAAGCCTCTTTTCTTTTCCTTTCACAGGGAAAGCAGGGGCATCTTGCAAATACAACTTCAATTGAAAAGAATCTCTGAGGGCTAAATTTAGGGCTAGACTGCCTACCCCGGGGCCATTTTTGTTAATCTACATCTAGAAATTCCTTTTAAATTGGCCCAACGGGCTGCAGGTGTGATGGTATTTGTTGGCAAACTAAGCAATGAACATTTTTGGGGGGTGGGGATGAAAATAATCTAAGAACATTTCATTTCAAAGAATAATTTCTTTTGTATTGATTTTTTTGTTTTTAAATTACCTTCATTTCCAAATATATCCGTCCCTCCTCCCCCAAGTTATTGCTTGTAACAAAGAATTTTTTAAAAGGGGAGGGGAATAAGTATCAGTTTATTGAAACTAACCAACACATCAATTAAATCTAACAGGGTATACAGTACTCCGAATCCATAGTCCCCCCTTCTGCAAAGAAGGGAGAATGATACATTTTCTCCTTTCTTCTTTGGACCAAGCTTGATCACGGGTTACATAGCACTTGGCTTACTCTTTTTCTGCTCTATCATTTACATAATCACATTCATTGCATTCTTCTCCTGGATCTGCCCGTTTCACTTCCTTACTTAGCCTTCTTGTATGTCTCTAAGTTTTTCATATTCATCATTTCTGAGGCTGTACTAATATTCTGCTAACATTCACATGTTATACTTTGTTTCCCTGTTACCCCAGTTCATGGGTATCTTCTGTATTTCAGTTCTTTTCTCTTCAAAAAGTTCTGTTATAAATATTTTAATGTGTTTAGGGCTTTTCTATTTTGGACCTCCTTGGGGCATAGTCTGGCAGTGGGTGGCATATTTGGGTCAGAGCACATTTCTTTCAAATACCTTTTTCAACTTTTAAGCATGGAGAATGTGAAGCCTTTACTTCTAAGACCCTAGTCTTGATATTGATGGCATTTTTTTCCTTAAAATGAGTCTAGAAGAACTCAATCTCCTCTAGGGTAGGAGCTCTGGATTTTTATCTTTGTACCTCTTCATTTAGGACAATGCTTAGTGCCTAGGAAGTCTAGGAGCCCATCAGTGGTATGGCTGGGTCAATACAGAGTTTAGTGATTTTTTTAGGCACAGTTCCAGATTTCTTCCCAGGTCCACCAACAGAGTATTCATGCACTTGTCCTCCAACAGCCTCTCCAACAATAATCATTTTCATTTTGAGCACCTCCAGTCTTACAGGTGTTTTATGGAACCTCAGAGCTGTGTTCATTTGAATTTCTCTATTAGTGATTTCTAGGATTTTTCACGTATTTGTTGATAGTTTGGATTTCTTCCTGTGAAAACTGCTGTTACATATTGTTTGATATTGAGAATGGCTTTTATTTTTATGCATTAATCCATTCCTTCTATATCTTGGATATGAGAACTTTATCAGAGAAATTTGCACAAAAATGCCCCCCTTTTACCCATTTCCATTCTAATTTTAACTGCATTGGTTTTGTTTGTGGAAAACTTTTAAAACTTACTATAATCAAAATTGTTCATTTTATCTTTTATGATGCTTTTAATCTCTTACTTAGTTATGAGAATTTTTTTTTAAATAGCTTACATTCAGATAAGACTTGAATGAATAGTAATAGTAGAAGATCTAGCAGTGTGTGAAAATCATGGTTCTGTTTCTATTTCAGAAACATTTAAAGCATCTTGAATCTTGCTGGGGCTATGAGAAATCATGCAAGCCAGAGGCTCAGTTTGGCCATCCCGTTTGTAGTTATGTGGATATGGGATGGTAAGTTTCTCTCTCTCTTTTTCTTTTCTGTTTTAAAAATCTTATATTTAAAAAAAATTATCTGTCATTTTCCTAGATACTCAACTAATCAATAATTGAATATTTGTTAAGTACCGATTATATTTCAGGCACTTTACTAGGTAGATATTCAAGGTGGCTGCAAAAGCTTCCCCACATCCTAATAAATCTGGTTCCTTCTCTCACCCAGCCTTGAGATAGAGACCTGTGACATTGCAGGTTCCTAGGGGGCAAAAAGCAGTGGCCTTATGGAGACTTTCCTCTCTGTAATACTCTGGGAGACAAAGCTCTAACTTCATACCAATTCTAAAGGGTAAAATTAAGTATAAAAATCTTTGAAAAACCTATTAAGTTAATGAAGTAAAACTGTACTAATTAGCAGCCTGTTATTTTAGGTTCCAGGGTATAATTCATTCATTTCTACTTTGGATTTTATTATGAAGCCATGGATATTTGCTAAGGCTCGATTCTTATCTTTATGATCACTCTTGGATATCTTTTAACTTTAGGAATTAGAAAAATAAATAAACATTAAATATATTTTTATAAAAAGGATAAATATTCTGAACTTTTAAAAAAAATTAGGACTAATACCATTGAATCAGCTCAGGAGATATTCTGGAAACAAGCGGATTTTGGTTATGCAAAGGAGCGCCTGCATGAATTACGGACCCTCTGCCAACCTATGGAAATAGTAGGTATTTTGGTCTTAAAAAACCTGCATTTTTCTTCTTTTCAAAAACCATCTGAATTCTAGTTTTTAAGAAAAGTCACAGATTGTACTGTGGAGTGTACCCTTATGATACAAAGAATTTGTTAATATGAATATTTCTTTAATTTGTATCAAAGTCTTCCCTATTTCCATCCCACATATTTGGTAGCAATAAAGACAGCGTGGCATGGTTTATTCTCTGAGACTATTTAATTAGTGATATCTGGGTTGCCCTCTGTGGAGAGAGAAAGGAATTCCTATGCCTGAAACACAGATCCTTGAGGTATTGATAACCTTGATAATGCTTTGGATTTAAGATTGCTTTTTCCTTCTGGAGAATATTGAAACATGTTTAGGAATTTTTATTATGATTTATCTTTATAATTTTCCTCTGAAGTAATCTGGGAAAAGGTGATATTCTCTCCATCTTGCCAATGGCTATTGAATGGGTTACCCAGAGTCATTGATCCATTAGTTTGTGGAGGTTGGGCCCAGGTTTCCAAATTTTGAAGGTAATATTTAAATCTCCTGCTCCCAGCTTGGGGTTTGTGCTCTGATCAGATCCTAGGAGCCCAACCCTAGAGCTGGAAAGAACCTCAGAGGCCAACATCTTCATATTTACATATTAACGAATGGAGCCACAGAGAAGTTAAGTAATTAACCCAAGATGTCTCCCATTATCTCTTGGAGGGATTGTGAAATTAAAAAAAAAGCCCTAAACTAAATTAATTCAAATTATATGAAAATATAAAGCTCTCCTCCCTCTTTCCTTCCAGCAATGTACGATAGTTCAATTGTGGTTCCCCTAAATAAATAATAATAGCACAAAACTGATCTGACTCCTGCAAGGCCTAGGTTAGCTTTGTGTTAGTAATAGTAACGGTATGATACTTTGGCCAGAGAGAGATCTGTAGATAACTGTGGGGGACTTTTCAGCTTATTCTGAATGGCATCTTCCAAAGTGGTGGCCAGATATTACTTGACCCCATAAGGAGTCATGACTCACAGTTTAAGAAGTACTGGAGGGGTCACAAATGGAAAAAAGTTAAGAATTTTACATTACCACAATGGTATCAGTAATATTCTTTTTTCTGTGGAAATTGGGGAGATGAATCTCATGAAAAAATTTCAGAGAATTTCTCTAATTAGTAGTGATTTGTAGCTTTTAAAAATGTATTTGTTGATAACTTGAATTTATTCCTGTGAAAACTGCTTTTGTATATCCCTTGATACTGAGAAATGGCTCTTATTCTTGTATATTGTTTATTCCTTCAGGGTGATTCCTGGCTTGTTTGCTCACGCTACCTTCAGTACTGCAGAGCATCAAACTTATACATTGATCTAAGAAGAGTGAAGAGAGATCATGACAGGTATTTTTATGGCTCATCTAAATACTGATAGACTTAATCCACAAACATTTATTATGCCTACTATGTTCTAGGTACTGTGCTAAGTACTGGGGAATCAAAATGAGGTGAAAGGCAGTCCCTGTCCTTCAGAAATTTTCAGTCTAATGGGAGAGACAAAAGCAAACAAATATATGCAAAGCAAGCTATATACAGGATAAACAGGAAATAATAATAATATAGTTATATAATGTAATATATAATATAATGTAATAATACAGTTATTATCCCTTCCACATCATGGAGGTTAGGGGTGCATTGCCCCCTCAATCTGGATAATCCATGTAAAACTTTTTGGCCCTCCATTTGTACCAGAGAAGAAGTCTGAATTTTTTCTTTTATGGGGTGTTGATAGTACTTCATTATAAATTTTGGATTGATATTGTACAATACTAAACATTTATTTTATTTGTTTCTGAGTTTCTAAACTTTTTCTGTGTTGTGTGCTGGCCTTTGTAAGTTGCCTGCAACTTCTGCAAAACTCCCCCCAAATTCCCACTTAATTTTTTCCAGGGATGGGGAACCTGCAGCCTCAAGGCCACATGTGGCCCTCTATGTCGTCAAGTGTGGCTCTTTGACTGAGTCCAAACTTCACAGAACAAATCCTCTTAATAAAAGACTAGGGATGGGGAAAGTTAAGATGGGGAAGGGATAACTGTGGAGGGAAGGCACTGGAATTTAGAGTTATCGATGAAGGCTTCTCGTAGAAGGTAGACATTTAGTTAAGACTTGTAACAAGAGAGGCCAGTAGTGGAAGCAGTCAGGGGATGGGAGGGCAGAGCATTCCAGGCATGGAGAACAGCCAGAGAAAATGCCTGGAGCTGAGAGATGAAGTATCTTGTTTGTGGAGGCCGTCCTTGCCAGATCAAAGAATGCATGTTGGGAAGTAAGGTAGAAGACTGGAAAGGTAGGAGCGGGCTGGGTGATGAGGAACTTTGAAGGCCAAAGAAAGTGTTTTATATTTGATCCTGGAGGTGATGGGGAGCCTATCAACTTTACTTGACACAATTATCTTAGGAAGTTGGAGATCAAAGCCACCTATATTTTGAGATTTTGTATGGAGTATATACATTTATTACTGAGAATCCACAACTCAGTGTCTACTTCCACACTTTCTATTCCTGTCAAACTTGAGCCTTTGCTTTTCTATAAATTTGGTGCTCTATCGCCCGTCTCCGTGCCTCTGCATAGATTGCCCCTTACCTGGAATGTGATTCTTCATGACCTCTGACTCTTAGACCCCTCCAAGGCTTGCCTTGGGAAGCCTTTCCTTATCTCCCTACTTGTTAGGCTCTTTCCCTGTTGGAATTGTGTTGTGTTTATTGATCTTTAAAGAGACAAAAATGCTAGGCTTCAGGTCTCACCTCTAAGACAGACCTGTTGTGTGACCCTGTGCAAGTCACTTATTCCATAAGTGCCCCAAGTAGCTCTCTAATACTGTGAGTTGCAGAACAATTGCTGGTCTCCATTGATAGAGAGGACTTTCTCACCCGGAATTCCCTACACCAAGGAAATCACAAGTTGAATTTAAAAAAAAAAAATCAATTTCAGTGTTTTATTCTCCCAGTAGAATGTAAGCTTCTTAGGGGCAGGAACGGTTTTTCATTTTGTCTTTGTGCTTCCAGCACCCAGTGCAGGCCTTATACTGCCAAGTGGTTAATAGTGCTTGTTCAGTGGAATTAAATGTGCATATTTTGGTCCTGTCTATATGTTAAATCATATCAGAAGCTACTGAGAGTTAACTTGATATTTGTTTATTATGAAACAGATTTAAGGAAAACTTCCTACAGAAAGGTGACATAGGAGGTCATTGTAAACTTGATGTTGGCACATTGATATCTGAAGGTCAACGTAAAAGCCCTCTACAGTCTTGGTAAGAGTAAAAAAAAAATCTCTCTCTGGATATATATCCTTGACAGGCATGGATTATCTATTTGTTGGTCTGTCCATCCACCCACCCATCCATCCATCCATCCATCCATTCATCCATCCATCCATCCATCCATCCATCCATCTTTTCTCCCCCTAAACAACCCATATCAATGAGATCTCAGGTGTTTTTGAATATTTGAGTATATATATAGAGAGGGATAGAGATTGGGCCTGTGATTACACAGATATAGGGTTACCAATGTATGTTTCCAGATGAAGAAACTTCTCCAAATACAAGTCAGGGCCTTCTCTGCAGTTCATAGCCTGAGAAGTTAAGGGGACTCCCCAGGGTCACACAGTCAGTACATGTCAGGATTTGAACCCAACTCTTCTTATATCTGAGACAAAATTGCTTTCCAGTCATGCTGACGTATTCTCAGATTTTGGTATGGCACTTTGAATTAGGAAGCTATCAATCTATTTCTAGAAAAAACAGCTGGGCTTATAAGGAATTCTGTCACATCTCACCCCAAAGAAACGTTTGAACATTTATTAGAAATTCAAGGTAGGTGAATGTCTGCAACAGCACTTAATTGATTGCAAATATCTAGGGGGAATAGATTAGCATTTACCAATTAGAGTTCATCAGAGAGTGTCTGTGACTTCATACTTTGACAATGATGGGAGGGACACAGAAACAGAATGATAGAATCTCAGAGCTGAAAGGGCCCTCAGAGACCATGGAAGCCAAGCTGTAGCTGGACAAGAATCCTCCCAACAGGACCCCCAGAAACTGGTCACTTAATTTTTGCTTCACAATCTCTAGTAAAGGGGGAACCCAAGACACTCCATTTGGACTTATCCTTTTCGATAACTTGGATGATCAGGAAAATTTTCCTGCCATCCAGCCACCTTTTTGGGTGTTTGACCCGAGGCCAAAGGAGTTCACATTCTCTAGGAGTGATAGGAATGCAGCGGTGTCTGTTTGTGATATTGATCTTGGAGCAAGAATAATAACATCTCTGTGTGCCAAACCATAACACTGTTTTCTGCAGTTCATAATTGCTGTGTTTGGGGACACAGTTCGATTCATAGCACGTATGAAGCAGTGGAAAGCAAGCTGAATGCAGAGTCAGAGGACCTGGCTTCCCACCCCACCTCCATCATTTAGTACTTGTGTGACATTGTGACATTAGCAAGCCGTGGGCTTTCTGGGCCTCAGTTTCCCCATTTGTTTCACTGGGTGATTTCTGAAATCCTTTCCAAATCTAGAGCCATGAGGCAAATGTCGAATTACAGTTCAGTATTTTGTACGTTTGCTTTTTTTCAAATTAAAGATTTCTTTGTGATGAACTGTGCAAGTTCTCATGATGTTTGTTGATATGACTTTTTTATTTATGCTGAAACAGACTTCATTTACATTCAAGGGAATGCTGTATAACCTGAGACAGTGCTTTGCAAGAGAGAACTAAGGATCCATTTCTTCCCCCAGTAGAGGCTGAGATGTGTGTCTACATTCTTGAAGCACCCGATAATCTTGACTTGCTATCTTTCTCAGAGATAAAGGGACCTTAGAGACCAGGTTCAATCATCTATTTTACAGAGGAGGAAACTGAGGCGTTAAGAGGTGAAGGAACTTGGTCCTAACCCTTTAAAGTCCATAACCTGATTGGTTAATGCCATCAGTGGGCGAGTATTTCGGGTGTGCCCCAACCACTCTTGACTTTACTCCCCATTTCCAGGCCGTAATTACTGCAGCCATCTTGCTGTCAGGGCCTTGGTCTTGACCTCCTCCCTCCCCACCACGCAATTCTGGAACCGTAGCTCAGTCATTGGTCCTGGGAAGGGTGTGCCAGTCTCTTGTAGTTCCACTCCACTATTCCCATTACTTTCCAAACCAAAGTACATCTATCCACTTGTTTTTTTTTTTTTGGTTTGTTTTTGTTTTTGTTTTTTGTTTTTTGCTTTTTGGAGGGCAATTGGGGTTAAGTGACTTGCCCAATGTCACACGGCTAGTTTTTGTGTCAAGTGTCTGAGGCCGGATTTGAACTCACGTCCTCCTGACTCCAGGGTCAGTGCTCTATTCACTGTACTACCTAGCCGCCCCTATCCACTTTTTAAGAGTTCCAAGTTGTTGATTTGGAAGGACAAGGAATACCTTGAATTTGCCCGACCCTTCATCTGGAGAGGAGAGAGCAGTTTATTTCTTGGATTAAGCATAATTTAGCCTCATGTAACCTCAAAGTTGCTACCTTAATTTTTTTATGTCTTTTTTTTTTGGAGGGGGGGACGCAGGGCATTTGGGGTTAAGTGACTTGCCCAAGGTCACACAGCTAGTAAGTGTTAAGTGTCTGATGTCGGATTTGAACTCAGGTCCTTCTGACTCCAGGGCCGGTGCTCTATTCACTGCACCACCTAGAAGGCCCCTGCTACCTTAGTCTCACTGGAATAATTAACATTGTCTATCCCAGATGGCTAATCTATCTCTTGTAGAGTTGTAAATTATTAGCTTGCAGTAGGAAGCCCCAGAAGCTGTTTGAGAAGCATTCCATAATCAATCATTTCAGGTTTGCTGAACTACAAACGTACACAGAGCTAAGCTTCAAGCCTATTGAAGACGGCAAGTGTGACATCGTCATTGAAAAGCCGACCTACTTCATGAAGTTAGATGCAGGTAATGGATGGCTTGTCTGTCTGCTTCTTTTGGAGATGCTCTTTTGTTTCTGAACTGGACTGGGGGATGTTTCTCATTGTTAACAATGTAGATGCTGTGTATTCAGTAGCGATCACCCGTATATTTTCCTTTGGCCACCAAAGTGGAAATACAGTATCAAATGGGATTGGAAATTCAGCTTGGACAGTGATAGGAGCAATGAATTTCTTTTCAGTCTTTCCTAGCTACATGAAAGTAGGGTGTGTCTCTGGGGAAGGAACTAAACTGGTGAGAACTTCTTTTCTCTGTAATGTCTTACAAGGAAGATTCTTCAAAGTGACATAGTGTCCGGTCTTCTTTTGATTGTGCTCCATGAAAACTAATTTTATTAAAGTAATTTTCAAATGGGTAAAATATTTATAAAAACCTTTTTAAGGTGAGCTTTCCAATTTAGTTTTTTTTGTGACTGAAGGATTCACTCCTGTGAATTTTGAAAAATAAAATTTTTTTTTCTCCTAAAGAGTTACGTTTTTTGACTACAAACCTATTATTTTAATTTTTAAAATCATGGCCTACTTCTGAGGTTGAAGTGTTGGCTATAATACATTATCCCCCTCATTATGAGAGGCAGATTACTCTGCTGCACCTGATCAAAATTCATGAAAGGCTGGGCTTAAAGTGAAATATGGAGAACTTTCTGTCATGAATCTTTCAGAATTATCACAATTTATTGATTGTATTTTTAATGTGCCCCACCTTTTGAAGACATAATTCTTATGTTAGAAAGTTTTGGGTTTAAAACTTAGACAAGTTCAGGTGGGGTTTTTTTTTTTAAAGTAGGCACAGCAAATAAAAATGGAATGATTAAGGTTCTGATTCATTAAATAAAAAATGTAAATTAAAACTGGGCAGGAAAAACAGTCTGAAAGAACTGATTCCACAGTGAACATTTGAAATTTATGTACACACTGTACATATATATACAAGTTATGTCAAGTAAAAGCAAAATGCTGGTGTGGAAAGGTGCTATTTCTTCTCCAGATTCCTAAAAACTAGGGCCAAAACTAGGGCAAAACAGCTGGGACTTTGCTCCATGCTGCTGAAGTTTAGAGGGTGCTCATAGCCTTTGTACTTTCTCAGCATGGAAAGAATTGAACTAAGCACCCAATTAGTGAGGATAATTAATTAAAATAGGAAGTTGCTAGATGACTCATTCCCTCTTACCCGATGCTCATGCTAGCTTCTACTTGACCTGCTCACTTCCAGTGGCAGCTTCTTTATATGGGTGTGGGGGGGGGAGAAGGTACACCTCCGTCCCTTCTTTCCCATTCTCCCTCCCTATTCTCCATTTATTTGGCTATGGCTCTAACACAATATATGAACCATCATTGACTTTTCTTTTTTCAAAATTCTTGTTAAAATTTGGGTTATGAGTTTTAGCACCTTCAAGTGTAAGATTTATTAGACTACAAATTCCTCAGAGAAGAGTCTCTAGAACATTGTATAGTTTGGGGACCACTAAAGGGCCTCAAGAAATATTGCAGACACACTAAGTGATGAATGAATGGGTCTTTAACAGGTACTAAGGTATTGGAATACAAAAACAAAAGTTGCCCAGTCCCTGGACTCAAGAAACTTGAATTTTAATAGGTAATATTTATATGAATATATTTATAGATATTTATGCTATAATAGGAGGGCAGGGTCCTGCACCTTTGGGGCAGTCTGGTGAAGCCTATGGAACTTTTCTAAGAACACTATTTTTAAATGTATAAAACATAATACATACGATTACAAAAAAAATTATAATGAAATATAATCCAGCCTCAGACACTTAGATGCTATGATCCTGCACAATACATGTAACTTCCCCAAGTCTCAGTTTTCTTATCTATAAGATGGGGATAATAATAGCATGTACTGTACAGGACTGTTGTAGGGAATCAATAAATGCATATTCTTATTGTTAGGTTAAGAAAGCATAGTGAATTAATTTCAAGAAAAGAGTTAGAGTTACACCCTCATAGGTTTGTGAGTAATCTGAGATCTAGAAAATTTTTTTTTGTTTGTTTATGTTTTGTCCTTGGACCTGTTATTTAATTGCTTTAGGGAGCTCCCTCTGCCAACTCCAGCAGGCACTTCAGAGGGCCACAGAAGTCAGGACTTAAGTCCAAGACGTCCTAACTTTGTGGCGAGATCTCTAACCACCATGCCATACTGACTCTCATTTGGGAAATATGAAAATAGGCCCTTTGTGACAATCCAGCAAATCTCTATCTGAGGGGGTGTAACTAGAAGAACTGATTATTTTTATGGTTGTCATTTGTTTCGCTATAAGAATAAAGCCGGGTCTTAATAGGCATAGTGCTTCATTTTATATTTCATATTTGACTTCCCTAAATTGTTTTTTTTTTAATGCTAATCTTTGTGGTTCAATTTAACCTCAGAGAATTCTGCAACAGCAGATTATAGACTTAGGTGTGGCTCATACAATGATGAGAGCTTGGATCTGAATTTTCCAAGTACAGACAGTAACCGAGTGAACTTTGGAATATGAAAGCCTCAGTGTCCCGACCCCCCCATACCTAGTGTATCCTGCTTTTACTTCTGTCCTTCCAGGATGGAAGTGCCTCCACAGGGGCAGGAGGAGAGAGTTTCTTGTGTCCTGACTTGTAACTTGGTAGAGATTTCCCTGTAGAAGCAATGTTCTAAATGGTGGTTATGTTCTGTTGTACCATCTATACTATAGTTCAACTCCATTGATTCAGAGCTCGAAGTGGCCTTAGAAGTCTGAATTTCATCACCACCCCATTTTAGTTGTGAAACAATTGAGAGGAGAGAGATCAGGTGACTTGCCCAAGTTCTCAGAAGTGGCCGAACTGGGATTTGAACCCAGATTTTTTTGCCTCCAAATTCACATTTCTTCTTGTGGCCTGGGCAGGGGACCCGATTCCCATTTGCCTATGTTACTTCAGGCCTGTGTGATTTTATCTTCCAGTCAGCAAATGCCTGGTACTGTGCTAAGTCCTGGGAATATGAAGAGAAGCAAAACCCAATCTCTGCTCTCACAGTGCTCACAGCTGAATGACAATATGCAGATGACCAAGTACAAGAAAAGGCATAGATGAGAGAAATAGGGGGTGATCTCAGAGCGAAGGCCCAGGGTTAAGGAAGGCTTCTTGTGGAAAGGACTTGAGCTGAGGCTTGAAGGAAGCTGGGAGGTGGAGATGAAGAGCGAGAGGGTTTCAGGCGTTGGGGACAGCTGGGGGGAATGCTCAAAGCCCAGAGACGGAGCGCTGTCTTTGAGGAATAGCAAGGAAGCCCGTGTCACTGGGCTGTAAGATACCTGAAGGGGAGTCAGATGTGAGGAGACTGGACAGGTAGGAAGGGGCCAGGGTGTGCAGGGCTGTAAAAGCCAAACAGAGGATTTTCTGTATAATCCTGGAGGCAGGAGGGAGCCGCTGGAGTTTAGTGAAGATGGTGGCCCTGCCTGTTCTTGGGAAGGGCAGTCCAACAGCTGAGTGGGAGGTAGATCAGAGCTGGGAGAGATCAGTGACCAGATCATCACAGGGGTCCAAGGGCCAGCGTTAGGATCCTGGCAGTGTCAGAGGAGAGGAGGGATTGTAGAGGAGAGAGGTTAGAAGGTAACCATGACAAAACCAAACAGCTGATGGGATGTGGGGGTGAGAGAAAGTGTATGTTACCTCGGTTATTGTTAGCACATAGAGGTGGTGTGGTGCAGTGGTGACTTGGGTTCATGGCCATTCTGATCTGTACTGCCTATGTGACCTTGGGCAAGTCAATTCTCTTTTCTTGACCCCAATTTCCTCTTTAAAATGAGGGTACCAGACTAGATGGCTTCTGTGATCTCTTCCAGCTGAGAATCTGGGAGGAGATGTCCAACCTTTCTGGGCCCCAGGTCCTCATCTGTAAAAGGAAATGGCCTTGGACGTGCTTTTGAACTTGAAATCTATAATTCTTGATTCTTCTTAGTTAATGATAAATTTCTTTTCTTCAATACCAGGTGTTAATATGTATCACCACTTCTGTGATTTTATCAATCTCTACATTACTCAGCACGTTAACAATTCCTTCAGTACAGATGTCAACATCGTCATGTGGGATACTGTGAGTAAGAAGACTGTGTCTGAAGGCATTGCTTCCTTCAGTTCTCTCCTCCTCTCCTTCTTCTTTCCCTCCCTCTCTCTGTCCCTTCCTGTCTCTTTCTCTTTTCTCCTTCCCTCCTTCCCTTCTTCATTCCCATTCTGTCTTTCGGTATGAATATAATGGAATGTGACTGACTTCCGTGAGACACAGAAATATGAATGTCTGTCCTTCATGAATGACAATGATACTGTTGAAGGCAGAGAACACTAAGTCTCATGGTGTTGATATTTTTGCTGCAGATTTTGTTGAAAAGATTATAGAGTCTTTCTCTACAGCATAAAGTTGAGGATGACCTTTTATTTAAGTAAGTTTTATTGAATCCAGTCATTTCTAGATACAGCCTCATCCCATAGCATCGAACTTAGCCAAAAAAACAGGTACACAAAACTCCCGATGCTGGTGACACTGGATTCAGTGCCCTCGTTCCATCCTCCCCCACGTCTCTACCGAGGGGAGGCCTTGATATTTTGTTTTCTGTTCTCCAGGACCAAGGTGGGTCATTGAAGTTACCCAGAGATCATTGCCTTTGAGTATTGCTTCATTTATGTTATTATGGTTACTGCTGTTAGCACAGTGCTCAGCACATAGTAGGTGCTTAGTAAATGTTTATTGATTGTTAATTGATTATTATTCCTCCACTTTTGCTTTCTTTGTTCTCTATCCATTCAAATGAGTTGAAAGGCACTTTCCCCCTTGCTTCTGTTGACTCTTGGTGAGTGGGCTGGTATCTTCTTGTCCTGGGCTGTCCTGTTTGGGTTATCACAACCTGTACAGTCTCCTCCAGCTCCCTTTCTGGCCCTTGTTCATGCAAGGTCACTCATGACCTCAAAATGACCAAGTCTAGTGGTTTTATTTTCCCCAGTCTTCAACGTCTTTGACCTCTTTGCAAATATGACCCAGTTGAGCCTCCCTTTCTTCTTAGCTCTCTTTTCCATTGGCTTCCATGACTGTTTTTTTCATGCTTCTCCTCCTTACACGAATATTCCTTCATCTCTTTCACTGGCTTCTCTTCTTCCTCCCACTCCCTATGTGTGGGTAATAGAATCATCCAAAATGCTTCAATGACCTCCCACTATTCCCAGCCTCCCACTATGTTATTCCTTTATCTTCTGTTCCCTGTCCCCCAAATCAGAAAAACAAAGCCCTTATAACAGATAGACATAGTTAAGGAAAACATACACCCACTTTAGCCGCATCTAAAACCTATTCAACATTGTAATTCACTGTTTGGATGAAGATACAGAAAGAATACTTAGGATATTTGTAGGGCTGGGTGGGCAGGCTAATACACTGCAGAGTAAAATCAAGATTAAGAGTCATCTCCCAGGGTTGGAAGGAGAGTTCTTTTTACCAAGATATAAAGCGTTGCACTTGGGTTCCAAAAATCGATAGCACAGCTACTCAGTGTGGGGAGGACTGTCTTAACCACAGCTCATTTGAGAAGAAAGATCTAGGGATTTTAGCAGATAAACCAAGGAATTATTCTTTCTTCTGTGAAAATCCCTGGTGCATGCTTTTGGGGTATCCCAAATTTCTTTCTTTTTGGTGTTAAGTGTTAATCCAGGTTAAGTGACTTGCCTAGGGTCACACAGCTAGTAAGTGTCAGGTGTCTTTGGGTAGATTGGAACTCAGGTCCTCCTGACTCCAGAGCCAGTACTCTATTCACTGAGCCACCTAGCTGTCCCTGGGTGACCCAAATTTCACATGGCAGGACTTCTCACATCACCTTTAAAAAACAGTAAAAAAGTGATTTTCTATGTCATCTTCACAGAGCCACAATTGTCTCACATGAAAATGGGGTGTATGTTAATATCTAATTTGGCATCGTTTTTTAAGGTTCGCTTTTATGTACATTATCTGATCCAATCCTCACAGCAGCCCTGTGAGGTACATGCTGTTATTATTCATTTCCATCTTACAGATGAGGAAACTGAGTCTCAGGGAGGTTAAGTGAGGCAGCTAGTAATTGCCTGGGACAGTATTCAAACATGGGACTTCCTCAGTCTAAGTCCAGTGCTACCAATGAATCAACAGATGTTTGTTAAATACTCACCTTGTGCTGAGAATACACAGAAAAAGGCAGAACAGTCCCTTTCTTCAAAAGCTTACTTTCTAGGGGAAAAGTCAACATGCACATAAGAAAGCATATGCAAGATTCTGGCAGACTGGATATGGTAATGATATAACAGTAGCGATCATATAAATCGCGAGCATTTATAGAGTGTGTTAAAGGTTGTAAAGTGCCTTACATGTGTTATCTCTTTTCATGCTAAGAAGGGGTGTTATTTTTAATCTCCATTTTATATATGAGGAATTTGAGACAGAGGTTAAGTGACTTGCCCAGGATCACACATCTAGTAATTGTCTGAGGCAGGATTTGAACTTTGGTCTTCCTGATTCCACATCCTGCACCTTATCCACTTGATACTTAGAGAGGAGGGCGCTGAAGAAGCCTGCAGAAGGAAGTTTTTCAAGGAAACCATAGATTCTCAGAGCCCAAGGTGAGAAGGGAAAGTATTTCAGATGTGGGGGACAGGAGGTACAAATCCACAGAGATGGGAGAGCTGATGGGTCATGTGTGAGGATCAACAGATATGGCTGGACAGGGTTGTTCATGTTGGGGAAAATAGTACAAGAAGATTGGAAAGGGAGAAAAGAAGTCAGGTTATGCAGAGCCTTAAATGTCAAGCAGAGGAATTTCTATCTGATCTGAGGGGTGATGGGGCAGGCCTCAGAGGCTTACTAGTTGTGTGAGGGGGGCAAGTCACTTAACCCTATCTGTAAAATGAGCTGGAGAAGGAAATGGCCAACCACTCCAGTATCTCTGCCAAGAAAGCCCCAAATGGGGTGCAGAAGAGTTGGATACAACTGAACAACAAAGCCAAAAGCAAAAGGGGTAATTGGGGACTGGTGGAGTTTATTCAGTAGGGAAGTGAGCTGACATGATAGACCTGTGCTTTAGGAAAGTCATTTTGGCAGTGAAGTGGAGGATGCATTAGTGCCGGGAGAGACGTGAGGCAAAAAAAATAAATAAAATGCCATGAGTCTATAAATAGAAAAAAATTCTATTGTATCACTTGTTTATTTCTCCATAATAGAAAACTTAAATTTGGAGGAGAAAAGGCAGGAAGGTATCCAGAGGGAGATCTTACTGAATTATACATCACATCTCTGAAAAAGAGATGAATCAGAATTACTCTTCCATTATTAAATTTCCCTTCCAAATGTACCTGATTTTGTTTAAAGGAAGGGTCTGGAAGTACCTTTTCTAATTGCAGCTCATTCATTATTGAGGCTTGGCAGAGATGTTTCCCTTTAGGTGACAGAATGAAGAACCTTTCTTCAGAACTCATCACAGAGACTTGGAAAGGAAGGTTTTTTTTTTAATCACTTCATCTGACAAAACTCAGTAGCTTTGATAGGACTGTGACATCTGCCCAAATGTGCACAGGACAGAATTACTATCAGCATTGATTGAATCTTGCAATTCAATATATAAATGAAACAAACTAATGTCTTTTCTCTTAGTAGAAATTTGTGTGGCATTGCTTGCAATGATTTTATAGGGAATTAGGCAAGTTAGCCATCAATCATTGATGAGGGTAATATCAGAGTCTTCATAGAGGTTATATATATGACATTACAGTGTTTCAATGACTCATTGTGGGATTCTCTTACCATAATAATCCTTTTCTAAAAGTAAGGGAATTAGCTAAATTACCCATAAATCATTGATGAGGTTAATATCACAGACTTGGTATATAGGTTGTGTTTATGACATTACAGTGTTTCAATGACTTGTTATAGGATTCTTTTACTATGAGATTCCTTTTCAAAAAGTAAGGGAATTGAGCAAGTTACCCATCAATCATTGGCGAGGTTAATATCACAGACTTCGCATAGGTTATATTTATGACATTACAGTGTTTCAATGACTTGTGGAAATCCATTACTAGTAATTTCTTTATGGTGTTTAGAACCCACACAAGTGATATTGTACACAAATAATAGATAACAATCATGAAAACACTGGCATTTTGAAGAATAAGAGCCAGTGTTATGTAGTGGCCAAAGAACTGCCTTCTGCGGAAGAAGCTACCTCTCACACATGCTGGCTATTTGGCCCTGGGCACATCATTAAACTTCCCAGGACCCTGGCAGCTCTCTAAGGTAGTAAGTTATGGTTCAGGTGCTGCTGTTCATTGGTAGAGGGAGTGTTGTTTTGGAGAGTTCCCTATGTTAATGAATTCATAGATCCAGGACAGAAAAAAAAGGCATCTAACACATTGTACTAGCTCTCCTGGTATCTCATTTGAGCCTCACAATAGCCTTGTTGTGAGATACCTTTTATCCCTAGTTTTCAGATGAGAAAGCTGAGAGTCAGAGAAGTTGATTTGCCCACAGTCACACTGTTAATGAATGTCGGAGACAGGATTTGAACTTCTTACTTCCTGATCCCAAGGTTGACTTCAAGTCCAACAGTCTGCATACCACCTTGTCTTTCTTTCACTTATGTTGTAGGGACCATCTTCTTCATGAATTGGTTCCCAGTTCCATTAACCCTTGTTATTAGTGTTAGATCTCTCAAATCTACCTTGTATTAATTTTGTATTTATTCTGTCTAGACAGCCTGAAGTATACAATGCTGTCTCCCCTATTAGAATGTAAGCTCTTGGAGGTCAAGGGCATCTTTGTCAATGTAGCTTCAGTGCCAAGCACAAGATGGCATTTAACAGATGCTTGATTATGATTCACAGGAAAAACAAACACCAAGACAGAATCTCATGAATCTTGCCAAGTGCACCTGATGGGAAAACTGATAGGTAGCAGGCCGAGGAGACTACTTCCATTGCTGAAATATTACTTCTGCTATGATTTACTAAGGCAAATGGGATGGGCACTTTCTCAAGTCTTTACTTTTTTTCTTGGTGTAATGCCAAGCAAAGGCAACTTCCAAGGTTCGGATTACCAGCATAGCAAACCCCATTTATTCACCCAACATTCACAAAACAGGGAAAGTCAAAATACAGTATAACTCAAACATTTCACTAGTCATTCAGTCCAGGTACTACTCCACCTCTAGAGGATACAGTCTTTTAGTTCAAAGTCTCTTCTCAGAAGGAGAGAGTTTTCAAATGGAGATCAGTTTCCAATCATAAACAAAGTACACTCACAAAAAGGCCAAAGGTTTCCCACCCCTGGACTCAAAGTAATCACAATACCATCTATTAACGTTAAGTACTTTCTCAAAAGGGAGCAGGAGAGCACAAAAGGCCATCCACCCTTAAGCTATAACAAGGTCAAGATAATATCTCAGCATAGAAAGGCCTAGGAAGGGCCCTTCTTTCATCTTCACTTGAGGTAAGCCCTCAGCAATCTCAGTTCTTGGGGAGACAAGGCTCAGCAAAGTCAATGTCCTCAAGTCAAACTCTGCCTGTAGAACAGTCCCAGAACCCCTGAAAGTATCAGCAAGCCCCTCTTCCAGGATTCCTGTGAACATACAACAAGAAAGTTCTTCTTCAGGGCTTCTGCACCAACAGCCAGGTTCCAAGACCTCCACAACAGCAGCACTGTCCACCATCAGGTGAATCTGGAAAAACAACATCAAAGCAGACACATAAAATACCAGCACCACAGCCATGCCTCCTCAGTTCTCAGCAGCTCCAGGTGGCAGTCCTCAAAAGTCCTGGGCAGCTCCAATGGGCTCTCAACAGCAACTCAGGCTTCACGATGCTGGACACTGCTCTCCCCAAAGTACTTCTTCTTCTGGCCTTCTCTGGGCTTGAGCCTTTCTCTCCATTCATGGTTCCTCCCAGGTCAGCCCCCTCTCTTCAACAAGTCCATCCCACAAGTGGGATTCACAAGCTCTGGGTCTTAACACTCAACCCAAAAGCCAAGTCAATTCAGTGGCATCTCCAAATTACATTACCATTACACTTGGCTATCAGTTCCCAGTGTAAAAGAGCTATTCGTTTTTTGGTTAAGTGTTTTAACTAGCAATTCAATAACAAGCATATATATATATATATATGTATATATGTATATATTTGAGGACTTTGGATCACCAAAAGGAGAATATTAAATGCCTGGGCAACCACTTTGAAAAACCTCTTTGAAAAATCCAAATTTCCCTCGAAATTCCCAATCCATCTGTTGTAGTTATGGGTTTGTGTTTGTGCATTTTCAGAGCTCCTATGGATATGGGGACCTGTTCAGTGAGACTTGGAGGGCATTCACCGACTATGATGTCATCCATTTGAAAGAATATGACTCAAAAACGGTACTGAAAACTTTATACAGATATATGCTACAAGCACATGATTTTACTGTGAGATAAGAGTGTATGATTATCTTTGGTTTAGATTCCTAGTTTAGTATTACAATTAAAAAATGGAATGTTGCCACTTATTGACAACCAAAAAATGTGTCTTTTAGAAAGTTCGGTCCTTTATAATTTCACAACCTTCACTTTCAAAGAAGGATGAGAAGGTGCCCCTGCCCCCCAGCTCCAGCTCTCTTGCGGAGCTGGGGAACACTGTTTTTATGTGTTGATTAGTTTTATTAAATTCTTTCCTTCTTCCCATTTAAACAAAGATTCTTTTTTTTTTTTTTTAGAAGGGTAGCTCTCTAGGAGTAGACAGGGTAAGTGATACAGAAGGAAATGTAGGTGATGGAAAAATGAAATATATCAATACAACTTAACAAAAAGTGTCATCTAGTGGGCAGGCAACAATCTTAGGAGGGCAGCTCAATTTGGAGTCAGAGGGCATGAGTTCAAATTCTGGTATTGCTACTTGATGGTTATATGACCTTGCATAAATCAATAAGCTTGCATAAATCAATAACTCAAATTCCTTGGGAAGAAGTTGGACAAGATGGCCTGTGGTGTCCCTTTAAGTTCTAAGTCCATGATCTTATGGTCCTTTAGGACATAATCCTAATTTCTCTTATACAAACATGTACGTATATTTATATTACATAGACACGTACCTACACACAGGTATATTATGCACATACATATATGTATATGGATATGTGTACTGTACATGTGTGTATATATGAACACATATAGAATATATACAATACACATACATACATATACATGATGTTCAACAAAATAAATAATAATACAACATAGATAATATTAATTTGTAGTTTTAAAAATTACTATGTGGTCTATAAGATTGGACACAAGAGCTTTAAACAACCTTTTTCTCCAGGTGTGTTTCAAGGAAGCTGTCTTTTCCTTACTTCCCCGAATGAGATATGGATTGTTTTATAACACACCACTAGTGAGTATTTTTTAATAACTGGGTATATAAATTTATACTATAGGGACTTGGTTCTTGACAACTTTCAAGAGGTAGGTTATGGGACAACAAAATCAGCTCTTGGGAATGTGATTGAGCTTGGGTGTCGGCTGTGACTTTGATTTCAGATCTCTGGCTGCCAGAATACGGGATTATTTCGAGCATTTTCTCAACACATATTGCACAGACTGAACATCACACGGGATGGACCACAGGTATTTTCTATATTGTGTGTCCTAAACTTGACCCCTCTTCTTGCTAACAATTAAACCAATAAAAAGAAGAAAATCTATTTATCCTTCTGTTCCTCTCCCCCCTTTACTCCCGATCTATTGAAGACTGAGCATCAAAAGAGTGAGGCTCTTATGACTTTGTGGAATGGTGAATCATCAGGCATGTTTCTTGGAGAGAAGAAAGCAAATTCTCCCCCAATTAGTCCCCCCAATTAGTCTCCCTTACTTCTTTGCTCACAAACTAAATAAAACAGTCAGGAAGTGGCTCAGTGAATAGAGCATCAGCCCTGGAGTCAGGAGGACTTGAATTCAAATCTGGCCTTAGACACTTAACACAAAACTAGCCGTGTGATCTTGGGCAAGTCACATAACTCCAACTACCCTTCCCTCCCCCCCCCAAAAGCAAAAATAAAATAAAATAAAATAAAACAGGAACAGTGAAAAGGAAGAAAAATTGTAAGCTTCTGTTAGAATGTAAGCTTCTTGAGTACAGAACAATTTGGATTTTACCTTTGCTCTTGTAGGGTCTGCACAGTGCCCAGCACATATAATGGTTAACCCTAAGTACTTGTGGAATTGACATGCTCTGTCCCTTGGCTATGATGGAAGTGTTTTGTGTTCCCCATGGGACCTGGTTGACTAGTGATCCAGATAAAATGGATGCTTAGAGAATCTTGATCAAAAGAATTTTCAGAATTTTATCTGATTTAGTGAGTTTCTCTATTGAGAGCAGCCAGCAAGTTATTACATGGTATATCCTCAGTGTTAGATCTTAATGATTATAGATATGCTAAGACTTTTGAAACACTCTGTCTGTCCAGTCATTATTACAGCATAATTTGCCTTTCCTGTTTGAATTTAGGATGGAAAAATCCGCGTCACCATCCTAGCCCGCAGTACAGAATATCGGAAGATATTAAACCAGAATGAGGTTGGTTTTTGCTGAATATTTTGAATTTGCTTTCTAGTTCTTTTTTGTATTAGAGAAAAGTTTTTATTTAAATTAGTACCTTTCACAAACATAATAAAGTGAGCATTAGACCTGGAGTCAAGAAGACCTGAATTCAAATCCAGCCTCAAACCCTTACTAACTTTGTGACCCTGGGCAAGTCGCTTCACTCTTCTGTCTCAGTTTCTTTATCTAACAAAATAGGGATCATAATAGTACCTACTGTATTCATGGTAGTAAGCCCCCTACCCAAGACCCTTTTTGGATCAGTTTTCACACATTTAATCTCAGAGAAGCAGTTTGACTGTGACAAGAGAACTGGCATTGGACTCTAGAAAATCTGGGATCAAATCCTGCCTCTGCCAAATACTGGCCAGGTGACCCTCACCTCCAACAATGCTTTGTGTTGGTAGGGGAAATTCCCTGGACCAAACAAAGAAATGGAATCATATTCCTAGAGTTAGAAGTCATCTCAGAGGTCACCTAGTCTAGTCCTCCCCCCTCTCCCCACTTTTACATTTTATTGATGAGGAAACAGACCCAGAAGGGTTAAGGGTTTTACCCAAGGCTACACAGGTAGTGAGCATCAGAGGCAGAATTTGAACTGGGCTCCTCCGACTCCAGAGTGTCTTTCCATTGTACCATGGCTGCCTCTGGGATTGTTATTTGTTTGTAAATTGAGCAAAAAAGGGCAGAGCTCACAAAAAGAGATGACAAATAACGATAATGGGGCTTGAACAGAGAGTAATGTTATCCTGCCTCAGCTGTGTGCTGTCACATACCGCACTGATAGGCAGCACAGTAGGAGGAGACTCATTTTGTAAATTGATTTTTCCCCCCCCAAATAACAAAAATCTATCGTCTCTCCCTCATCACTTCCAATTCCATTGGGAAAAAAAAGAAAAGGAAAACCCTTTTAACTAATAAGCATAGTTAAGCCAAACTAATTCCTGAAATGGTTGTGTCTAAGAAATATGATTCCATGTGTACTCTGGGTCTATCACCTCTGTGAAGAAGCCTTTGATCAAGAGTTCTCTGCAATCATGATTGGTCATTTCACCAACTGGATTTCTGAGTCTTTCAAAGTTGTTTGTCTTTACAATGCCTTTGTCATAGCATAAATTGTTCTTTTGGTTCATACAAGTCTTTTTTGGGGGACTAATTGATGCCTATGTGGCCCTAAATTCCAGACTGAGAAGAGAGAGTGTGTAATCTGCCATGGTGTGCACTCTTGGAGAGAGCCATCATCCACAGCTATTTAACGTCCAAATGAAAAGTAGAATTACCTTCTGTGAGGTACTGGAGTACAGAGGGCTTCTTATATCAGAGGATCTCTTCTCTGGTGGGCATGGCTGTGGATGATGGCTACTATATCACAGACCATGAGCATATAACAGCCAAGATGGATGTGAAAAGTGGTATAATCAAAGAATAGAATCACAAGATCAACTTCCCAACAGCAGATATGCTGACTTGATATGCTTGATGTGACCGATATTCTGGGCCTTGACTTTCAAAAACAAAGTGGCCCTTCTTCGGGACCAACCTCCCAAGCTAGATGTGGGTTTGGAGGCAGCACCAGGCTACTGGAATGAAGGTGGAGAGCTCGATGTTGTGCCCAAAAAACAGTAGATCTTGCACCAGGGTTTTTTTTTTCTTATTTTATAATTCTATATTCTTCCTCTTCTTCCCTACCCAATGGGCCATTCCTTGTCGTAATAAAAGAGAGAAAAGATTGCTAGCTTTGAATTAGAGGATTTGGGTTTGAATTCCAGCTCTGCCCCTTGCTACTCCTGTGACCTTGGACAAGTAATCTCTTTGGGTCTCCATGTCCTAATCGATAACATGAAAGGCTCTTAAACTAGAGTCTGCAAACTTGTCATTACAATTTTTTTCCTGATAACGTTGTTGTGGTTTGTTGTGTCTGACTCTTCATGAACCCATTTGAGATTTTCTTGGCAAAGATACTGGAATGGTTTGCTATTTCCTTCTCCTGCTTATTTTACAGATGAGGAAACTGAGGTAAACAGGTTAAGTGACTTGCCCAGGGTCACAGAACTGGCAAATTTCTGAGGCTGGGTCTGAACTCAGGTCTTCTTGACTCCAGGCTCAGTAGTTTATCCACTGTACCACCCAGCTGCCCATTTTGATAACTGTTTCAGTATAATTGTTTTCCTTCATAATCCCATAGATCTTATTTTATGCCTTTAAAATATTAGCTTGAGAAGGGGGTCATGACACAAAAAAGAGCAGGAACCCCTAGCTCTGACTTCTACGTTCCTTCCATCTCTCATCCGTGGTCTTATTGTCTCATGATCTCTGGTCTTAAAAAAGCTGTTGAGTGAGACCAACCAACGTGTCAGGCCAATATGACAGGATAAGCAGTGCTCCACCCATGGATCCTAACCTTGGGCATTGATGTTTTCAGATGCATTCTTCCCCATCTCTGGTTCATGGGTGGAATTTGCTCTTTCAGCTACAGATTTTATGCCAGATAAGATGTGACCACATTAATTTTAAGGAATAGACCTCATGAAAAGCTAGCTGGTATGTGCTGAAGAAATGATTTTCTTTCATAATTGGATTTGTAAATTAATGATAAAGCCCAATGTGCTAATAAAATAAAAAAAAATGAAATCACATCCTTCTGCAGGGTGCAGGAAAGGATACATTTTTGTTGACAGCCTTTGTGCTATGACTGGAAATCAGGATTGTAGGGTCTAGAGTTGGAAGGAATCTAGAAGTCATCTAGTTCAAACTCCTTATTTTACAGAAAGGGAAACTGAGTCCTGTAGAGACTGAGAGTCTTCCCAGGTCACAGAAGGAGTAAACGGCAGCATGAAAATATGAATCAAGAGCCCACATCTCCAAGTTTAGTGTGCTTTACAAGGAAACTGTACTTTTCAAATAAGTGCATTCCCAGTTGAATGCTCTAGGGCCTGGCAGTTCCTTCTAAGTTGGCATTTTTGATTGAAAGCTCAAAGTTGGTTAATTCTCCCATGGAAAAGGAAATTCAAATTCCCCTCCTCATCTACAGTTATCCCTTCCACATTTTGGGGGTTAGGGGTGTGGTACCCCTGTGATCTGCAAAATCCCCATAAATTTTTTTGACTCTCCCTTCATATCAGAGGGAAAAAAAACTGAACTTTTTCTTTTTCTTTTGTGGAGTGTTTATAGTACCTTATTGTAAAATCTGGGTTAAGCATTTGGTCTTAGGCTATATTATACAATACTATACATATATTTTGTGTATTTCTGAGTTTCTAAGCTTCGTCACCTGCTAGCCTTCACGTTGTCTGTGGCTTCCACACAACTCCCCCCAAATTTCCATTTTTATGCTGACCTAAGATATATTGAAACCATGATGGGGAAAGTCACAATGTAGGAGGGATAACTGTAGTCCTTCAGCTCTGATGGAAATGGTATGTTTGTGAAAATATTAGAGCTGTCTAGGAAGGTAAACTGTCTTGTGAGCATTAGAGAGGGAAATTATTTCTGTCCCCTTTTGTCATAGGAACAAGCCTGTAATATGTTACAGAAAAGTTGCTAGCTCAGGGCTTTTGCCATTTATTATTACCAAATGGGAAGTGATTTATAAGTCAAGGCAACATAATTGTGGTTTTAGCAGGATGAGACCCAGTGATCTTCTTTTGTTAATGGAGTAAATGTTTCAGTCTAAAAAGCATTCAGAGGGTTTCCCCAGCAAAAAATGCCTTGGCTTGTATTTTCAGATGACAGGTTAACATTTCTAGCCCCAGGGAAAGGCACAGAGCTCACTTGTAGCTGTTACTACATGAAACCCTGTAATAGTAGCATCCGAATCCCAACACTTTTTTTTGTGTTCTGATTGAAAGTTAGATGTGGAAGCTTTTTTTCACATGTGATTTTAACTTTGATAACTTTTTGGGATGGTGAGAAAGGAGATGAGTGAAGGAATTTCCAATCTAAATGCTTCTCTTTCTTCCTAGCTTGTAAATGCTTTGAAAACTGTGTCTGCATTTGAGGTCCAAATAGTAGATTACAAATACAAGTAAGTATGGAGCTGTCCCTTATGCCTGTGCTGACTTTTGCTTGAATGTAATTAATGAGAAGTCAGGGCTTTTTAGTCTGTCTTCTGTAGACAGGGAATCATTAATTTTTCAAGTGTTTATGGAAAGCAGATTTGCATTGGGATTTTAAATCCATTCTGCCTGTGGTCTTGAAGAGCCTTAGTCTTTGCCATATAATGATGTTGATACCTCTCATACATGTGTCAGTGAATACCATTGAGATGGAGTTCTGCTGTAGAGGCTAGAAATATGTGGGTATTACTTGAATAATGACAAAAACCAAATATTTTTCATGTACCTACTATGTGCCA
Source organism: Pseudocheirus occidentalis (assembly GCA_028646575.1). Taxonomy (NCBI): domain Eukaryota; kingdom Metazoa; phylum Chordata; class Mammalia; order Diprotodontia; family Pseudocheiridae; genus Pseudocheirus; species Pseudocheirus occidentalis. Next base: position 26,845,621 of record CM053599.1, on the reverse strand, counting down.
GGTACCAATTATAACCAATTATTGAATTAGGACCAAGGTTTTTCCCTTTTTCTACTTCTACTGATTCAGAAATCAGTCACTGTAGGTTATTCAGGCAGCCTTTGAACTGCAGGGCTGATAATGAGAGGGAAAACTCAGATATATTCAAAAGGTAAAGAAGTTTTAGTCTAGGTGAACTGATGGATTCAGACCCATTGTGTTTTACTCAGACAGGTCTGGGAAAAAGTGAATTCTCTCCATAAGTCTCTTTGACCAAAACTGAGTAATAAGAGACATGTCCCCCAGACTCTCATTAGAATAAACTCACCTCTCATTATAATATTAATTCTCTTATTACTTATTAACCAATCAGAGTTGATTGCCACTCTCAGGAACACTGACTTTTCAAGGGCATAAGAGCATTGGATGGGTTTTATGAAGAGTCTTTGGCATTTGAAAGTGTCACTGACCCCTTTTATTAATTCTATGTTAGTGTGATTAATAAAATGATTAATTACCAAGAAATAATGCATCTCAGACTTTTATATGTCACAAAACACAAAGGTTAAAATGAAAAATAGGCCCCTTGTTGTTAAAACTGTTTGCATTCAACTTGAGATAAATACAATATGAGGGCCTTACTCAATGTAGATAAAACATTATACATCAAAGGAAAAATGTAAGGCAGTATACTAGTGATGCTTTGCTGAAACTTGGGAGTAGCCAGCTTGCTCTGGTCACTAGAGCTGGAGTTCCTGCTCAGTCACTCAGTAAGTCAATCAACAGATTCACTTATTAAATGCTTACCAAGGGTCAGACTTTGTGCCAAGCGCTGGGAGCTACAGATACCAAGAGTGAAACAATCCCTATTTGTACAGAGTTGACTCATTCTAATAGAGAGCCAACAAATACTTATTTCTGTACATACAGCATAAATCAGAGGGGAATAAATACAAGTATACACGAGAACCCGAGTATATGTGAGGACCTGGCCAAGTCACTTGATGCCTTGGTGTGCTGGGCAACTCACCAAGACCGGGGGTTCCTTTCCTGCAGGGATTGGCCTCCATGGCTCCTGAGGTTCCTTTCCACTCTTAAATTCAGTGATTTTTGTGATTGACTTGCAGAGTGGGCACTGAATTGCATTAGCAGAAGGAGTTTCCACACTAGGAGTTTCCCATACCAGTAAAACCATGAGTTGCATCTAAATAAACTTGAGGGCAGCTATTATGCATCCTGTCCCACTCCCAAGGGTCTTGGGTCAGAGACAGTGGACTTTATTTATTTTTTATTTTTTTGCTTTTTGGAGGGCAGTTGGGGTTAAGTGACTTGCCCAAGGTCACAAGGCTAGTTTTTGTGTTAAGTGTCTGAGGCCGGACTTGAACTCAGGTCCTCCTGACTCCAGGGCCAGTGCTCTATTCACTGCGCCACCTAGCCGCCCCCGACAGTGGACTTTAAGTGGCTAGATAACTGACCTTAAAGCTTGGAAAACCTGGGTTCAAATCTCTTACTCATTGGCAGGGAAGCCTCTCAGTGCATTGATGAGTACTTTCTTCATCCGGTAGTTGATCCTCTATGCCAATGAATGACAGGACCAACCCTTATTCCTTTCCTGCTTAGTAACTAGTAGGAGTTTAATCAATGCTTATTGAACAGAATATAATAACCTCATAAGAGATGATACAAGCATTTCTCATATTCCAGCTCTAACTGAACTCTTCTTTCCTTCCTGCCTACATTTTTCTCATGGCATTTCTCTTGTGTGCAGGGAGATTGGGTTTTTGGAACAACTGAGGATTACACACAACACAGACATATTTATCGGCATGCATGGAGCTGGTCTGACGCACTTGCTTTTTCTCCCAGACTGGGCTGTAATCTTTGAACTGTGAGTTGGCCTGTGAGAACTGCTTTGTTGGGTTCAGTCTTTGTTTCTTACATTGTACCTGAGTGTGGTTATATGTTGTCATCACATGGAGATGTATTTCATCACTAATGAATGTCCCTTACTTTGACAAGTAGATGAACTCAATGCTCATTCATGGAAAAGTTCTTTTTCAAGGTCATCCAGTGAATTCATTGTAGGAAGATGAAGAAGGCCTCAGGGCCCTAAATAACAACATAACGCTGCTGTCTTGTGGTCTGGAGCGTACCATTTGTCAATGTTATTCTTATATTTTCTCCGTTTGGTTTTACAGAGGCATCCTGATGTAGAGGATAAACTGTTGAATGAGGAGTCAGAAAGACTTGCTTTCAGATCCCTCCCTCTGACACTAATTAGCTGGATGATCTTGGGAAAGTCATTTCTTTTCTTTGGGTTTCAGTTTTCTTCCCTGTAAAATGACAGTTTTGGATTCCATCTCACTTCTAGGTCTGTGATCATATTAGAGATTCATTCTCTTTTTTTTTGGAGGGGAGAAGGCAGGGCAATTAGGATTAAGTGACTTGCCCAAGATCACATGGCTATTAAGTGTGTTAAGTGTCTGAGGTCAGATTTGAACTCAGGTCCTTCAGACTCCAGGGCTGGTGCTCTATTCACTGGTGTCTATTCACTTGGCTACCTGGTTCTTATTGGGCCCCAGGACCATATCTCTAGAGCTGGAGGGGCCCCCAGAGACATCTAGCTATTTTATAAACTGAGACCCAGGGAATTTGTGTCTTGTCTAAGGTAGTGTCAGAGGGATTTGAACCTAGAGCTTTTGCATTTAGAACCACTGCTATTTCTACTGTACCCCAGGTAATAACTGGACTTTCCAACCATTGGCAGTCATTGATATCTGGGTGAAATAGCTAGGTAATTCAAGCAGATGATCTGGTTCATAATTATCTGGTTCATTGCCTCTGCTCTTTATTTCTCTGCCTTAACTTGATAACAATCATAATAATTGGTGTTAATAGAGTACTTTCAGGTTTGGAAACTGAGGTGGAGGGAAGTTGACAGACCTGCCCAGGGTCAGAGCCAGTTAGTGTCAGAGGCAAGTCCAGTGTTCTTACTACCTCCGGCCTCATCTCCCAATAGATATGGCACTGGTATTTATTTTTATCATCCTTACCTCAACGACAGAACAAATAGTTCATTTCTGGGGACCTTTCAGAAGCGATTTCCACTTTTCCTTATTGTTTAGAGATTAAAATCTATTTGTGCTCCTAAAGCTGTCTTTTTCAAGGAAGCTTTTTATTTTCTTAGGAATTGTTTTCAGGTTGCTGGATGACAAAGGCTTTATGAAGACATTATTTGTGAAAATCTTTGTGTCTCTAGGTACAACTGTGAGGACGAACACTGTTATTTAGACCTAGCCAGACTGAGAGGGATTCACTATGTCACCTGGAAGAAAAAGAGCAAAGTCTTCCCTCAAGATAAGGTAAATCCTGTCTGTTCTTATAGTCTTGTTTGTAATTTGACTAAAATGGTAGGCTCTCCCCCATAATAAAGGAAAGAGGAAGGGAATAAGCATTTATTAAGGGCCTGCTCAGTGCTAGGCACCATGCTAAGCACTTTCCCAAACATCACCTCCTTTGATCTTTACAACAACTCTGCAAGGTTGAATTATTCCCATTTTACAATCAAGGAAACAGGCAGATAGAAATCAAATGACTTAGCCAGAGTCACGCAGCCATTAAGTGTCAAAGGCCAGATTTGGATTCAGTTTTTCCTGACTTCAGACCCAGTACTTTATTCACTGAACCATCTAGCTGTCTCATTAATAACAACATTCCAATAGCTTCTCTTTCTCTCCTCCTGAGAGTTTTACAAAGTGTTCTCATCACAACCCTGCAAGGTGGATAGTAGAAGTCTTGCTCATATGTGAAAGGCTTTGTATACTTTTATACTATATATTTTAATTAAGTAAATTTAATGAATTAAATATGCACCTAATTTAGCCCAAATAAAATTTTCTCCTCTAATAGGTAAGTTATTTTGGCTTAAAGGAACAGGAGCTAAAACAAAGAAGTCTTGCTAGTTTCCTATTTCAGTAGAAAGGTAAACTCTTTGAGGTCAGGTCAGACTAAATACTTTGCATTTGCTTATCTTTGCGCTGGTACTTCCTCATATTCCTATTGAAGAGAATGTAAGCTTCTTGAGGATGGAGACTATTTAGGTAATACTTTTTATTTATTTTCCTGTATGTAGGCTTTTTTTCCCCTCCAGTCCCCTGTTCAATACTTCTTACCCAAAGCAGGCTCCTCAAGGTTAGGGAAAATTTTGTTCCTGTGTATCTGGATAGATAGGAGTGTGGTACTAACTGCCCAACTTTTTTCCTCCATGCTTTCTCTCTTACTGGGCTGGCTACTCACCCCAATTTGTCCCTCCTCTGGTAGGTTGGAATGATTTGGCAGAATGGAGTAGCCACATGTGGTCTCAGAATCCTAAGCATTGCCCTTTGTGGGAGAAATACATATATCAACACTTAAACTTTTATTTTCTGAGCCCCCACTGGTAGGCTTTGCATTTATAAAATTTGTCACTATGACACCATTAACTTAAAAAAAAAATTATTGACTTTTTTTTACAAATCCTAAATTTCCCTCTGTAGCTTGTCTCCTCCCTCCCAGAGAGCCATTTCATATGACAAGAAATTACACCATTAAAACTTAAACATGAAATATTACTAAGTAAGCAAAAGCAAACATAACTATAAGTAACATTTATTCAACAGAAGGCTAAAGTAGGAATAATCACAATGTAACAATCCACCGGTAAAGCTGGGCTGCCCCCCTTTCATAGCCCAAGAAGAAGAGTAATCACCAACGTGCAGGAACTGAGGCACACATGTTTTTGTATGAAAACTCAAGACTCTAGACTGCAGGTCTTGATATTTTTTATCTCATTAGGGGATAGACTGTATCACAAAGCAATTACTGGGTAGGACTGTGACACTTCTGAGCCGGATGAAACCTCTGCTCCTATTATGTCTTTTTAATTTTTGCTTCTTTTTGGAGGGGGGAAGGCTGGGCAATTAGGGTTAAGTGACTTGCCCAAGGTCACACGGCTAGTAAGGGTTAAGTGTCCGAGGCTGGATTTGAACTCAGGTCATCCTGACTCCAGGGCTGGTGCTCTATTCACTGTGCCATCTAGCCGCACCCCCATTATGTCTTAAAAAAAGCAGTATTTAGCCCTTTTAACCAGTTAGCAGTCTTACAAGCTTGGGGTATCCAGACACTTTTTAAGCAAAAAAATAGTTACCTTTAAACCTGAAATCTGAAATGCTGTTTAGGTTTGGTCTCTCTAGGGCAGTGGTTCTCAACCTTCCTAATGCTGAGACCCTTTAATTCTTGTATGTGGGAGTATCTGCATGTGGGTGGACCCACCTGGAGATGGATGGAGGAGCGGTGTCTTGGTTCCTAAGACCATTGGAAATATGTGTTTTCTGTGACAATATGGTCTTAGGTGACCCCTGTGATCCCTGTTGTTTGACCCCCAAGAGTGGTTTGACCCCCCTAAAGGAGTTGTGACCCACAGGTTGAGAACCACTGCTCTAGGGTCTGGGGGATTCCCACCCCTGAGCAATAGAGGGCCTTAAAAGGTGATGTAGGCAAGCCTTTCAGAAATTCTCTCTCTATCATGCTGTAGATGGAAGATGTAGGGGGCCAGTTCTTAACTCCCAAAGGATTATACTTTTATCTAATCAGCTCTTTCAATCAGCAGAGTTATCCTCCAGTCACATCAAGTCCCTACATCCACCACAAAGCCTCTCTTTACCCTGCTCAGCTGCTGTCAAACTCTTGGCTTATTGGCTTCTCATCAAGGCGTTCTGTGTTCTGTAGCCTGAAGCCTCAACTTCTCTCAGCATCTTCTCTGATTTTTCCATCTACCATGGTTATTGACTCCTCATTCACCTTCTGATTTCTAGCCTTGTTTAGCTTCTAATGACTCAAGTCAGGGATCTCTTCATGAATAGGCAGTGACCCATCTCTAACTTAGCTTGAGAAATTAAAATTCCACATTTCTGTCAGAGATGACACATAGTTTTTATGTAATGGTCCCAAAATCCCAGAACAGATCTTTAATCCAGAGTTTTAAATGTCATAGTCCCAAAGAGTCAGATTCAAAACAGCTGCTGGGAAACTGATGCACTGAACCCATCTTTATAATCATTCAGGTCCTACTTTCACTAGGTTTTCTCAGAACTCTGTATCTCTCCTCAGCAACACCCCTGTCCCTCTCCCCCCTTTTCTCTCCTGCAGGATTGCTTTCATCTGTGGTTATTTCAGCACAATCTATATTTCTCCCCCACTGTGTTTCTTTTTGTTTCACACAAAATATCCTTTTTCCCCCCCTGCCCCTTTCAGTCAATAAATCGTCTACCTCAGAATGGGGCAGTGCCTTGCAATTGGACTTTGTATCCCTAGTACCATAACAGGAGCTTGATAAATGGTTTTTGAATTATATAATTATAATAATCAAGCCTGGCCCGGAATAAGAGATAGAAGAGTTCACTTCCCTTCCTTTGCAGGAATAGAGGACTATGGGTATATAGAACATTGCATAAAATGGAAGACTTAGTTGGTATTTTGGTTACTTTTACTGAATTGCTTCTTCCATCTCCTTTCTTTTTAACATTTACCCTAATATATAATGTGAACTATGCTTTATGTGGCAAAAATAGAACTTTAGGCAGATGGTAGCAATATTTTAGTTAGGTTTTTCCTTCAGAAGGAAACGAAGCAACTTGTAAAGTGGTGATTTTCTAAGTGACGTGGGCTCCTTTGTTTCTTCTTCTCTGGGTAGTGGGGAAGAAATATTTGTTGGGAAGTGAAGATGATGTAAAAAAAGATAATGTAAAAAATGAAGATAATGTAATGTAAAAACAGATATCAATATTTAAAAAAAACGACAAATCGAGTATTGGGACTGGACATGTATTTTCACCCTGATAGAGAACTCCTTGGTGAAGAAACTCATTAAACAAATGTAGGTTGACATGTTCTCTGTAAATGGCTTGTAGAGCCACCTCAAGCACTGAGATCTTCCCAGTTACACAGAGGCAGAGGCAGGATCTGAACACAGTTCTTGGCTTTGAGGTCAACCAGCTCACCAGCCACTGTTCTGTGCTGGAGGAACTGAGTTTCATAAGCCATTTTCCCCTCAAAGCATCCAGTCAATTTTGTTAAATTTTTCAAGGCTCTATTGAGCCAGGGCTAAGTTCCAGGCATTGGGCTAGGTCTGGGAAGATAAAGACAGCAACCATACAGTCTCCACTCTCAAGGATATCACATTCAATTTAGGGGAAGTCAGTGGGAAAGGAAGACTGAACTTATGATTTCATTGGTTCAGGGAACTCCCAGATGAGGCACTTTACTAGTGCAGGTTAGTACCTTCTCAGAGCAGTGAAACAGCCACTAATTCATACAGAAGGAACCCTGGGACCACATATTAATTGAGTTTTAAAATGTTATATTATTAATGTTTTATTATATCTTTATCTTTTTAAATATTTCCCAATTACATTTTAATCTAGTTCAAGCTGTCCTTCCTCTGGGATCTGGTAGTATGTTTGATATTGCTTAGAACAGAGGTGATGGAACCAGATTAAAATGTAATTGGGAAATGTTTAACAGAATAAGTAAAAATATAATACAACATAGGTAATGTTAATTTGAGGTTTTCGAAGTCAGTATGTGGGCTGCAGGGATCATTTCTACTTGAGTTTTCTGAAAACACTGAAAAGTTAAGTGACTTGCTCAGAGTCACACATGTGTTAGAGCTGGTACCTTCCTCTAAGGCTCTTTCCTTATTCATGATGCCAAGCTTCCTCTTGAAGAAATACATAGATATATAAGCATTTACATTTTTATATATACATGTATATACACATACATATGTACACACCTATACATTCATATATATGTCTACATATATATGTGAATTCAGTCAACAAATATTCATTGGGTTGAATTTTACTATGCCAATAAGCTATCTAGAACTAATAGCTCAGAAAGACCCATAAATTATAGTTACCAGCAAATTAAAACCGACAGTGACATAATTACAGTTTCTTACATGGGAAGCAAAGACCTCAGGAACATCGGTTGTTCACAAATGTTTTCTGTTTCTGCAGGGTCACCATCCAACTCTAGGAGAGCACCCCAAATTTACAAACTATTCCTTCGATGTGGAAGAATTTATGTCTATTGTCCTTCTGGCTGCAGAGCATGTATCTCAACACCCAAAGTGGCCATTTAAGAAAAAACACGATGAACTGTGAAAAAGAAATGCCAGTTTCCTTTTTTCCATCAATTTCACTGGAGTGGAATGAAAATGAACAGGATCTAAATGCTGGAGCTCCCAAGCTCACAGTTTTTTTAAAACCAAAAAAGTGCCATGTTTTATACCAAAATGCACATCTAGAATGTCAAAGTATTTGGACTGTGGTTTTTCTTGACTGTTCTTTCTGATTTCTATGTTGTTGCTATTTATCAAGACCATTTAAGACTTTTGCACTGATCATTCTAGTTCTTCCAATATGTAAATGTTTTCAGGCTCATAAGAATGGTCAGGGTTTTTTGGTGAGTGATAATGAAAGTTTCATGGATGTGTTACTGAGCATTCTGATTTCAGAATCTACAAAGGATTGTTTTTTTATTGTTGTTGTTTTCAGTTTCATGATAGTGTTTGTAATGTGATAGATTGTAATTTGATAAACCCTTCAGTTTGTTTCTGACATATTTGGATTTTTAGGACTGTAGATCTAGAGCTCAAAGGAATCTTAAAAGTGATAGGATAAGAGAAGCATAAACTCTGGGCTTGGAGTCTAACTCTAACTTATGAGAGCTTGGACACTTAGAAGGAAACTCATGAAAGAGGGAAACCTGGAGTCTGACTTTCATCCAACCAAGAAAATTGATTCTTTTTTTTTTTTTTTTTTTTTTTTGCTTTTTGGAGGACAACTGGGGTTAAGTGACTTGCCCAAAGTCACACGGCCAGTAAGTGTATCAAGTGTCTGAGGCCAGATTTGAACTCAGGTCCTCCTGCCTCCAGGGCTGGTGCTCTATTCACTGCATCACGTAGCCTCCCCAAGAGAATTGATTCATGAGAGAATCTAACTCATTTTGCAAAAGAGGAAATCAAGACCCAATAAGATTAAGTGAATTGCTCAGGCTAAGACAGGTCTGGGGCAGAATTTGAATCCAGATCTAATGAATCCAAGTCCAAAACTCTATCCATCACACCTTTAACAAAGAACTTGCTCTTTTCTCCTATGAACTAAATCTAATATGATTTGGGACATGGAAAAAAAAAGAGGAGTTTCAAGTATAAACAGCCAATAATTCCTTCAACCTTAGTCTGATTTTTTAGTCACCTAGTGGTGTGAAGTATCCTGAGATAAAATTGCATCTTACACAATTGTGATAGGATTTATGTAACTAATAAGAGTCAAGTTTTAATGTAAATTATTTATTATATGGCAAAGTATTTAATTTTTCTTGGTTAAGTAGCAGTATGTTGGTTAACTTTCCCTTTAGTAAGGGAAAACAAGAACCCCTAATTTGTAAAGTGTCACTTTTTAAAGAGGGCTTAGATTCTGTCATTGGGGTAGATAAACCCCTACTTCCCTGGGTCCCTACCCCCATGGAGAGATCCAGGTTTTTTAGGCCTTCATGTGTTTTCTACATTCAACCTGATTGTCAATATAAAGAGTATTTTTTTCCAAATTAAAAAAAAGGAAGGATCCATTCAGTCAGAAGTATACTATCATTAAAACAGGTAAAATCTTACTAAACTCTACCTATACATGGAAAAAGTATTAGGATCAACTCTGCTATTTATGCCCTTCTCAGATGCTTCTTTTCTGTTGTTGAAATTCATTCTGCTGCAAAATATGAAGTTTACAATTGTCCAAACACTTGCAGAGTTTAATTTTTGAGGCTCTTGACTATCCTTTGTTAAATGACAATAAGTGACTTCCTAGAGGTAAGGCCTATTTATTATACTGCCTGTGAAAATCCAGATGAATGACGGTATCACTGACTGATACACAGGTTGCTTAGGGCTCCAGAAAAATCCTTTTCTCAGAAACTCAGCTGATTGCAATGGATTTTTAAATCACGGTTGTTGCTGCTTTTCTACCTGCAGAATATCAAGTAATTCACGAAAACACGCTTCACACAAAAGAGAAACAGAAAAACAAAGTTGCACTTTGGGGCAGGATCAAAAATTTTCAATGCAGTATTTCTGTATTTGTGTTATTACCTCATTGTATAGAAGTGTCTAGGACAATGTTGTTTTGTAAAATAGCAGGAATTTCAGAACCTTTAGCTTTTTTTAGAGGAAAGCTATATTTATTATACTTTGCACATATTTTAAAGAGAGTGGTCAATTTTATAGAAACAGAAGAATGCATCTGATAATTATATAGTTAACTTATCAGGCTTCAAAACAATAGTAACAGAAGGCATCATCCTAGCATTTGAAAACTTTAAAAATTTTAAAGTGTGAAGCTTGCTACTTTTATCAATCCAGATTCTTAAGATTAACCTGTAAAAAGCCTGTGATGTTTTTTGCCATATTTTTTTTGGGGGGGGGAGCATGCTTTTGAAATAAACCTTTTTTTTTTGTATTTTATTTTGAATGTCAGTTTTATTTTATTTTTAAAAATTATTTCTCTCTTTGAATATTATGAGTTTCTTTCCTTGGGAATCTTATTTAACTGGTTTATGGCACATAAACTTTGCTCTGCTCAAGATACCTTGGTCTGAACAGTCAGTGAAGGAAAATACAACTTTCTCAGTGTTCTTGTGAAGTTACAAGAATACCTGAAATACGGGGCCATTTTCTATTCTATTATTATTGGAAGAGACATCAGAAAGATGGAATAACTTTCTCTTTTATATGACTTCTTTTGTATTTATCTTTCTTAAGGACTGAATTCTGATTATAATTGAATTCTGTTTTTTTTTTCTGAGCATTTTCTGGAGACTAAAATAAAGTCCTGACAGTTCTGACTCATGGTGGCAGTGTGACTCTGGGCAAAGCTGTTAACATTTAAGGATCCTCAGATAACGTTTTAAGATTGATGCTGATTATCATGGGTAAAATTACTGTGCTGGGGGAATACCAAGGGAAATGTCCCCTTCCCCTATTCCTTGAGAATATTGTCTAAGAAAGAATAAGACTTCCAGTCATGTTAGAGCCAGCATGACTTGGTAGATGGGGGGAAAGGGGACTGGCTTTAGGGTTAGGGAGACCAGGGTTCACATCCCAGCTTGGATGTATAATGGCTCATGTCTTTTAACTCCTCTATGCCCCAGGGAATTTTCTAAGCATATCAGTGACCCATAAGCTGCTGATTTGTCTGGGTGGTTTCCATGTCCAAACTGAGAGTCAACTATACCACCATGGTAACTGGGACAGATTCTTCTCCTGCTTCCCAAAACAAAACAAAATATTATATAAAAATTATTATTATGTCATACTATATAATAGCACATATATAGTATATATCATACTACATTATAATCATATAATATTTTATATTATGTCATCATAATAAAGCCATATAAAATGATGGGTGATATTTTCTTGTACTTTACTAGATAAAGATTAATCAGGGAAAAATTTTATGAGAATCAGAGGCCCACAGAGGCTATATTTTCACAACAGTGCTTCAGAAATTCTGCAGTAGTTTTCATAATCTACTCCTCCCAAAGGGAAAGGGGGAGTAGGAATAGAAGATGTTTACTGTTCTCCTATTGTGTCTTCTCTCAATTATTATAAATCTCCACCCATCAATGCCTTCTTTTGTGATTCTTATCCATGTTCTCATATATCTTCTAGAGGAGGTGACCCAATGTGCTGGGAGCCTTGGTCTAGATCTTTTGATATTCCATGGGTACCAAAGAAGCTTGAGGTGAGGAGTGGGGATCTATCTGTTACTCCATGCTCATCCTACATCCCATCCCCTTTACTGAGCCCACATTTTGTGGGTATCCATGGTTTCCCCCCCCACTATGAAAGCTTTTATTGAATGTAATAATAAAGTTTTATTCAATTTTCTTTTTTCTTATTCTGAACTTGACAAACACCAGCCAATAGGAACATCTCGATATTCAAAGAAGAGAAGAAAAAAGATGAGATATAGAACTGAAACTATTACATATAACTTTTTTAAAAAAAGTATTGCTGTTAGATTCTGAATATCAAATATTAATGAAAACATTAAATTGAACAACATTTCTCTGCTTCTCTCAGCCTCCTGAACTTCCCTTGGCTCTCTTCTGGGCATTTTAAAATAGCTTCATTGATTCTTTTTTTCCTTTTCTTTTTTTGGCCATTACCATAATTATCTTCTTTCCCTCATAAAGGTCCTTCCCTTCCAAAAACAAAAATCCTCCCTTAAAAGAAACAAGCAGAGCTGAGCAAAATTGAGAGTCTGAACATGACCAACCTAGTAGGAGTGTTGCTGGGTCAAAGAGTATGCACAATTTGGTGCCTTTTTGGGCACCAATTTGGGCCTTTTTGGTTCCAAATTGACTTCTAGACCAATAATACATTAGTGTGACTCTCCTTCCAAAGTCCTTCCAACAACTGTCAGTTCTCTTTTTTGTCATTGCTAAAATGTGCGTGAGATGAAGCCTCAAGAGTTGTTTCACTTTGAATTTGCCTTTTTATTGTTGATTTGGAGGGGGTACCCGGAAATGAACTGGGGACCTTGGAATAGCAATCCTGAAGGTCTTCCCCGCCCAGTTTGATTTCCCCCTCTGCTTTTATCCTAACTAAAGAGGCCCTTCATTCACTTCTTAAAGTGGCTTATTCACTGCATGGGCGTTACCTCCCTCTGAGAGACACATGAAAAGGCCTTAGCCTAACAGGGCCAGAGTCTCCTGTTGCATCATAGGCCATCTCCAGTCATTCTGATGAATGGTCACTGGAACCAGATGGCTCTGGAGGAGAAAGTCTGGTGACTTTGCACAGCCCTCCCTCACTCAAATCAAAGTCAACTGCAAGTCATTGACTTTTCCCTGATGCCACGGTCCTCTTCAGAAATGAAGGACGGACAATTGATTTGGAACATTTTTCTTCTTGTGAGGTTGTTGATAGCTCACATTTCTTCTTTCTTATTCTTAAATTTTCTATTGGATATTGATACAGTGTCCTTACAATTGATACAATGTTCTTACACATTGTATCAATTCCCTACATGGAATATTCTCCAAAGTCACAAGTTATTAAAGCTTAAAACTGTAATAAGACTCCTGGGACACCCTGTATATTTTAGATACAAGACTTTTATTAGAAAAAAACTTGCTGCAGTGATGTCCTCCCCCTCCAAGTTAACTTTTCCTTCTCTTTCTCAAAGTAATTCTACATGGCTTCAATCTAGAAACTGTGCTCTCTCAGAAAGGTCACCTAAAAAGCAATGGAGAGAATGGTAGGTGTAAGTAGACTTCAATGTATTTCCAACAGTGACCTACATGCAAGAAGCAGAGTAAGGTCATGCCATAAAGAAATGAGAGCAAATGGGAAAGAGATGCCTCTTACAACTATCCCCAGGGAGGAGAATTCTTAACCAAGCAAGAGACAGAGATTACAGGAAATGAAATCAACAATTTTGGTTATATAAAACTGAAAAACTTTTGCACAGATAAAGCCAGTATAGTTAGAATTATAAGACTCACAAAAATACAGAGAACACATCTCTTGCTGAAGGCAGCTTGGCAGCAGGGGCTCATCATGGCAGCTGGAACGGAGGCTGGAACAGCCCGAAGCTGAGACCATGGCCAGGCCTGGGACAGTGGGAAGGAGCCTGGCTGAGCTGAGCCAAGCCCCGCAGCCAGCCTGCAGAGGTTCTAC
>CM053599.1:26803081-26831350 GCA_028646575.1 Pseudocheirus occidentalis | reverse complement strand
GCTGCGGCTCCCTGCCCGATGCCCCAGGGCCTGAGCCGGCTGGGGTTAGACTGCGGGTCCCAGACTGCTGCAAAGAGCCCCACCTGCTGCGCTGCCTGTAGCAACAGATGTGCTTTGTGTCTTTTGGAGAGTTTTGGAGCTTGAAAATCTGTTTAGCGTCCCATTTTATGAGCTTTTTAGCGTGTGTGTGTGGGAGCTGCGGTGCTTTGCTGCTTCTATGCTGCCATCTTGGCTCCGCCTCCCTTTTTCATTATTTCTTAAAGCACAGCAATACTCTATTATGATCATACATCCAGAGCTTGTTTAGCAATCCCTCAATTGTTAGGCAACCCTTCAAATTCCAATTCTTGGCCACCATAAAAAGAGCTGCTATAAAAGTTTTTATACAAATAGGTTTCCTCTCCACCTCCTCTCTTTTCTCTTTGGGATACAGTCGTAGTAGTGTTATTTCAGTATCAAATGGGATGCAGTTTTGTTGGACATACTTCCAAATTGCTCTCCAGAATGGTCGAATCAGTTCACAACTCCTCCAACAGTGCCTTCGTGTCTCAGTTATTCCACATCTCAAACATTCATCACTTTCTACCAGTTGCAGTTCATGACTTATACAATTAGAAAGATATATCTCAATCCCTAGGACTACTCCCAGAGAGGAGATATAGCAGCCATGCTTTAGGGACCCATACTGTTATTTCAAGGTAGATAAGGGTAAAAGAGAAGCCTGAGAGTATGTGCTGCACCTGAATTATGGGTGTCAATACTGATTACTATTGACTGAACTTGAGTTCTTGCTATGAAATATAATATTTGCAGCAATTCAAATACATTTTCATTCGCTCTTGGCTGCTAATGCATGAGTGTTTCTCTCTGCGTGAATTCATATAAACTCATAGACATTTATCCTCAGATGTCTGTCCCTTTGAAATTAGTTGCCTTTAGATTTCTTTAGAGATCCTTAACCTTTTTTGTGTCATGGACCCTTTCAGGTCTAGTGGGTCCAATTTATTCCCTCTAAGAATAATGTTTTGAATGCATAAAAGAAATTACATAAATTAAAAGTTAGTGATAAAAGGGATAAATTTTCTTATCCAAGTTCACAGATTCCTTGAACCTTGGACCCATTGGACATCAGTGTTAGAACCTCTGGATTATAAAATTATACAATGAACAATGGAAAGAAACTTCAAATTTAGTTAATACAACCCTCTTATTTTACCTTTGAGAATACTAAAGCCCAGAAATGCTGAGTGACTTTTAATCCAGGTCTTTAAAGGAATTGTGTAGGCAGCATTATGAGCCTGCAATTCCTTCCTGGAACTGTGTCCTCTACATGAATATGGTGTGTATGTGCATGTGTGTGTGTGTGTGTGTGTGTGTGTGTGTGTGTAGATATGGATTTATCCCACACAGGGAACCTGCCCTCTTGGTGACAGGTATCAACAGGGGTCTATTGTAACTTGGTCTTGCCACTCTAGAAACTGGAAAATCTTGCTCCCCCCTAACCCCCAGGCTGGTGCAGCTGATGGGCTAGAGTTGTGGGTTCCTATTACTCACAGCTGGGATACATTGCCTAAAGTCATGCATCAGTGCCCCATACTGAATAATGTGCAAATTGGTTTTGCATTCTTGTTTAATGGGTAATATTGTCCAAACAGGATATGATGGAACTTTGGAGTCCAGTGAAATATCCAATCTAACTCATCACATCATTGGATTTTATCTAGCTAAGCAGAGAAAGCCCATTTGTAGACAAACACTTCAAAACTAGGCAATAAAGCCCTCAGACACATTTTTAAAAGGTTGTAAATCAAAAGAGACGCTTCAGGGAAGAGTATTTCACACTGTCAAAAATCATACAAATGGCAAAGGCTTGGTTAAATGAGATCAGATTAATTAAAAGAGATGACCAATTGTCACTCCTGTCCCCTAGGCCTCATTTTATTAATGTGGTAAAGCAGGAGGGGGAAAGTCTCCTGCATTTCTATGACGTGGTGCTCACCTCCAATACCTTTTACACTGAGGCAAGCAACTTCTGGAAGCACCAGGTTGAAAGCAGGGCAATCCCTGCATCCTCAGAGTAGCATTTTGTTCGTTGTTTGCTCAACTCAGGCATTCAGAATTAGAAAAGTTCTAGATATTCTTTACTTGGATATGCTTCTATTAATGACTGGCTATGTCCAAGAAAGAACAGTTAGCAAATGCAAGCACTTATTTACCCATCTTTTCCAAACATACTTTCAGACATTAATGGATCTTATTACCGTACACGTAGAAACAAATCATTAGTTTTGGAAAAGATATCAAGTATGATTTTTTTTCCTCTTTCCTCACAGTCAACTTTAGTTGTTGTTCTCTCCTGAACTGCATTCAAACTTGTCCTGACAGAAAACAACCCAACTCCCAATTTGTCTTCCTTTCTCATCACAATTTGGAGCTATCTTCATAATGGAAAACCCACTGGATATGGAGTCAGAGGTCTCAATTTTAAATCCTGACTCTTCTATTTTTTTTCCTGGGTGATTTGAGCAAGTAATGTAACCTCTCTGGGGATCACCTTCCTAAAACCATAGTCATGCAGGTTGGACTGGATGCACTCTAAGAGGCCCCTTCCAGGTCTAATTCCATAATCCTATAAGGCACATTTACAATGCATGCTTAGTCCTTCTCTCTGCACCCATTAATTGCTAGTTTTAGCAGTGATCACATCATTGTTGAACCATCATCTTGCTGGCTTTAGGCCTCTCCACAGTCCAGACTAAATTAGCTCTTTAGGTTAGGGATTGTGTTTGATTAACTGCAGCTGAACAGGACCAGGAACTCGTGGGACACAGATGCACCCATCAATAAACGCTTACCATAAAGAGTCCCTGTAGATACTGGCAAACCTTTTTATAAACTGCTGCCCCAGATTACTGAGACAGATAGTCCCACTCACTGCCCAGGGTATTTGGAAACAGACCATTTGCCTAGTGATGGTGGAGTGCTAAGTGGAGGCTTCCATTCTGTCATTCCTCTGTTCAGTACCTGACATGTGACCACATCCTCCTCTTCTCTATGTGTTACAAAGGAAAGAACATTGATTTTGTAGTGAGATAACCTTGTCCAAAACCCACCTTGGTTGTAATGATTACCTTGGTCAAATCCCTTCCTCTCTCTGATCTTCAGTTTCCCTATAAAAAGAAGGGGTTGGCCAAGAGGGCCTCTGAGGTTTCTTCCAGTTCTTTTGAGGCTTGGGTCTGTATTTCATTTGATCTTTTTATTCCCTGTTGGATCCTAGTCTGGCACTGCTGTTTACCTCCTGGGTGACTTGGTCTAGCCACTTCATTACTTTGGGTTTCATAGACCTAGAATTGGAAGGGAACCCAGAGACCATTGAGTGCAACAGCTGAAGAAACTGAGGCAGAGAGAGGGAGTGTCTGAAGTACGATTTGAACTCAGGTGTTTCTGACTCTAAGTCAAACACTTCCTGTTCTCTTCATAGTCTTCTACCTGGTGTCTTATGATCTCAAGTCTCTTCACTCTTTAGTAATAAGTGTTACTTTCCTCATCTGTAAAATGGAGCCAATGACATATGGGCAATTATAAGGCAAAATCTTTGTGAAATGTTCCAGAGATGTGAATTATTGGCATCTAGGGACATTCCTTTCAGTTTTAATTCAATGGACACAAGGAGGGACATTGAGCCCAAAGCCACCATTGTTTGAAGGGAACAGAAAAACTAAAAGCAATAGAACTCCAAAGTCTAATGTAAAAGGCTGCCTTCAGATTTGACTCTCCTTGGATTCTCCTGGGATGGTTTGAGCCTGTCTTTAGGGGAGGTCCCAAGTGGCAGCTTTTCCAAAAGGCAGCAGCCATGCTGCC
This sequence comes from Pseudocheirus occidentalis, assembly GCA_028646575.1. Classification (NCBI taxonomy): domain Eukaryota; kingdom Metazoa; phylum Chordata; class Mammalia; order Diprotodontia; family Pseudocheiridae; genus Pseudocheirus; species Pseudocheirus occidentalis. The sequence continues at coordinate 26,827,489 of CM053599.1, read as the reverse complement.
CAGAGCCTTCATGTTCTAAAGGGGAAATATGAAGGACAGAGTGGGCTGTGTCTCTTGCTTCTGTTGGAAAGAAAACAGAGTTGTGGTCTTTAAATAGTGCCAGTGGTCTCTTCCCAATGCTACTTATCCCACCCCCACCCAACTATGCGTTTTACTACCATGTCAAAGCATCTAATTGCTTCATAATTCTGGGCCCCGCTAAAATGAATTCTAATTCCATTTGCAATTTTAGTCTAATTACACCCTTAATTAGTGAGTAGGCATCGGGCATGGTCTGAGCTGAGTGACTTTCTGTGAAATTTACAACTTTGGCTCTGAGACTTGGTTAGAGAACTGTGAGAAGAAATATTGCAAAGCTTGCATGTAGACACCATGACAAGCTGAAGGTTTGAATTCCTTTATAAACAAGATAATTTTTGGAGTTTGCCTGCCTTTCCAGCTTTAGCAATGCTTCTCTGGGGGACTCTTGGTTCTTTTTTTTTCCTAGAGTGGCAATAAGGCAGTCAGAAAATGGCAGAGATGATCCTTAATTCTTCTCTTTGCTGAATAACACGTTTCTATAGTGCAAGATTTACAAAGTACTTTTCTCACAACTACCTCATAAGGTCTGTAGCAGAGAGTGGCTTTAGATGACCGCTAAGGTCCCTTTTGACTCTAAATCTGTGCAGGGAGGCTAGGTGGTGCAGTGAATGGAGCACCAGCCCTGGAGTCAGGAGGACCTGAATTCAAATCCGACCTCAGACACTTAACACAAAAACCTAGCTGTGTGACCTTGGGCAAGTCACTTAACCCAATTGCCCTTCCCCCAAAAAAGGCAAAAAAAAAAAGAAACTCTAAATCTGTGGTCTTTTGTCAAGCATTATTATCTTCATCTTTATTAGATGAAGAAACTGAGGCTTATAAAGGTAAAAAGACTTGTACCTGATCCCACACCCAGTAAGAGGAATATTTGAGGGACAGTATGGTGCACTAGAGTCAGAGAACCTGGGTTCAAATCCTATTTGTGCTCCCAAATACCTGTGTGATCTTCCACAACTCATATACACTCCCTGTGCCTCAGTTTCCCCACCTGCAAAATGATGGGATTCAACTAGATGACCTCTAAGGTCCATCCCAGCTCTAAATCTATGATCCAACTATAAGACCCTCCTGGCTTCCCTGAGTCAACATCTGGAACTCGAGTTATTAGGTCATTATTATACTGTCTCTGAAGCAGATTGATGAACATCTGAAAGGGCAATGAAGCATGGGGGGAGGGGAAGGAAAAATGACTTAGGGGTCAAGAGGAAAGTAGGAAAAAGAGAAACAGCAGCTGCTACAGTGATTTCAATGGAGAAGAATGAGAGACCCAGGATGCCTTAGGCAAATGCTTGTTTGTTTGGAAAGGAAAAGCATAATGATCTGGGTGTTTAAAGTGAGTTCTTTCTATAATCAGCAGGTGGCTTTTTTTTCCTTTTTTTGTAGATCTGAATAGAAAACAGTCATCAACAGCTGCTTCAGCCTCCAACATGGAATTCAGGCTCCAAAGAGGGTGTTTATGCCTATGTACACAATTACAAAGGAAATTGATCTCCTTCCCATTTTGAAATGATTTTTGCCAATACATTTTAATATTTATTAAATGTCATCTTGCCTCTTAATTAGGCAACATGAGGACATGGCTAATATGCACCTGTATAGTTAATGGTTCATCTTGAGATGGGTGGGGTGAGGGGTTTCAGGTGTTCCTTCATATCAAATGCCTTACAGAGAGCTCCCGTACAGGAGCAGACCCTTGATCGGCTCTCTAACCACTTTATATATGCTAATGTATTTTGAATCAAAGGGAAACAGATTTAAAAATGAAATCATACCCTATTGCCAGAGAAAATTAAATAAAAAAGAAAGACTTCCCCTACTCCCAACTTCTTCTGTTAGGAAGATTTACCACTAACCTCCTACCACTGGGTGGTGTCAGAGAACTGTAAACAGAGATCTACCATTAATTTCTTAATGTCATCTGATCTTGACTCTCATTAATCCCAGCTGGAATGATAAAAAGAGAAACAATTATGAGGTTCTCTTTTAGGAGGAGCCAGGCTTGTGCAGAGGGAATGGAACGACCTCTCTTTTGAGTAATCTGAGAAGCTGGGGTGGAGAGAAAGCTCACCTCAAAGAATTTCCTAGTAGGGTATCTTCTTTTTGGACAAATGTATTAAATACTTAACTTACTTTAAAAACGAAAAATAATTTTATTTCTAGGAAAATCTGATGTTTGCAATGCAGTCACTTGAAGGGTCTCCTCAGGTTGCCCTTAGATACTCTTTTGGCCCATCCAAAAATGTCTATCTTTTAATAGATTTTTATGGGCATTTAGTAGCATGGGGTGAGAATGTGACACATTAAAACAATGCCAGATTTGGAATCCGAAGACCTGAGTTTGAATCCCAGTTCAGCCACTGTTATAAGAAGCTCTGTTACAAGGCATTTCATCTCACACTGGATCTCAGTTTCCTCATTTGCAAAAGGAAGAGGTTGGACTAAACCAGAGCTTTGTAATCTGGGCTATGTAGAACCCTAATGGATTAAAGAAACATGTCAAGGCAATAAAGAATTACATTCTGTTTCTTATGTGTGTATTCATGAAAGCCTCTAGAAAATAGTTCCTTTCCATACTTCCTAGAAATTCGAGAAAGGTTTCCTAAAGTCCAAGGGGCACAGACAATGAGAAAAGTTGAGAAGTCATCCATGGGATAAACAATTTTCAAGGTATCTTTCAGCTCAAAGCATCTATAATTCTATGACTACATATGATTCTTCAGTTAATCAAAAAAACCTGAGATACTTCCTGGCAGTAAGATAGGTTCTAAATGTCATCTCTCCAAGGCCTGCATTTTCCTATGTAGTGTGTTCAGGTCTGGGAATATAGGCAAGTTTGGAAAGGAATCAGCCAGGTTGTTTGTATGGCCTGATATCAGCTTCCTTCTACTTGTACATAGACACAGCTTTGTGTGCTTGCTGGGCCTTCTTTAGTTAAATTCTTGAGCTCCAATCCCTATATTTTAATGTTTACTGTCGGTGCCCGGACTTGGGTCAGAGTTAAGTTTCTGGGGTGACACATTCTAACCTTTCCCTACACTACTCAATCTTCTCTAGAACCTGTCCAATAAGATGAATTTGCTGAGACTCCAAGAACCACAAGGCCAAATTATCATAGTGAATCCGATCATTGTTACCAGGTAAAATAGCAGTTGGAATTTATTTATCCTATTCCTCCCCAGCTCCATCTCATCCCACAGAGCAGCACAGCCATCATGTACTCCCTGATGCCTGGTTGTGAGCTTCAAGACACACATGAGGAACCTGAGCCAGGAAAAAATGAAATGATTATACAGAAAAGTACCCTGGCCAAAGGGGCACATGGTTGAACTTGGACTCTGCAGAGCGATGAGCTGCGGCTTTGTACTTGGAGGACCTGGATTTGGATCCTGACTCTCTTGATTTATATCTGTGTAGCTTCTCTTACCCTCTCTGGGCCTCAGTTTCCTTATCTGTTAAATAACTGTATTTTACTAGATGACCATTGAGTTGTCATTGAGGCCTGAGTATGTAACTTCAGATACTCCCTAGCTATTTGACTCAGTGCAAGTCTTTTTTATCCTCTCCTGGGTAAAGTGGCCTCATCTTAGAATAATAAGAGCATCTATCTTACAGGGATGTTATAAGGCTTAAATGGGATTTTATACACACACTTTTCAAACCTTAAAGTGGACTATCTTTATCTCAACATCTATCATCCATCTACCATCTATCTATATATCTTTCTATCTATCTATCTATCTATCTATCTATCTATCTATCAAGACATTTGAAATGTGATTTCACTGGCATAGGGTCTGCCCAGTCCAGAAATACCTCTAGCAATGTAGAATTGTAAATGTTTTCAAGTTTGAGTCTTGGAGAGTTTCCCAGGGTACTGAGAGGAAGTGACTTGCTCAGGGTCACATTGCTAGCTCATAGGAGATGTTACTATAACCCACACCTTCATTCCTATAGCACTAGCTTGCTCTTTCTACCATCCCATGCTAACCCACATAAGCCATCATCAGCATCATCAGACTAAATTTATACCATGTGTTTAATGGTGTCCAAAAGTAGAACCAAAAGACTCAGGAAGTAGAGGATTCCTTGTCACAGGACACCTTCAAGTGGCTATGGGATGAGCATTTCTTAGGAATCTTGTAGAAAGGGCTCCCCATCAGCTTGAAATTAATGACCATAGAGGTCATTCACAACTCTGAGATTTGGTGATTCTTGATCATGCTACTTCCCTATAGGCAAATGAGAGGTGCAACAGTAAAGAAACTCAATTGACTGACCAAAGTAAACTATCAGAAGGCAAGGAGAACACAGAGGTCCAGCTGGAAGGGACTTTTGAGGACATCTGTTCCAACCTCCTCAGTTTACAGAAGAGCAAATTTCAGTCTATCAAGGTTAAGTGTAGGAAGTGACCAATACAAGATCCAGTTTTTAATAAAATAAAAAATGTTTGGTCTAATCAAGATTCTGGTATAATTTTGGAGACCAGAACACATTCTACCATAATGTGTGAGGAGAAAGTTGGGTATTCCATTCAGGGGCATACCAACAAAATGTTGACACAAAGTAGACTTTAAATAATTTCTTATTGATCAGTTACTGACATATTATGATAAGAATCCAAACAAAAGAAATTGGTTGAATCAAGTTGTTCCCTTTTGATGTCAGAAAGTGAAGCACAGGAAGAGAGAGGATGGAGACCAGCCTGGAATACTAGCAATTAAAGCAAAGGAGGTAAGAAAATCAAAGAAAGAAACAGCTTTCAGTTAGTACTGAAATCCATCTTTCAGTGAAAGGTGTTCCTTTTGTCTGCCCTCCACATTTCCAAAGGAATGAGAAGGTCAGAGTCATGAGAATGTATGCTTTCACATGCATGGAGAGTGAAGGAGGGAGAAATAAGCAAGGTGGAGAGGGGCTAATAGTGAAGAAAAAGCCACAGGAAAACCCAGATGGGGCAGGAGCCATGAGATGTCACCGCAAAGCAGAAAGCAGACATGCAATGGCATAGAATCCTATTTCTCCTGGGAGCAAAATCCACACTGACATCCATGACAGGCTGCAAGGGCAGGACCAGGCAAAGAGATCCTCTGACAGTAGAAGTGGATGAATTCTCATCTTTGAAGAGATGGGGATTGAGAGAGAGAGAAGCAAAGCAAAGTTCCATACAAGACACAAGGAAACATCTCGCATCCTTAAAAATGTGAACAGGGAACATGTCAGATTGGAACAGCCTGAGGCCAAAGGCACTCCTTGGTCTGCACTTTCCTTTGCCTAGCTGAGCTGCTGGCCTGCCATTCAGAAGGGCCCTCTGTCATTCAGACTTTGCTTACATACTTAGTGGGAAAATCGAGCCTGAAATGTTTCAAGCAGCCCTTTTCATCTGGCCTATCAGACAAGTGGCCAACTGATTGACAGATGCCAAGAAACAGTGGCCACTTTGGTCTTCTTGGAGCACAGATGGACTACAGCTGATGTGTGTGACTGGGGCTTAGGACTGGAACACTTCACCGTGACATGTATCTGTAGAGCTTCAAACTCTAGGGAAATTCATCATAATAGCAGCAAGATAACAGGAGCTGCTAACATTTATGTAGCCCGTTAAGGGCTGAAGATTGTCTTGTTGGATCCTCACAAGCCTGTGAAGTAGATGCTGTTACAATGTCCTTTTCACAGAGGAAGAAACAGAGGCAAAGAGGTTAAGCAAATTGCCCAAGATTATTTAATTAGTAAGTGTTTCAGGCAAAATTTGAACACATGTCTTTCTGAATCAACTGGGATAAGTGGAAAGATTGCCTCTCTTTTAGTTGACTGGAGGGGTGAGCCATGCTAAGATGGCCATGCCACATGATACCCATTCTTCTCCAGTGTAACAAGTAGATTTGTGTCATTTGGTCAATAAGCTTTAAAGAGTATCTACTGGGCAGAGAACATGGTAGTAGGATGGTGGGAGGAGGAGGTAAAACAGCTCTGTACTCCAGTAAAACAAACTGAACCACAGTGTTTGATATAGAGGGGGTTGCAGAGGCTCTGTTATCTAAGCCCATCATTTTAAAGGAGGGGAAATTGAGGACAAAGTAAGTCACGAGAGGATAAATCTAAAAAGGCTTGTAGAAGTTATCTTGTCCAATCCTCAGTTTATATAACTGAGGCAAAAGTAAGCTGTAGCATCTTCAATCCAGAGCTAAAAAAAAAAAGCTGAAGGAGCCATCTAATCCAATACCCTCTTAATTTACATTTGATGAAACTGAGGCTTAGGGAGATTGAGGACTCAGCTAACACAAGTTAGAGGCACCAGAAACAAAGTTTGAACTCGCGTTGTCTGATACAAATCCCATGGTCTTATACAAAGCTGCCTTGTTATGTTTTGTTTGAGTACAAGTGCACACATATACAAAATATAGATAGATAAATGGCTAACATTTATAAGACCTACTATGTGCTAGAAACTATGCTAAGCACTTTAAATTATTTACTTTTGATCTCCACAACAATCTTGGGGATTATTAACTTAACAAATAGGGAGAATTTAATTGCGTTGCCCAAAGTCATAGAGCTAGGAAGTAACTGAGGTTGGATTTGAATTCAGGTCTTCCTGACTCCAGGCCTGCTGTTCTATCTGCCTTGCCACCTAGCTTCCTCTATACACACACACACACATGCACAGGTACACATACCTGCAGCTCTGCTGCCTGGTTTCTAGGGAACAAAATGACTCTCTCATTACTTCTAATGTTATCACCATGCTCCTTAGGCAAGCCTTGATTGACATTCCCTTCCACCCCCTCCTCTCCACTATGACTGGAGGCCTGAAGGGTGGAGTGCTAAACTCCTCCCAATGCCTTTCTTTATAGGTGGCTGAAGCTAGGCTCTCAGCTCCCTCCTCTTTGTATCTGCTGCTCTGCCTAGTTTCAATTCCCTGGAACAAGATCCGCCCTCCACTATGCCTGGTGCCTCCCAGTGTCCTGTTTTCCCTTTGTGTAGCCCTCTTCTTGCTGCCTTTTGTGCGCTATTTCTTCTCATTAGATTGTAAGCTCCTTAATGGCAGGAATGCTCTTTTTTATTAATGGTATCCTTAGCACTTAGCACAATGCCTGAAACATAGTAGGTGGTTAATAATTGTTGATTGTATTGTATGTATACATCAATGTATATATAGATATACATATATATAAAGATATAGAAACATCTGTGTGTGTATGTATAGGTGGGTAAAGATACACACATGTAGCCTCGCTTGTTAGAAGGAAAGCTCCTTAAGGACATAGATTGGTTCACTTTTGTCTTTATATCTCCAGTGTTTAACAGAGGGCCTGCTTTACACATAGTATTTGAAATGATTCCACGCAAGATCACAAGGTGATGTTGTCAGTACCAGGATTTGAAAGAAGGAGTCCTTTGACTCTATGGCCAGTGTCCTTTCCATGGTATGAAATCATTCCTTACTGCCTCCAATCTTCAGAGAACCAGGTCAGGACTTGGGATCCATAGTTCCTGGCCTCAAAGGGATTATTATTGAATAGTCAACAGAAATGAGATGGAGACCCAAAGAACTACAGAAAGAAGAGACAGCTCTGTCTGCGATCTGGCGACGTTATCAGCTGTGAGACTCTGAGCAAGTCACTTGAGCTCTGTGTCTCAGTTTGCTTATTTGTTAAGCAATGGGGTTGGACTTGAGGCCTCCTAAACATTGCCTTCCAGTACTAAATCCACAGTCCTTTCCAAAGTATAGGAGGAGTGCCAAGGAAGATCTAAGGAGAGAAGTGGGAAGCCATAGGCTCCTCATTTAATCCATCCATCAATCAACAGTATTTATTTGGTACTACTAATAAATGTGACCGTTAAGCGGGACGATGGATGGAGTTCAGGTCTGGAGTCAGGAAAGCCCACCTTCCTGAGTTCAAATCTGGCTTCAGCCACATACTAGCCATGTGAGTGACCTTGGGCAAGTGTCACGTAATGCTGTCTGCTTAAGTTACCTCATCTCTAAAAGAAATCAGAGAAGAAAATGGCAAACTACTCCAGGATCTTTGCCAAGAAAACCCAGAATGGGTCCAGAAGAGCCAGACAGGCCCAAAAGAATTGAAAAAACAATGTTAGGCTTGTAAGTCCTTGTTTGTTTGTGGCAGGAGGAGAGAAAATGAAAATAAAGGTGAGTTCTAGTGAATGACCTCTTTTCAGGGGGCTAAAAAGTCATCAATTAAAAGTCACTCCTTAACCGAAAATCCCTTTTTAGACAGAAAGGGAGAAAAGGAGTTTGCTAGAGATGTAGTTAGGAGATAACCTGGGGACACTTTGATTCCTAATGATAATTAAATCTCTCTTTCTTATCCTGTGCACCATCTTCTTTTTGGAGGCTTCTCAATGATGTTAACCAGCCTCAGCCCCAAACCATAAATAAACCACCTAAAACCCCAAACGCCAGCTAACTTAGGGCTGTACATATGTGCAAAGCTGGCAAAAATGCTTTCTCATACCTTTTGGTGTGGTTTTTATTACTATTATTATGGATTCAGTGGAAATTCTGTCCCTAGGCATTCTACCCAGCTTTTGTCTTAATTTCAAAAAGGAAAAATAAAGAGCAAAAGCTATCCCCAAACATTTGTTCCACATCACGGGCAGAGGCATCATCTGTGAAAGTTAACTCTCCTCCTCCCCTTGCCACCACCAGTATGGGGTTGTTCAAGTCACCCATGAGCCTTTTAAATAAAAATAATCCTGAATCTCAGCTGGTGAGTTCTTTTCTGATAAGGCAAGTAAATACATGTAATTATAAAGTTACCATTTTCAAAGAGGAGAGTAATCCTTGCTTTATCCACTGGTAAAGCAGCTTGTAATTATTATACAGCTGAGAACAAAGATTTGTCCACAAAATCCCCTTAAATCAAGCCAGATTTGACTGATTAAAACTTTTCTCATCAAGACATTTCTAATACATTGTGTGTGGGCAAAGAGCCTTTACTGTGTAGGCCAGAAATCTGTTAGATTTATGGGAACAATCATGGAACTTTTGTTGGGCAAATGTGCAAGTCGAATTTTAGTAGGCCAACCTCCTCCTCTTTGCATTAATGTGGGTGATCACAGCACAGGGATATTTAGAAAGGCTGGATTTGGGTCTTTTTAGTCACCCCAAATCTTTTTGTACCCTGCAAACGGATCTAATTCTAATGAGGTGAAAAAAGCCTACCAAAAGAATGGCAGGAGTAGGAAGTGGTGAGGTGTTTTTTTTCTTTTTTGGTATAAGGGGGTAGTAGTTGATGAGGGTAAGGATGGGAGGAATCTTTCTCTACTACATTGGATTGTGAATTGCTTAAGAATAATTAATGCGTCATCCTGAGTAAGTCCCTTAACCTCAGTATGCCTGAATTTCCTCATCTGTAAAATTGGGGAGCAATAGCACTCATTTCTTTTTTTTTTTGCGTTTTTTGGGGGGGAGGGCAGTTGGGGTTAAGTGACTTGCCCAAGGTCACATGGCTACTTTTGTGTGTGTGTGTGTGTGTGTGTGTGTGTGTGTGTGTGTGTGTTAAGTGTCTGAGGCCGGATTTGAACTCAGGTACTCCTGACTCCAGGGCCGGTGCTCTATTCACTGTGCCACCTAGCTGCCCCAATAGCACTCATTTCACAGGATTGTTGTGAAGACCAAACAAGACAATGTACAGACCAGATGAAGACCAGAGACAATGTACAGAAAGCTTTATGCAAACCACAAAGTGCTACATAAATGTTGTATTTTATCAATTAACTTAAATTTCTGCCCACACACAACATAAGCAGAGCTCCTTCATTTTCTACTGCCACATCTTCAAATGCTTGATGAGCCATTTCGTTTTTGTTTCTGCATGTCCAGAGATAAGTCTTACATTATCTATGACTCAAATTCCCAGGTTCTATGGAACATTCCCTTTAGTAACCTTTCCCGTAGAAACTGATGTATCTTTGAGAGACCACAGAAACTTGTAGTTATAATTTAACAAACTCCATATTTAAACTATACTATTTAACAAGTTGAGTAGAATTAAACTTTAAGGTCAAGATTCCATTGATTCCTAAAGATACAGTAATAATATCATTAGACGCTGTGGGAAAAGATATTGATACTGCTCTTCCTTATACATCTGTCTTATGAAATATCTAACTATAGGCATATGTACTTTGTCTCCACACAGAATATGAAATCTTTAAGGGAAGGGAGGCCTTCTAGGACTTCCTACTATGTCTCACTCACTGTTCTTCATACATTAGGCATCCAATAAATAGCTATTAAGAAATCACTTGGAGGTGGCTAGGAGGCTCAGTGAATAGGGCACTGGCTCTGGAGTCAGGAGGCCCTGAGTTCAAATCTGAACTTAGACACATACCCTAGCTGTGTGATTTTGGGCAAGTCCCTTAACTTCAATCGCCCTACCTTCCCCCCTCCAAAAAGCCAAAAAAATAACAAAATAAATAAATAAATAAAAGAAACCACTTGCATGTCTACTAGAATTTTCTTTTACGTGCAAGGCTCTGTGATAGTCCTTACTAATGTCTGGGAATTCAAATAACAATGATGGTGGGAGGAGGCCAGAGTTTGAATACTGCTTCAAGTCTTAACTAGTTTGTGTGACCTTTGGCCAGTCAAATGACCTGTGAGCTGTAAAATAATAACACGTGTCACAGTTTAATTTGAGGTTTAAATGAGCTAATATTTAAGAATGCTTTGCAAATATTATAGTAGTATATGAATATCAATCTTATGTCATCATTGAAGCCAGCACTTCTAAGGTAAAATCACTATAAAGACATCTGTGTGAGCCTCTTACCAACCCTATCAGGTGGGTGCTAGGATTGTCCCTATTACACAAATGAGAGATGAGTTTCAGAGAGGTGAGGTGATTTGCTTAAAATCACAAATCTGGCAAATTTCAAAGGTAGAACTCAAACCCAAGTCTTTTTGCCTCTAAATGCGGCGCTTGATCCCTTAAGCTGAGGGAGGCACGGCCCAGACATTATTCTCAAGGAATTAATCTAATTTCCTAACATAGTCCTTGTCTACCTTTCCAGTCTTCTTAGACTTTCTTCCCTCCAGGTGTTCCATGATCCCGGCTATACTCATTCACTTGCTGTTCCTTCCACAAGGTGCTCCTTCTCCCAAAATGGACCTTTGCCCTAGCTGTTCCCTCTTCTTGAAATGTTCTCCCTCCTCACTGCCACCTCCTAGCTAACCCAACTTTCTTCAAGACTGCTCAAATGCCATCTTCTACAGAAAGTCCCCACCCATTTTCTTCCAGTTAGTAATTCCTTTGAGATAAGCTTCCATTAGATGAGATCTTCACAACTTGGCAGTAGGTTGTAGGCTAAACTTCTTCAGGCCACAGACACGTCTTTAGCAGCTCCCTTCCCGAGTAAAGGTAACTAGAGACAGACTGATGATCGTTGGTTGCCGCAAGTCAGTGACAAACAAGGGAGAGCAGGCCACCCAAATCCTTTGGCAGGCCCAAGTGACCATCGGGCCATATGTTCCACAGGCCTGCACTGCAGAGAAACGTACATATGTTTATATGCATACACATCTTTATATATAATGTGCAAACATACATGCATATATACATATATACAGGCATAGCTAGGTGGTGCAGGAGATAGAGCACTGGGCCTGGAGTCAGGAAGACTTGAGTTTAAATCCAGTTCCAGATACTTGGTAGTTGTGTGACCTTGGGCCAGTCACTTCAGTTCTATTGGCTTCATTTCCCTCCACTGTAAAATGAAGATAGTAATAACACCTAATTCCAGGCTAGTTGTGAGGATTGAAAGAGATTATATTTATAAAGGGCCTATTATTGGGCCTGGTACATGTAGAAGCTACACAAATGTTTTTATTATTCATATGAATATTTGCATGCTTTTTTTCCCCACTAGAATGCAAGCTCCTTGGTATTTTCTCCATTATTTTACATTATTTTATGATTGGTGTTATAAATATGTACTTATGAAATAATAGGATTACACATATATGACAATCCTGTTATGTGTATGCATACATATACAGTAAGTGCTTAATAAATGCTTGATGCCTGACACAAATAGCCATGCTATAAGGGTGGGTGAAATAAGCAGAGAGCTAAGAGAAATTGGAAGAGGGAGTGATCCACGTTTATGGGTTTGGGTGAGATATTTGGCAGGGAAGGCTTCACGGGACCACATGAGCTGAATAAGGAAGAACCAAATTGTCTAATAGACTATGAGTTGGAAAGTTTCTCAATATTATGACAGACACTATTCCCCTCCCTGGAGCTAGCTGACACAGTGAGAGCCCCAGAGTAGGAGACGTTAAATGAGATCATCTTGGTCTAGGTGGGATTCATGCTTCACATGCTTCAGCAACTACATGAACACTGAAGTTGTCAAAACAAGCAAACCATAAAGATACACGTAGAATAATAATGATAATTAAAACAACATACTAAATATTACTCATATGCTAAGACTGGTTTAGAGAAAATCTTTTGGGTAGAGTTTTGAAAGAAAGAACTCTTCAATCCCTCTCCTTCCAATTTGACAAATTGCTATGTCCAGGGCAAGGCCTAGATTAACCAAGGAACTCATTTGTTGGCCCCTGTCCACATGGCTAAAGAAAGTTTCCATTAGAAATAGTGGCTAACCCCAACAAAGTAGGTTTATCCAGTTCCCACAAGTGTGTCTAAGCGTCTCTTTTATGTGAATTTGACCCTTATACTACTTTGACAGTAGGGAACTTACTCTAAGAACTCTTAGGATGCCAGAGGAAAGTCGATTTTTTTAATCTAAAAAGACCAAGATTAGTGTTGAAATTGTGGATTTGCCTATTCTTTAGTTTTTATTTTTGTGGGTTTTTTTGTCAAGGTAATTTGGATTAAGTGACTTACCCAGGGTCATACAAGTAGTAAAATGTCAAGTACCTGACTGAGGCCAGACACTCAGGTTGTCCTAACTCGGGGGCCAATGCTCTATCCACTGTACCACCTAGCTACCCTTCGTTAGTGGTTTTGGGAAGACAATAGAGTCACAATATTTAGTAAAATCATACTAAAAGCTTGGCAATTTTTACTCTTTGGGAGTGTTTTGGGTTGGGATGGTGTTGTAGATAGAGGCAGAGGAAAATAAAAAGTATAAAAAATTGATGACCATGTTATAGATTCAGTTATGATGAAACTTATTTTTTTAACCATGCTAGAATCTGATTTTGTTAATGATTTTAATAAATAATGCTTAGGGAATTATACCGTGGATAATGTGATTCATAACTCACCTTCTAGCCTCACCACTAGGGGTACCTTTAGTTGAAGCTCTCGGCAGGCCCGAGTAATGCCGTTGGCAATGATAGCGCAGTTTACAATTCCACCAAAAATATTCACCAGAATGGCTTCAACCTGGCAGAGAAAAAAAAAGGTGCTACTTACTTTAAAGAAGTAGAAAATTATTCTGTTGTTGCTACCAACAAAAATGACACTAAACAACATACTATGGTAATGAAAACAAATAATTTTCTTGATGACATTTTGTCTTGGTTTTAACATATATATTATATGCACACACATATGTATCTGTATGCACATGCGCATATATATATATACACACACACACAACCATGTATGGATGCATATATATATATAATTCACAAGAAAATCCCCTTTGCAGATATTGTAAATATATGCTGTTATAGAATAATAGTATTATACATTATGTGATAATACCATTTTTAAAATGCCATATAAGAATGTTGCTCATTTTTTTCCTGTAGGAGTAAATACATCATAGAAATAGCCCCAGTAAGCAGGGTGTATAGATAGTAACATACATTCTGGGCAATCTCTATGAAATATTCACCTTTGCAATTGACTCTCTTTCCTATATTAATGCAGAAGTACATATTAATCTGGCCTAAGGTGATCTTTCTCTCTTCCTATAGCACTTACTGTCTTTGCCAGTTATTTATAAGTTAATTATCCACTTCCTTCAACATCTCTTCTACTTTGTTTTGAATTGTTCATCATAATAGTTCAGAGTGGGAAGGGATCTCAAAGGACATCTAATTGAACCCAACTGTATCTAATAATCCCTTCTCTAATATCTCCAACTAGTAGAAATGTAGCCTCTTCTTGAAGAAGAAATCCCATGAATGGAAATCCACTGCCATAGGCCATACCACATTTGCACAGTTCTATTTATAAAGACAGCAGTGCAATGGATACAATAATGGGGCCTGAAGTCTGGAAGACTTGAATTCAAATTTGACCTTAGATACTAACTAGCTGTTTTACCCTGGGCAAATCACTTAACTTTGTTTGCATAAGTTTCCTCTTCTGTTAGATGAGCTAGGAAAGGAAAGGGTAAAAAATTTTAGCATCTTTGCTGAGAAAACCTCAAACAGGATCATGAAGAGTCAGATTTGACTGAAACAACTCAACGACAACAACAACAACAACACAATAAGAAATTTGTTAAGAACTGAGCATTAAGCAACAACGTGTCTTTCTAGCCTCTCTTTCCATTATTACATCTTGGGGCCAAGTAGCTGAAGTACAATCGCTCTTTTGCAGGCCAGCCTTTGAGTACTTAAAGAGAATAACTGTGTCTTTCCCAAGTCTTTTCTTCACCCAGTAAACATAATTCTATTTTTAAAATCCATTTTATAGAGCATGGTATCCATTCTCCTCACCATCATGTTCATTCTCAACTGGATCCTCTCTAAATTACCCAACGTATTTTCTTTCTTTTTTTTTTTTTTTTGCTTTTTGGAGGGCAATTGGGGTTAAGTGACTTGCCCAAAGTCATACGGCTAGTTTTTGTGTCGTGTCTGAGGCCAGATTTGAACTCACGTCCTCCTGACTCCAGGGTCAGTGCTCTATTCACTGCACCACCTAGCTGCCCCACACCCAATGTATTTTCTAAATCCATAAATAATTATAAGGCTGTAGACATTTGGACAGAGCAGAATATAATGGTTCTATCACTTCCCATATTCTGGACATGTCTCTTTTTTGTTTTTTTCTTTTACTGTTCCTCCAATTAAATGTAAAAACAATTTAAACATTTTCCTAAAAAAAAGTTCATTTCCAAATTTTTCCCTCCCTTCCTCTCCCTCAACCCATTGATAAGGTGACCAATTTGATAAAGGTTATACATGTACAGTCATGCAAAACATATTGATAGCTGTACTGTGAAAGAAAACAGATTAAAATAACCAAGAAAAATAAAATTTAAAAAGTATGATTTGATCTGCATTCAGATTCCATCACTTCTTTCTCTGGACATGGACAGCATTTTAGAAATTCTTTGTCTTTCAGAACTGTCACGGATCGTCATATTGCTGAAAATATGTAAGTCATTCACATTCAACACTGCTGGGGTTTCTTTTTTCCCTTCTTTTCTTTCCTGCCCCCCCCACATTGCTTTTATTGTACTTCATTTTGTATCAGTTCATATAAGTATTTCCAGGTTTTTCTGAAATTAACCTTCTTGTCACATCATAACATTGTATCTCTCTTAAAGAAAACAAAGCATTTTTTTTGGAAGGAGAGGCAATATCATAGTATTGACCCCTAATGAGCCTATAATCCACTAAATAATTTTTTAATGTGAACCTCACTTATCTAACCATATCTCCCCCAAACTACTTCTGAAGTTGATTTTTAAAAAATCCATGTAAGACTTCACATTTATCTCTACTGAATTTATTCTTTTTTGAACTGGTCTAATGTTATAACCTTTTGAGATCTTCTGGGATCCTAAGTCTGGCAATCAGTGTACCAGTCATCTCCCCCTCCAGATCTATTTCATCTTCAGAGTAAAGAGCAAAGCAGAGATTTGAATCCAATGCCTTTGACTCCAAATTCAGCACTCCTTCTACAATATCATGCTGCCTATCATACCATCTATAGCTTTACCTGAGTCATTAATAGAAATACTGATAGCACATGGGCCTTAGACAGTCTACTCAAGACTTCTCTATTTTGGAATGATTGAATTTTTCTGCTTTTTTTCCCCTTGGGATACTAGTCTAGTAGTTAGAACATTGGATTGAATGGTATGTATAATATATTCTGCTTTTATCACATGATTCCAAATTGATGTGGCTTATCCTTGATGGAGGTACAATGGTTTTCACTGCTTTCTTTTCTATAATCATTTTGTTCAACATTTCCCAATTAGATTTTAATCTGGTTTTGCCCATACTCAAGAATATTGTGAGTATGTGGCCCATCATGTTTTTTTGTCACCCATGCTCTAGGATGCTTCCAGGAATTGAAGTGAAGTTCACTGACCTCATTTATCTACAGTCTCAGTTCTCATCCCTGTTTTGGAAGATTCAGATATATTGCTGCTGTTAAATTAATTTCAATTTTGCCTGAATCTTTGTGACCCTTTTTGGAATTTTCTTGGCAAAGATACTGGCAAAGTTGACTTGCATATCTTTCTCAAGGTCATTTTACAGATGAAGAACTGAGGCAAACATATATAAGTGACTTGCCCAGAGTCACACAGCAAGTGTCTGAGGCTGAATTTGAACTCAAGAATATGAGTCAGTGCGGCTAAGTTTCACAGTGAAAAGTGCACCAACCCTGGAATCAGGAGGACCTGAGTTTATATTCGGCCTGAGACACTTAGCACTTTACTAGCTGTGTGACTTTGAACAAGTCACTTGACCTCAATTTCCCTGCCTTCCCCACTCCAAAAAAGTTGAACAAAAAAAAAGAATATAAGTCTTCCTGACCCCAACCTCCAAAGATTAAAGTCAGTGGTTTCATAATCAGTCACATCTGCCAGTTCTTTCAGGATTTTGAGGTGCAGTTCCTCTTTTTTGCCATTCATTTAAACTTCATACTTTTCCTGTCTTTATATCTGGTGTCCTTAACCAAACTGCAAATTCCTTGGAAGAAGAGACTGTCTTATACTTTATAACCCTCAGAGCACGTCTGTCAAAAAATGCTTATTCAATAGTTGTTGATTTGCTGGGATTGAATTGCTGAAGTCAACTCCCCACATAGACACAGAGGGCAATGTGTGCTAGATGCTGCTCTGATTGCTTACATGTGTTTTATAAGAAGGTCGAAATATATTAATTATTCTAGGCTAACAACCTCTACAATAAGATGAGCCCTGATGAAAAAAGGTACAGATTGATATCCACTGTGAGAATGTCAGAATGGATATCAATTGATTGGCATTTTTCAGAAATGTAAATTCATCCTGAAAACCTTCACCTGTTTGTACATATTCCATATTCAGAAGCATGTGGGCCAAAAAGTATACTTGTTCTGACTTGATAAATAGGTATAAGAAAATCCTTTATAATTAACATGAAGAACTAGGTAATGAAGAGAATTCATTACGCAGATTAATTGATAAAACCCACAGAAAAAAAAGGCTATTCATCAAGGGCTAGGAATTGAAAATCTTACATCTGAGTTACAATTAAATTATATTACATTAATTGCAAGGCATCCACAGATATGCAGCTTACTGTCATTGAATCTCATTATTTGAATACAGGAAGGGAGCTGTACAAAATGCATTTAAGATCAATGGGAGAAGTGTGTGTTCTAAAGGGCAGCTAACCTATTTACAGGTTAAATTCAAATAACGAAAGAGAAATGAACTCTGATGATAAGGTGCACATAATATTATTATCATAAGAGTAATGGCCAATGCGCATTATTTTCCAATCCAGTTAGAGGATGAGAAGAGCTCAGAAAATGAAGGTTTCTATTACTAAGTCTACATTGCAGTAGGTGACCTTAGTTAACAGAAGTTCAATCTTTCTCTAATGTCTGTTGCTAAATGTTGTGAACCTCCAGGTCAGGGTCAAGCACAAAAAAAGGTACCTAATAATACTATTGTTGGCTGACATTTATGTAGTATTTAAGGGTTGTAAAGTGCTTTATGTAAATTATGGCATTTGGCCTTTATGATTGATACTATAAAATACATACTGCATGTATTACTACATTTAGAAGGTAAGCTCCTTGAGATTAGGCATGATTTCATTTAAAAATTTAGATTACCCATGCCCACCCAGTGTCTGATAGATCAGATGCTTAATAATTGTTTTTTGGTTGACTGACTTCCATTTTAGCAATCCATCTATCAACCAATAAGCAATTATTAAGGTCCTTCTCTGTGTTAGGCAGGAAGTATGGTGCTTGGAGAGTAGAGATAAGAATGAAATGATCCCTTCCCTAAAAAAAAACTTGTATCTCATCAGGGAAAGCAATGTGTACATAGAAAATGCTTTTAAAATATATACAAAAATATAAGGGAATTTGGTTTTGGGGTGAAGGACTAGCAAATAGGAGAGAATCTGAGAAGGTTTCTAATCAAAGATGACTCTTGAGTTAAGCTTTGAAGGATTCCAAGAGAGAATGCATTCCAGGCACCAAAGATAGTGCAAAGGCAGAGATGAGAGGAAATGTTGCATGTGAGGAACAAAAAGTCTATATTGGTTGGAACATTGAGTGTATAAAGGGGAATAATCGTTAATAAGATTGGAAAGGTAGAATGGGGACAGGTTGTGAGGGACTTTTATGCTAGAGGAGTATGTATCTGACCTTAGAAGTACTAGGGAAACATGGGATTTTTGGAGGAGGGCAGAGACATGTTTCAATTTGTGGTTTAGGAATATCAACATGCAACTATATAAATGACAGATACAACTGGGGAGAGACTTGAGGGAGAGAGACCAATAGGCAGTCATCAAAATATCCCAGGTAACAGATCATGAGGATCTAATTGGGGTCCTAACCATGTGAGTAGAAGGAAGGGGGACAAAATGAGAGGGCCATTGTGGAGATGGAAGTTGTAAGAGCTGGCAACAGATTGGCTCTGTTCAACGGGGTGGATTATTCCAAGCTACACTAGAAGGATGGTATACTCTTAGCAGAAATATTATGTGAAAGAGTGTAGATGAGGAATTTAATACCTCTAGAGTTGAAGTGACTTTCCCAAGGTCACTGTAAGTAAATTTTTGGAAGCAGGACCTAAATCCCTCTCTCTGTCCAGGTCCCACACACTTTCTACTACATCCTTAAGCCTATCGAGGATATGGTTTCCCTTACTCAATTCACTAAATCAATCTATTAAAAAAAAGTTATAAAGCACATACCAGACAGTGTGCTTTGTGTTGTGTATAAAAGCAAAAATTCACCAGATTTTACCCTAGAATAATAATAGTGCTAACTCAACAATGCTCTAAAACAGGGCTAAGAACCCTTTTTGGGGGCAGAGGCAGAACTAGTTTGGGTGGTTTTTCATAGCATGCAGAACACTAGCATCTAACAGAGATTGTAAGGAGTTTCCGAGTATCCCATGAAGCTAAGCCCAGTGATATGGGAACTCCTGAAGAGCCCAAAGAGAACCAACCTCCTACCCAGCCTTTCACTGGCAGCAGGAATAAGAGGTCACTTTCTCTTAGCTCTAATTATACCACATATAACTGGGGCTTTGTTATATTGCTTCCTTTTGTAGCACACATCAGGAACCAAATTCATTTCAGCTGTCAGTGTGGGTCAGGGAACTGTCTTTCATCCTTATAGCAAATTCAGTCACATGAATGAATGAATGAATGAATAGATGGATGGATGGATGGATGGATAAATGAATATTCAATTCTTAAGTGCTTACTCTATGTTGAGAACTTGCTAAACATTGGGTTTCTTGTCATTTTCAAGCTTATGTTCATAAACTTTAAAAGTAGTGAATCTCCATGAGGAATAATCTTTTTTTATTTTCTGTTATTTGACATATATAAGGAGGAAGGAAGGAAAGAAAGAGAGAAAATTATTACTCAGATCTTAAGAATCAGTAATCTCAGATCTCGAAGGTACCTCAGAGGTCATATAGTTCAAACTCCCTAATTTTATAGACAGGAAAACTGAAGGCTAGAGAGGCTAAGTGATTTGCCCAAAGTCACAAAGGTCAGAAGCAGAATTTAACTGACCTTATGGTTCCATCTTGTATCTTGTTCTTTTGTGCTCAGGTTCTATCCCTACCCTTTTGACCTGAAGGAAGGGATCATGGGTGTGGGATGCTGCATATACTAATATTATAGCCATGTTTGTTTTACTTAACTGTTTTTCTTTGTTGCAAAGGAAATTTCAATGAATATGATGGACTGTGTGGTTGCTATAAATAATGATGAATACTGAGAATACAAAAAAGCATAGGGATACTCTTATGAACTGATACAAAGTGAAGTAAGGAGAAGCAGGAACACACTGCTTATGATGCTTATAACAATGGAAACAGAAAGAACAAACAAAACCCTTGAAACTGAATGTTGTGTAATTAAATGACAAAAAGACTAGCCCTAAAGAGATGAGAAAATGTGCCTCTCTCACTTCTTTTCAGAGCAGGGGAGACCACATGTGTGAAACAATTCATTCACTACCAGACTCAGCTGTGGTAGCTAGTTTTCTTTTTTGGGGGGGGGGTGGCTGATTTCTCACCTTTCTCTTTCTTCCAAGGTATGGTTTTGTGGTCAGACCAGGTAGTTGGAATATATTTGGAAATGAAGGTGATGCAAAAACAAAAGATAGTAATGACTTTTTAGATTTGGATTCAATCAGGACCAGGTTGTACTAGATGACTTCTGAGATTCCTTCTAACTGAGATTCTATGAAAATGAAGGCAGATGGGGAAGGAGGCAGTAGAAGGAAATTGAGGCTAGCCTTTGGAACATGCCCCAGGACTGGTCAGGAGAACCTAATGTTTACCATTTGAAGATGGCACTTGGCCATGAGGTACCAATGCTTTTGAGTTGTAAAGCTGGAAAAAGAGGACAGTGTATATCAGAACTTAGTAGGAAAGATTAGTTTATAGAACAGGGAGACCACAGGAATGATAGTAGAGTCAAATTTAATTTTGTTGGGTATGTAGGCAAGAGTGAGCAGGAATTAAGAAATACAGGGAATAATTCCACAGTACCGAAGGGTCAGTACTATAGAACACCAGAAGGAAAATTGGGAGGTGGGAGTGGTAACCAACCATACTCACTATTATTGCTTTCCTTCCCACCACCATAAAACAATTTGCCGCAGTCATGCACTTTAATGGAAATTTGATTTAAGGTTTCACTCTGGGCCAGTTTCTATAATTAAGTACTACAATCTGCAATCTCAAACTGAGAATGAAATTAAGACAGTTTAAAAAGGAAGGTCTCATGACATTATTATTATTATTTAGCATTTATAAAGCACATCAAGTTTTCAACGTGGGTTATATTCATTCATTATTACAAACACTAATAACAACTCTCAATGCAGTCTTTTCTTCCTGGCAAACAAAACACAGAAAATGTCTGAGCTCAATTTAAGTTTCAAGTGAACATCCCAAGAGATTTCTTAGTGCTCCAAGAGCAGTGGCCTTACTCTTCTTCCCTCCCAAATTCCCCACTGAGATTCTCAAGTATTGCTACTTATACTTTCAGAAAAGTAAAGCTCACACATGTGGGTGTGATAGAAGCAGGTCTGTGGCTTTGTTGCCTCTTAACCCAAACAGTGTGATCTGAAGTACAAATGATCCTCAAGCATTTTCCAAGTGGGCTTAAGAGTGAGACACACTGAAGTCTCACAAATAAGTGTGGCTTTTAAAACATTGGTTATTCTGGGGTGGCTAGGTGGTGCAGTGAATAGCGCACCGGCCCTGGAGTCAGGAGGACCTGAGTTCAAATCTGGCCTCAGAAACTCAACATATAAAAACAAAACCCCTAGCCATGTGACCTTCAGCAAGTCACTTAACCCCAACTGCACTACCTTTCCCCCTCCAAAAGGCAAAAAATAAATAAATAAAAAACAACAAAAACACCCCATCAGTTATTTCATTCCAGTAATAATGTTTTTGTTTTATTTTATGTTTTGTTTTAATTAGCAACTGACTTAGAGTCAAAGAACTTGAGTTCCAATTCTATGTGACCATGGACAGATCAGTTAAGCCCATTGGGCCTCAGTTTCTTCATTTGGAAAATAAAGAAGTTAGGCTAGCTCACTTCTAGGATCCCTTCCAGTTTAGATCTATAATCTGTATTAGAAGTATAATGATTTTTTATTAAATTTTAATTCAACACGATGTCATATGAAGAGCAAGAGAACCTATAACATGAACATTCCCCTCCTTTCATCCATGAGTATAGTATTGTAAAGTACAGGACATGGCATGTGTATGAATAAGAAGGTCTGTTTCACATTTTTTAAAGCATAAATTAGCTACCTAACAGTTATAAAAACAACTGGTGGATATAACACTTTAAACTTTGCAACATTCATTACATACATGATCTTATTTGATGCTTGAAACAACCCTGTGTGGTAAAGATTACAATTATGACAGTACTCATTTACAGTTAAGGGACAAGACACTGAGAGGGGATAAGTTCTTTGCCTAAATGGTAAATGATGGTGGCAGAATTGGAACACAGCTCTCGCTCGACTCCAAGCCTTGCACTCTGTCTGATATCTCAACATTGTCTCTAGATTACTTTCTACCCTTTCTGTTTCTTGACCTAGCAAATGCCACCCACTACTCTAGTTGCTTTATTGGCCCTGGTCCTTTCTCAACTTCAGTCCATTATTCAGTAGTCATTTATTAAGCACCTACTATGAGATGAAAACTGCCCAAGAAACAAAAATAAAGTCCTTAACCTGTACTTAACATTAATGGACATGGTGGTGACACAGTGGGTAGGTTGCTGAACCTGGAGTTTGGAAGACTCATCTTCCTGGGGTCAAATCTGCTAGCTGTATCACCCAGGGCAATTCACTTAACTCTGCCTCAGTTTCCTCATCTGTAAAATGAACTGGAGAAGGAAATGTCAAACTAATCCAGTATCTTTGCCAAGAAGACCCCAAATGGGGTCACGAATAGTCAGACAGGACTGAAGTGACCAAACAAAAACATACTCTTAATGACCTTATACTCTCTTTGGGAGAAACAGCTTATACACATGTATCTAAACACCAAGTATTTATGAAGTAAGTGATTTGTGGAAGAGTATACCAGCAACTGGGGGATCAAGAAAATTCTTATAAAGTGGATGGGACTTGAGCTGAGAAGCTCCATGAACAGCCTGTGTAAAGGGATAAAGAAAAGACATGTACTGTTGTGTACAAGGAAAAGCTGAGTAAACCCATTAGTCAGCAGTTTAAAATTTCAGAAGAGGAAGAACATGCAATTAGCCTGGAAATGAGGCCTGAGTCTGCCAAACTGAGGAGACTGTATTTTTAGCTCAGAAGTGCAAGGGAGGGGGCAGAGCCAAGATGGTGGCATAGAAGCAGCAAGGTCCTGCAGCTCCCACACCACCACCCTAAACACCCATAAAATTATGAGCCCAGACAAAGTCTAGGACTCTCAGACTCACAAAAACACAGAAAACACATCACTTGCTGAAGGCAGCTCAGCAGCAGGGGCTCATCATGGTGGCTGGGAGTGGAGGCTGGCCCAGCCTGAAGCTGAGACCGCAGCCAGGCCTGGGGTGGTGGGAAGGAGCTGAGCCAAGCCGCGCTGCAGCCAGTCTGCAGAGGAGAGGATCTACAGCCTCCAGCACCTCCATATCTGCCAAGGTGTGAGGAACGGGGACGGGAGAAGGGCAGCTCCCACCCAAGTAGAGACCGGCCCAGTCGAAAACCACAGCCATGGCCAGGCCAGGCCCCAGGGTAGCCAGGAGGGAATGAGCCTCCCAAGCCGCAGCTTGAGTCTACTTCAGAGAATATCTAAAGCACCTGCCTGAGGGGATCTTAAAATCCCACAAACCAGGGTCAGAGACGATTAGTGAAAGTGAATCTTTGAAAATTAATTTGGGGGAAGAAAAGCAGTTCAGCCAATCTGCCCCGGGACAATGAAGCAGTGGGGGAAGGGACCTGCTGGAACAGGCGGCGGCCCCCACCAGGCTGCTTCAGAGCCGCTGGTCTGTGGACTTCGCAGGGGGGCTGAATTGATTGATCAGGGCAAAGTGGTCTTGTATTGAGAGGCCTGGATCTGGATCACGGTCTTGGGTCATGGTCCTGGGGTGCACTTTCAGCAAGCCAAAGCTGGGGGACTTGCAACACCCCCCAATAGCTCTGGCAGCTGGAAAAACCCCAGCAATTTGGAACAGAGCTTCCCCCCCGCTGGAAGCAGAGTTTCACAGAGCTAAAAAAAAATCCCACAACTAATTAATTGACTAGGCAACATGAGGAAAAGGAAGCAAAATAAGAACAGCAATAAAACTCTAGAATCCTTTTTTTGTGGACAAAAATGATCAAAGCATGGAATGGGAGGAAGACAGCTCAGAACTCAGAACTCCCACACCAAATGATTCCAAGATAATTGAAGAATGCCTAGAAGCTA
>CM053599.1:26780634-26802581 GCA_028646575.1 Pseudocheirus occidentalis | reverse complement strand
AAAAAAATGTAATTGAATTTAGGAAGAAGAAACTAAACTACTCTTAAGAAACAAATAAACAAAAAAGATCCCAACCCTATGAGATGGGGGACTATTATTTGAACTTTAATGGCAAGCAATTGTGACTTAGGAAATAAATGACTTGAGTAGGGTCACACAACTAGTAGGTGCCATGAGATTGGATTTGAACTTACATCTTCCTGATTTTAGGTAGATAGCTTTATCAGCTACTCCACATTTGGTTCCTGATATAACATAATGAAGATATTCACTCTCAGTTGCAAGTAGGATTGGAGAATATCTCAGAGATTTGCTCATCTAATCTATGATATTCAAAGGAACAAACTCAGTCCTTAGGGGACCTTTATGTCTTTGTGTCTGTGTGTTCCCTTCCCTGAAAGGATATATGCTCCTTGAGGTCAGGGACTATCTTGTATTTGTCTTTGTGTCTCCTGATCCTAATATGGTGCCTGATATATAATATGTGCTTAATAAAAGTTTATCGATAAATTGACTCCTTTTACAAAGATGATAAAATCCTACAACTTGTAATAATAACTCATTTGAAGGAAGCAGAATGTAGGGAAAAGACTGAACTGAGAATCAGAAGACCTGCATTTTGATCAAAATTCGGCCATGACACTGTTGTATGACCTTGGGGAAGTCATGTAACTTTCTGGGTCTTAGGTTCATTATCTTTAAAGTGCAATGGTTGGTGAAAAAGACAGAAGAGACAGCTTGTGTTAATAGTGAAAAGGAACCAGGTGAAAAAAAAAACGTCAAGGAGGTTGAAGAGGTGAAATTTGGAAACTGTTTGGATGTATCAGGAAAGAGAATGAGGAATAAAAGTCACATCAAGGTCACAGATCTGGAAAACTGGAAGAATGGTGGTGCCCTGGGCAGGAACAGGGGAATTTGACAGAATGGTGGATTGAGGGTGAAAGATAATGAGTTTACTTTGGGATATCTTGAGTTTGAGTTGTCCTTGGAACCTTGCATTTGATATCTATAACAGACTGATGATAACATACAACCAAAACCCCAGGGAGAGATTGAATCTAGACATGTGGATCTCTGAGTTATCTACATAAAAATGAAAATTAAACCCTGTAAGGTGATGAGTTCTAAGTTCTTCTCTAGAAAGAGAAGAAAAGGGGAGGCTAGATGGCACAGTAAATAGAGCACCGGCCCTGGTGTCAGGAGTACCTGAGTTCAAATCCAGCCTCAGACATTTAACACAAAACTAGCCATGTGACCTTGGGCAAGTCACTTAACCCCAGTTACCGTACTTCCCCCCCCCCCTCCAAAAACAAAATCCATAAATTCAGGGGGGAAAAGAAAGAGAAGGAAAATGGCCCAAGACAGAGCCTTGGGGATACCCTCACAGTTAGTTTTGATATGGATGATAACCCAGCAAAAGAGACAGAAAAGTGGTCATATAGGAAGACTACCATGAGAGAGAAATGCCACAGAAACCTGAAAAGGAAAGAGTACCCAGGAGGAGAGGATGGTCAAATATAGCAAAGACCTTAAGAAGGAAGAAGACTGAGAAAAGAACATTTCTGTTAAGTCTTCTTTTTCTGTCATATCTGATTCTCTATGACCCCATTAGGCGTTTTCTTCACAGAGATACTAGAGTGGTTGGCCATTTCCTTCTCAGCTAATTTGATAGATGAGGAAACTGAGACAAACAGGGTTAAGTGACTTGCCCAGAGTCACACAGCTAGGAAGTGAGGCTAGATTTGAATTCAAGAGGATGAATCTTTCTGGCACTCTATCTGTTGTGCCCTCTCTCTACCCAAGAAAAGCAATTAAGATTTAACAATTAAAAGATCTAATCAAGAAATCCTCTAATACCCCTCCGCCTCTAGATCTATGAACTTTGATCTCCAAATGACCTTTTAGTGACCATATTCTCTGATTATTCTGAAACCTTTACCTCGGTTACTCATACTGTAGTGGGTCACTCAAATGTGGCAGAAACCTCCCCACAACCTGAGGCTTTTATCCATTTCTATATAAGAATAGGGACAGGAATAGGGGCAGAGCGTATGATTTCATGGGAAATTATAGTCCTAGTTGTTTAAAGCAATGAGAGATCAAGTGACTTGCCCTTGTCACATGGTCTATGTTAAAAGCATTTCTTAAATTCTGATCTTCTCAGTTCTGAAGTCTGTTTTCTGTCCACTGTGTTACATTTCCTCTTACAGCATAAGTAACTAAAATAATCTTGTCTTGGAGTCTAAATATGTCACAGAATTACTCAGGAAAGAATAGAGGAGGAAGGAAGCTTTATCACGATGCAGGTAAATGAAAAATCAGTTCTTTGTCACCTGAGCAACCAAACCTTTGACATGCCCTCCTTGTGTGGGAGAGAGAATGAAGGTCTCTCTATATCTAGGTCACACTTGGCTTTTATTGATAAATGGAGCTTGACCAAAAAAAAATTAAAATTGGAAAAGCTTAATTAGAGTCTTAAAGACACAATGTCAGGAATATTGAATTGCATTCTTTGACAAAAACTTGACTGTGAGAAATAATTAAAATGGGTCTTCAAAAAGAAAGTAATTTGGGTTATCAAGGACCCAACACTATGATGATTTTTTTCCTTTAAATTCTTAGAAGAAAAACAGTGAAGAATTGCACGTGAGTCAATCTAAATATATGGGCATCATCATTTCAAGGGAATGAAAAGTTGATCCAAACACCACATGAAAATGTAAAGCAGTAGTGGGTGGCTCATGCCTCTGTCGTCAGCCAAAATCATCAAGGGGTTGAAATCTGCTCATTTCCTGAACTGATTGCATCTAATTAATTCCTTCTAGAATTACATCCCCCCACCTTGTCCCTGAACAAAAGGACCCAGGTGTATAGGGAATGTAAAAGAGATTCTGGAAAGAGAGAGAGGTCCGGGAATAGAGGAAGAAAAGCTGGTCAGGAAGACTCATATTCAAGTGCCTCCTCCAACTCATACTGACTGAATGGCCCTGGGCAAGTCATTTAATGTCTCCTTTCCTCAAATCACAGTGCAGCTGATAACTGACACTGATAGAGATACCAATAAAATGACCAGTTTGGTCCCTCAGCCGCACCTCACCCCTTCTCTGCCCCCACCAAAAGAGAGGAGATTCCAGTACACTATTTGTTTCAGCTGAATTATTGGGCAGCTAAGTGGTACAGTGGATAGAACTTGGAATAGACTTGGAATCAGGAAGACTCATCTTGGTGAATTCAAATCTGACCTCATTTACTAACTCTGTGAAACTGGACAAATCACTTAAACTGTTTCCCTTGGTTCCTTATTTACAAAATAAACTGGAGAAGGAAATGGCAAACAGCTCCAGTGTCTTTGCCAAGAAAATCCCCAAATGGGGTTACAAAGGGTCAGACATGACTAAAACAACTCAACAACAACAAAATTCAGCTGAAAAAATTACATGAAATAGGACATAGGAATTCAAATAAAGCTAATGAGGCTTTAGTATATGGGCCGGTGTGAGGGAAAGAACCCTGGATTTGGAACCAGAGCCCTCAGAGCAGATTTCTCTGCCATTCATTAACTATGCAACTTTGAGCCAGGGCATAAGTGAACCCAGGTCTTCACACTTTAGATCCAGTGTTCTTTATGATCTCTGGGCCTCAATTTCTTCATCTTTCAAATGAGGTGTTTAAAGACTATCTCAAAAGAAATCTTCCAATTTTACATGTCTGATGAGATGAGCCTCTGAAAATTGACTTGTCTTGTAAACTGCAAAGCATCCTTGCAAATGGTGCCTGGTCTCCCTGCTGAAGATGACCTTTTGTTGAATAACCAGAAAGAATTCTGTGTCATGCATTTTATTGCCTGTGTATATTTAGAGACAGTGGAAGACAGGTTCAAATACCAAGTTTGTGAACTAATGGTACAGTTATGAGCACAGATATAAGTTTAAGAGGCACCCCAGGCTCCCTCTACTCCACATCATCCTTCCCTTAGTTGCCAAAATGGTCTTCCTTAAGTGTGGCCCTAGCTATATCACCAGCACACACACACACACACACACCATCCCAAGGGATCCTTGTTACCTCTAGCATCAAATATAAAAGCCAGTTTGGTTTTTCAACCCTTTCTTCAATCATGATGTCATCTTATCTCTTAAATCTTATACTCTAATACCCTAATTCTATGACCTAGTGACACTATCTTTCTTGCTGTTCCTCACACAAGACACTCCATGCATTTTCACTAACTGTCCCCCTACCTGGAATATTCTCCCTCCTCATTTCTACCTTCTGGCTTCCTCAGATTCTTTCAGTTCCAGCTAAAATCCTACCTTCTTCTATAGGAAGACTTTCCCATTCCACTTCAATGGTAGTACTATCCCTCTGACATTCCTCCAAAATACGTTGGACAGCCCTGGCAAATGATAAGCACTTACTAACTGATTGATTGACTGGGTGACTCATAAAATAGCTTAGAAGGATCTTGAATGGGAGGGGGAATCAGGCAGGTGATGGCAGGCCCCTCAATAGGGTACAGGTCATAAGAGAGAGACATGGTCAGTTAAGCAGAGGTCAGCATAAATGAAAGTTTTGGTGATACTTATATGGAATAAAGGCTTATCAGGGAGGGAGGAAATCCCAGTAGGATGGGCAGATAAGGAGGTTTTCAGACAGCAAAAAATGGAATAAAATCACTGAATCACTGAGTGTGATGGGGCCTTAGAGGTCAAATCTTCCAATTTGGTCTTGAATAGCAAACCTCTTCATAACATTTATGTCCTGTGACCATTCAACCTCAACTCAAAGAATCCCACTGAAGGGCCGCCCACTACCTATTGAACCAGACTATCTTACTTCAGTTAAAATTAGTTATACTTATATGGGGCCTAAATCTGCCTCTTCTCTCCACTGTTCCCAGTTTTGACCCCAGGAACCAAGTATAATAAATCCATTCCCTCTTCCATATGACAGCCTTTTAAAAACAGTCTTATACTTGAAGATGGACACCACATTGATCAGATAATCACAGGTATTTATTAAGCACATATGTATTAGGCACTGCGATAAGCACTGGAGATGCAAAGAAAACTGTGGATTTGAGGAGCTCACCTTGTCAGTCTCTTATCCAAGTTAAACACTGGGCATGTGTCTAGTTTTTGGACTGCTGTCTTAGCCATGGCAGTCATGACCAACATACATTCAACTTGAGCTCATTACTAGGGCAACTATAACTTTAGCTGAGGAACTTCTTTTGGCTAGCCATCGATGATTACAAGAAGCTTATACAGAGTATAATGTATCACTCTTCCCTTTGGAATTTGGAACATAAAAATGACATGTGCGTCTTATCATCTTATTTGTTATTATGATATTATGATGCATTGGATAGCCTCAAAACCAAAATTCCCATTTAAGTAAGGCTATTTTCAAGGAGTCTTTAGTATTCTCAATAAGGAAGAATCTGTCTTCTTTTTTACCCAGATACCAAAAGGTGTTCAACTATATATCCCTTTCTCTCAATATTTTCAGGATCTATGATTCCATGGATATGGATATACAAGTTTTACCAACAGAGGTGAAAACCTCTCTGTTACTTAGTATTCTGTCTTTGAGTTGCTGTGCCTAAAAAATTAATAATCTACTGACCAATGAGGGTCAAAGTAGAAAACTAGGGATAGAATTTAAATTTAGCGCTATAAATAGCTAACTGAGGAAATCAAGTCATTCTTCTCTGCAATATTTTTCTTCTTTTGCTTCCTTTTTGTCTTGGGCAGTGAGGTTAGGAAGTAGATCCTACCAGTGAAGGCACTTATCTGAGATCTTGACCCCAAGAATACTTAGCCTATAGAAGAGAACATGCACCAAGATACATGATAACTGCCTTCAGATATGTGAAGGGCTATAGTATGCAAAAGGGATAAAAATGACATGATTTTGAGGTTGGAAGACATCTTATCCAACCAATACACAAAAAGGAATCCTTACTCTCATATACATGACAAATCGTCATCTGCCCTCAGTTTGATGATCTCCAATCCAATGAAGGGCAACCAACCACCTACCATGATTCTTTGTGATTTTTCTGCTACTATGATTGCCTCAATTTCCCTTGTCTCTGGGGCCAACCAGAGCAAGCTGAATCGGTCTTCCATATAATAGCCCTTCAAAATAGCATAAAACAATAACCATAGCCTGAGTCATCTCTTTTTCAGATTGAAAATATGTACTTCCTTCCACTAATCAATGAGTGGCATGTTAAGAGGCAAATTTTGGCCTTAGAGAAAGAATAGTAAAGTTGTTCAGTAGTGGAAAACTTGGTCAAACTAACTGAATGAGAAAATATTGAAGCCAATGCTGAAAGACTATCTGCCAAGGTCATAGTAAATGAGGTTTTGTCCTTTCTACTTTAAAATGTCTGTGATTTCTTTAATCCCCATGTTTAGACATGTTTCAGGATACTTGCTCTATTGAAGGAACAGTGAGAGAATAAGCTTTAGTATGTGATATGTTGAAGCCATTCAGTGATTTATACAATGATGCTCCACCTACATTGTCTGTGTTTAAATTTTGGTCCTTGAATTGTACTCCTATTTTTATCATTATTTTGAGCTTAAAGAAATCCAGTTCAAGTCCATGTTAAAAATATTGTCAGCATCATGTAGCACCATTATTAAGAAAAGTATTGCAGTGAGTAATAATTCAGTGCTGGATGAATTTTAGATGAATTATTCCACTCTTGAGAGAGAGTCATTGGGTGCTTGTGCTGTGTAAAAAATTTTTAAGAAAGGAAATTGCTGATATAGAGTGGAATTTTCTCTCTGTAAAACTCCAGAAATTCAGCATGCAGCAGCGAATGATTATGTTACTGTTGTGCACATGTCCAGAAAACAAGCTGTTGCAGCATTATTGTGCCACAGCCTAGCAATTCTTTAACTTTTATTATTTCCAATGTCATTGCCAAATGAAACATTTATGCGAAAGCTTACTATTAGATACAGGATCTTCATTGAGAATTTATGCTTACATTGGTTAAAAAAGAATATACATACATACATATATACATACATACATGCGTGTCTATACACATCTTGCGATCCCCCACTCCAAGATCACAAAATCCCATTGTTAATGCCTTATGCTTTCCTGACTGATCATTCTGTCTTTGAAAGCTCCATCTCAAAGGAGCCAGAGTTATCTTCATCCTTTTCCCCTCTAGTTCATGAAATCCTTTTCAGTAAAAGAAGTGATGCTGTCATTACCAAAGGGATTGAACAGACATCCTTATTCCACAATGAATTATACTGGCCTCTAGTGGATATTTGCTACAATTCTGTCTTTGATTGGTCCTGTAATTTGGCCGTGATACTGTACACTTCAGCATACATTAGAAATCAGATTAAGAACTATAATTAGAAATCATGGTGATATTGAACAATTTTTCATTTTAAAATAGGTGAAACCTTAAATTCTTCAAAAGCTACTTTTTAAAAAAATTATTTTATTGATGCACAAATGATAATCGGGTATTTGGGGCTCTTCTAAAAACAAATTCACATTATACTCATTTTGTCTTTAAAAGAAAATATTATTTCATTAACGCTGAAGAAATTATACACTAAATAAGCACTAAGTGATGACTATTTCCAGGGTAGTATGCTGGGTAGTTAGGGAGACTAAAAGAAGAAAAGACATAGTCATTGCCTTCATGGAAATATGTTTTATTTAACCTACATTGTAACATGATGCAGTATCATTTAGAGAAACTCTTAGGTTTTACTAATGAGGAAACTGAGATTCCCACAGGTTGGGTGATGTGTTCAAGTTTGAACAAGAAATAACTGAAAAAACTCAGATTTGAATTCCAGTCCTCTCAACTGAATTTCAATCCTTTCTACTGGGACCACACTGTCTTGCATATATAAACTTTGTTTTTAAAAAAACGTTCAACATCCCACCAAAACAGAATTAGTATGGTGATTTTTCTCTGAAGAAATTCACTTTTTTGATGAAATCTAAAAAGATTTTCCTTTCCAATGTCTCTAACTTAAAATATCATATGTCACAAAGGGTTTCAATGAAATTGCATAACAAGTTGCAAAGACAGGAGGATTTATTTCTCTTAGATGTTATTGACCATCTACAGACCAACTCTGTTGGCCATTTCTCTAAAATGAGATTCCTTTGGAAGATATATAACATATGTATATGCACATGCATGTGTGCACACATGTACATATGCATTTGTTTGCTCATGTCTAGGCTGTACATATACCTCAGGTTGCATTATGTATGTGTACATACATGCAGACACATGTGGACATGTTTGGCACATATTATGTGTGTACATGTGTGTATCTATATGCATGTACACACAAAAAGAAATCATGACCATACATGTACACACATGATGTGTGCATATTGCACACAGTGCCTATGCATACATGTATGTGTATCTATGCCTATATGTGCACAGACCCATATAAATATATTCATTCCTATATATATGTGTGTGTTTGTATACACATGCATGTGCATATGTATGTGCATGTGTATTGTATGTGCATATATGTAGTATAGATAGTCTGGTAAAATATATGTGGATATATATGGAGGGGGAGAGAAAGAGACAGACAGACAGACAGAGACAGAGACAAAGACAGAGACAGAGAAGAGGGAGAGAGAAAGCAAGAAGCAAGGTAAGGAGAGAAGGAGAGAGAGGGATAGCTATATAGTGAAATATATCTCTGATCATAGGTTTTACTGAGAGGCAGTGGCAGATAGGTGTATGACCTCTATTCAAGCCACTATAATATGTCAGTATCCATGGTAATCTGTCAAAAATTCTAGTATTGAAATATTTCTGTTGAAAGAAGCCATTGAAAAGAGGGAGGGAAAACTGGCATATGCAAGTGTTAAAAAACAAAATGTATCAGGAAAAATAATATTAAAGAATTTGTCTTCGTCCTCTCTTCAGCTTGTCATTAACATCTAAACACACACACACACATACACACAAATGCACAAACACATGCACACAAACATTCACATCTATGTATATTCAGAATCCTTGAACTACTGTACTCCTACACACAAAATCCCTCTACTTCGTTTTAAATGTATAACTATTTGATTAATAAATCTTATACGGGATTTCAAGAATCAGCTGTCCATCAGCTATGCCAGATTCATAGCTTTAGCTGTGAAAGGGAACTTAAAGTGCATTGGTTCCATCTAGCTCTTTTATGGATAAAGATCATTGAGGCTATTCCCTGCTTCCACTTTAAGTCATTATTATCAGTTCAGTCACCCACCCTTTTTAAAAGGCTCCTGGCTCTCATAGCAACCCCTTCAGTGGTTTCAAAGTTGTCAGAGCATTACCCACGTATGGCCTCAATCCTACATCTATGTTCTTGCTCTGTTTCATCTAGTTTGATCCTCAGTGGAGATGGTGGGTATCTTGTCAACAAACACCTACTGTGTGCCTCCTGAATATCTACTGTGCACAAGACATCAATGGATGTGTAGGTAGAAATATAAATCAGTCTTCTGCTTTCCCCTTTCCCTTCTCTGTCTCTGGTAATGAGGTAGCTAACCTCCTTCCCAAGTCCAACCCTCTATATCTTTGCCCTTGATTCATTCTATCTCTGTCATGAATCAACTTCTTTTCCTCCCAATGACTCTCTCTGCCAACAAAAATTGCTGATTTTTCCATGTCCTATATATTTGTACACACACATACACACGTATGCATGTATGTATGTATATGTGCGTGTATGCATGCATGCATGTGTGTGTGTCTTCCATTGCTCTGGATTTTGCTGAACCTATCATTCTAGTTCTCCCCTTCACTGTCACAATTCTAGAAAGAACAGTCCTCATTCATTAAGTGGACTTCTTTATCATCCAGTTATAGTTTTCAACATGGCCTCCATCTTTATCCATCTACTAAAAGTGCTTTGTATAAAGTAACATTAATGACATTCTCCACTCCAATCCAGAGCCACTCTTTATCCCCCCTTCTTCTGCAGCCTTTGATGTTGAGAATCTCCCCTCTTTCTTGATGCTTTCTCCTCTCTTGACTTTCATTATTCTATGCCCATGATCTTCCTCCTACATTTTGGACCACTCTTCTCCTTCACTTGAAATATTGCACACTTCACATATTTCTCTTCCCCCTAAATTAGGGTGCCCCAAAGCAGACCAAAGGTTCTATCCTGCTTTCTCTGTGTTCTCATGCTCTACTTTCTATTCTCACTGTCACCATGCTAATTTAGACTCATTACTTTTCTCCTAGATTATGATAATGTAATAGCTTTCTTACTTGTCTTCTTATTTTAATTCTTTCTTTTCTAATCCAGGCTCCTTATTCTGGTAAGGTCTTTCTTATTCTGATTCCATCATGCCACTGATCTTGCTACAGTAGGTGGAAGAAGGAGGTTGGTACAGTGGAAAGGCCAACGGATCTTGAATCAAAGGATATGGCTTCAAATCCCACATCTGCTGTATTCTATATGGCATTTGTTAGTTAACCTAACGGGAACTTCCTTGGTTTTTTTCATCTCCAAAAATGAAGGAGTTAGGCTAGATGACCTCTGAGATTCTTTTCAGCTCTAAGCATGAGATCTCATGATCCTTTCACCACTTCCAGTATATTTTACTCATTCACCATTCCCCATTCTGCCATCGCTTTTCCCCATCCCTTAGGTAATTTCATCTCCTTGACTAAAATGAGTTTCCTCCAGACCCTTCTGAATTTCCGACCTTAAAAATCATTCTTATCAATGCTCAACTTATAATTTCTTCACCAATTGGAGGTGATCTCCACAAAGATTTCTGACTTTGATGATTCATAACGTGACTACCTCCTTTTGTACTGATATTCTAATATTCGTTTTATCATTTTGTGTTCATGTCAGATCTCTCCCACTAGGTTCCTGTAGGGCAAAGGTTACATCTTATTTATCTTTAACTTCCTATGACCCCACATCACACCTCCCAAGACTTTGTAGCTGCTGGATAGATGTCTATGGGGTTTAATACAGCCTACCAGAACACACTGGCCCTGTATTTACCTTACTACTAGGAATAAGTTTAAACCATGAAGAGTTAAATAACAATACAAGGGAGAGATGAGTCCAACACAGCACACTGAGAGCCACCCTCAAGAGAGTGCTCTGGATAATACACTCTCTAGGAGCTCAAAGAAGGAAACCATCACTGAACTATCATAGTATTGGAAGGTTTCAAAGAGAAGGAGAGATATGAAGTGGGTTTGAAGGAGCAGGTTGGGATTTGCAGAGGGAAGGGAAATGGCGGGGGGGCATTCAGAGCTGGGGAAGTGATGCGAATGTAAGTCTGACCACACATTCCTCTGCTCCAGAACTAACTATCAGTGGCTTCTTATTACCTTTGAAGGAAAATATAAACTCATCTTTGCATTAAAAGATCTTCATTGTATGACTTAATTGTCCATTTGTGAGCTTATTGAACATTCTAGCTAAACTGACCCCCCCACACACTCTTCCTCTACCTCAGCAGTCCCATATACCATGGCCATGCTTTTGCATACTCTGTATGCTGAATGCCCTCCCTCTTCACATCTCCTACTTAGTACTCTTACCTCCTTTCAAGTCTAAGATCATATATTACATTCTGTGGAAAACCCATAAAATACCACTGTTTATTGGCAAAGTTCTTTGAAATTGTAGTATCAGTTAATAGTTTGTCTTTCTCTCTAAAAATGCTCCTTGTGTGAGTGTTTTCCTGTGCATATCTCCTTTGGATATATTTGGCTCTTCATTATTAACAACTTCTTACAGTTTGGTCAAGAGAAAACCAGAGTATGGAAAAAGTAAAGCCTGCTTCAACAGTCCTCTTACATTTAATTCTGGGTCATGCTGTCCCAAAGTAATTAACATATCCACCTCAAGCGGTATTGTGTCTAAGAACTGGGAAGTTTGCAGATGTACACGTTATATTTAGCAGTCTTCATCCAAGGAGCTTGGGCTTGTTTCTGTCATCTGGTGTTCTCCTGGAGACAAACACAGAGTCGCATGCTGATTCAGTGGGGAAGGCAGAGAGAGAGCCCAGATTTTGAAGGGATCTCTAAGTACAAGAACCTGGGCAGTTCAAGTCATTTATATAGGTTTTATTTTAAGTATGTGCTAAATCCCAGTGACTGGTGCAGAGAAGGCATTTCATAATTGCTCAGCTGTTTGGTTGCTTGATTGATATGCCATCAGTAAAAAAAAATTAGGCATTGGCTTGTCGAAATTTTCATTTTTTTCTTTGGTTTATTGTCTTCTGCCCTCTTTCATTGGTAAGACTTAAAATACAAAAGCATCATTTTAAGATTTTGTCTGAATCAACCTTGGAACTGATGGAGACAGTTAATAAGTAATAATGTCATATAATTATAATAATTTAATATGCATAGGTGATGCAATCTTCCCAGAAGAAAATTATTAGAATGAAGTATTTGAAAATGTTCACTTCATTTAATTGTGTGTACTTCAAATACTGGCCAGACTATTTTTTTTCTTTTTTTAAATTTTGTTTTGTTTTTTGATGAAAGCTATGAGGATCTCTTCAGGGGAGAGTTTTAAAAAGTGAATAAATCTGTCGTTTTGGAAGGCATGGTCTTCAGAATAAATTTAGCAACCACTCAATTAGTATTTATTCACCATCTACTCAGTACCAGGCATTATCTAACCTTAATCACTCAATGGGTATTGCCTCAGTCAAACTGTTACCCGGGAAAGACTTTAGCTTAGAGAGGCCAAGGTCTCCCACTGTATCTGGGGCCATCTCCAGTCTTCCTGATTTATGTCTTGCCACTGGACTCAGATAACTTTGGAGGAGTGAGTGAGACTGGTGACTTTGCACAACCCTCCCTCCCTTAAATTCAGTTCACCTACAAGTCATGACATCACCTTTCTAATGTCAGGGTCCTCTTCTAGAAGGAAAGATAAACAATGGACAAAAACAACAAACAAACAAATAAATGATCTTAGTAAACACTAGAAATAAGAGAATGAGAATGAAATAGTCCCTGCCTTCAAAGAACGTATAATCTCTTTGTGTGAGTCAGTCTATGTGTGTATGTAGGGGGAAGCGAGGAAAGGAGGGAGGACAAGGGGGAGAGTTGGACAGGAGAGGAGATTACAGGAGAAGAGGTTACAGGAGAGGAGGGAAGAATAGAGGAAAGAAGAGGGGAGAAGAGAAGAGAGGACAACAGAGGAGAGGAGAGGAGATAAGAGGAGAGGAGAGAAAGGGGAGAGGAAAGAAAGAGGAGAGGAGAGGAGAGGAGAGGAGAAGAGGGGAGAGGAGGGGAGGGGAGGGGAGAGGAGAAAGATGTTTATATATTTGTGTGTATGTGCATATTAAAAATAGAAACATGATAAATTTAAGAGGAAGGCACTGGGAGCTGGGAATGTCACAGAAGGTTTAATGTAGATGGTGGTATTTGAGGTGAGCTTTGAAGGATCCTGAGAAACCCAAGACTCAGAAGTGAAGAGGGAGTGGATCCCAAGTGTTGTGGATCACCAAGGCAAAGGCACAGAGAGTGGACCTAAGAACAGCAAGAAGGTATCAAGAGAATAAATGCATTAGCTGGCTTGAAGGGGAAGAAAAGACCACATTGTAAAGTTTTAAATGCTACCTGAAGACTTTATCTTTGATCCTGTAGTTTACAAAGTGGTTAAGTAGCATGGGTAGAGACTCATTTTAAAAAAGTTACTTCAACAGTTTTGTAGAAAACAGATCAGAGAGGGGAGAGATTTGAAGTGGGGAGAACAGGATATTGTAGTGGTTCACATGAAAAAGGGTGAGGGCCTGATTTAAGGTAGCGATTATATGAGTGGAGAAAATTGGATAGATGTAATGAGTTGCCTGCTATGGAGGTAGGAAAAGTAATATTGACTGATGATTAGATATGGGGCAGGGGGAAGGAATAAGTGAGTTTAGAATGATACAGGTTTTGATTTATAAATGATACAATTTAAAATGATACTAGGATGGAGGTACACTTAGAAGTCACCGAAATGGTATGATTGTCAAAGCAGGTCTACCTCCTTGTACTCATCCAGAATCTCATTGGATACTTGCCAAATAGGAAGTATTTGAAATAACTTTATATTGAAATGAATTTAATTGAATTAAGGTCTTTTTCTTGTTATTGAATATGTGACAAAGTTGACACCCTGTTAAAATAGTGAACTACAACTTTCCAATAGAGAACCATTCAATGTGTTAAGTCTGGTAGCATTTAAACCAACCCTTCTGTGGCCTATGAAGGGTTAAGACAATCCTCTTGCCTGGCTAATCAATGGGTTAGGCACCTTGAGGTGGAAAAAATCTTTGTCGGATTTCAGTCCTATGAAGCAATGGGAAGATTTTTTACCAAAGTGGATTTTGATTTGCTCCAGACATGGTTTACTGCCATTTGCTGAGTAGCTTGTTTCAGCTAAATAAAAGGATCAGGCTTCTGAGTAACAGATTACAGCAAGGTCAGTCAGTGATATCTGTCATTTTAGAATATTTTCTATGGCTGAAGAGCCCTTATGATAGCAGCCTTTCATGTTGCTTGTAGACGGGAGAATAAATTCAGGAAAATGGTTTCTTTTCTAACTCTAGAAACTCAATAAAAATTATTGGCCAAGGAAGTCACAGGTATAATCACCACTCTTCTAGAACAGAGAACTTTCTTGAAAAAAGATATGGTTGAATTCTTCTCTTGTCCCTTCTCTCTCTTAGTCTCTTTCTCTGCTGTCCCTACTCCCTCTCCTAGAGTCTCTCCTCTCCTGTGTCCTCCTCTGACTTCCTCCACCATATTCCTTCCCTGCTAGTTTATCAGAGGATGGCATTCATCTACATACGGTATCTTGAACTTATCAAGTAAAGCTAACTATTCCCTTAGCTATGCTCTTATTATCTCCTTATTTATCTTGGGTTTTGATTCCATATTAGCTTTTTCTGTTATATCCTTTCTGGTCAAAAGATCATTCTCCTGTTTGAGAAGAGGGCAGCCTAGATTTGTATGAGAGAAGATCATGCTATATAAGAACTAGTGCATTTAGTCTAGAGAAGATAAAACTGTGTGAGGGTATGGGGAGGTGGAAGGGAGTTAGAGAGATGTTTACTTATTGGAAGTTTTTCCATAAGCCAAAGGAAGAAGGGTTAGACTTTCTGTGTGTGGCCTCAGAGAGTAGACCTAGGATCAAGGTGTGTATCTTGTAAAAAGATACATATAAGTATCCTTACAATGGAAATTTTGTCAACATGTAGGACTATTCAGAAGTAGAATAGGAAGCCCTAGAATGTGACAGCCCCCTCCCCCAGTGGGGGTCTTCATGCAAAGACTGGATGACCATATTAGGGATATGTTGTATTGATTGCAGAGGGTGTGCTCCTCTGCTCGTGATGTCTTCTGCTTCTTTCCATCACAGTTTTTCAGAAGACTTTCTAAGTTCTTTCATACAAATGATCACCGGAGTTCATGTGAATCACTAGTAATAGGTGATGATCATATTGTTGAGAAGTCATGGAATGTTCTTAGTTTTATCCTACGTAAATGCTCGAGGAAGACAACAGACCTGGCTACTGTTGTTCTCAGGTTGGCATTTAGATGATTCTGTACCCACTCTGCAAAGACTTTCTATCCATCACCATTCTTCCCTTCTTACAATGACCTGTACTGTGACAGGACATGTATATGCTCATCGTCTTAGCTGGATGGAAAAATGCTTCTTCGTCCAAGGGTCTACCTTCTTTACCTCTGTGTCACATACTTCTACACTTCAACAGGTCAGGATTCCCCTGTGATCTTTCATCCTTTTTCTTCTTCATCTCTTCTTTTTTTTCCCTTATTCAAAAAAATGTATAAAACTTCACTGAAACATCACCCCACAGGCCATGTTTAAGAGGAAAGTATCCTTCTCTCTGATTACCTGGATAGAAGAGCCTGCTTATACTTTAAGGATAGAAGACAAAGACTTGGCAACAGAAGCCCATCACTCAAAATTCTTCTTACTTTCTAGAAACCAGATTCTCACTGTTTCCTACTGTAGGGGTCAAATTTCTTAGAGAGCTTTCCTTTCCCACTGAGCATTTTGTCATCTCTTTGCACATTGACAACCACACCCAACTTCCCTTCCCTTTTCTTATCATCTTTATTCTCTTCCTAGATTCCTCTACCTTTTGTTATTCTTCCTTTCCTCCTTTTTT
Organism: Pseudocheirus occidentalis; assembly: GCA_028646575.1. NCBI lineage: Eukaryota > Metazoa > Chordata > Mammalia > Diprotodontia > Pseudocheiridae > Pseudocheirus > Pseudocheirus occidentalis. The sequence continues at coordinate 26,786,375 of CM053599.1, read as the reverse complement.
TCTTCCATAAATTAGAGTCCTCATCATTCTTCTTTGTACTCCTCCATTTAGCCATGCCTTCCCCATCTATTAGTTGGCATGTTGATTTTTAATTCAAATATAAGACTTGCTGCTATCACTATTAATTGTACCTTGCTAGATTGAGCTAAGTGGTCTAGTCTCTTGATGTTGGTTTTTTTTTTTGGATCCCTGTTTAACCATCTGTTTGCTGTCTCTCCTGGCATTGCATCATCTGAAAATTTGATCAGTCTACCACTTCGGCTTTATACAAGTATTGATAAAATCATTAACTAGCACAGGCCCAAGTAGAGCCTCACAATGGCATCAACTTTGTAATGATTCTTCCTTGGTTCCAGTGCCCTGTGGATTCTACACATAATGTTTAAGTACCTGTTAGCTCCCAGGAATGGTGTTGGGCGCAAACATTTGCTTTGGTCTCGCCACTCAGACAATGGCTCCCGAAAATGACCATTCACATTGCTGCCTCTTCAGTGTTTATAGAGCATACTTTGTTTTTCTTTTCTAAAATAAAATGATGCTTCAGGTTATTGGAACAGATGTATAAAAACTTCACAGAAACATCACACCACCTTCATCTTACATTAACTTTGTTATTTATGGAAACAGTGGGCTTTGCTGTGAGCTAAATTGGTGGTATTTCACTCTTGTATCAGTACGTGGTGGCATTTGGCAGTGTGGTGTCCCAAGTTTAGGATGTTTGCTTTGCTAATTCTTGGTACCAAGATGTCGATTGTATAAGAAGTCTGCCATGGAAACAACCTATCTTTACAGAGCAGCAGTCTCACATACACACACACACACACACACAGTCCACTGTGGTAAAACTCAAGACTGATAGACATCCTGCTTTTAGATTAATAAATGAGCTCTTCAGAGAATTGCCAACTTTATGGATATTCTTAATATTAACTCTTCAGCTAATGATGATGGAACAGAAGGGGGTACATTCATCAAAATGACATCAGAAAGAGATGATTGGACAAAGTAATGCTAAGAGAACATGCCAATAAATATTCTTAATCTATGCAAATGTAGCTCCTGTTCCAAATAAAATATAAATATTATGTTATGAACAATGAATGCTATCTTGCCTTCAAACAATTATCTGTTAAGCTTGGTTGACATTTTTGTAACTAAAATGTTTCTCAACAGTCAATGGTGATCGCTCATTTCTGGGGAAGAGATGGTGTTCAACTTACATACCTACTCTTTCTTTTTCTTCTTTCACTTAAAAATTCACTGAATTTATTTGAAAAATCGGGGCTTATTTCCCACAATCACTACTCTCTGTCCTCTGAGCCTCTCCTCATTTGGAAAGGCTGACAAGAAATTAACAGCAGATCTTTTCCATACTAAACTGTGTGGCTAAAGTAATTCCTTATTCAAGTAACATATAGTAATGCATGTAATAGAAGTGACTAAGCCAATTAGGCACCCAGCGTGTGTGTTAACATCTCACTCTCTTAGGGTTTAATTTTGATCGCTTCTATAAAATCCTGATACCTATGAATGTCTCAAGTGCCCTATAAAGGGTGGGGAGATAGTCAATTGTGTAAGACCTTTATGGCCAGATGCAATGAAATAGATTTTGCTTTGCTAATTCTTGGTACCAAGATGTCGATTGTATAAGAAGTCTGCCATGGAAACAACCTATCTTTACAGAGCAGCAGTCTCACATACACACACACACACACACACACACAGCCCACTGTGGTAAAACTCGAGACTGATAGACATCCTGCCAATTATATACCAATTAAACAGAGACAGACTGGGTTCATAGCTCAACTGGAGGTCTCTATGGATTTTCATGGATGGTCTATTGTCTTGGATTAGAAAAATTTCATGTTTGTTTTCACTAACATTTAACTGAAAGTCATCATTTCTTTCAGTTATGAATAGAGGTGACAGATGGTCAGAAGGGTCCATGCCATGCACACAACAAAAGGGTAAGACACCCTGGGCTAAACTTTCATGTAAAAAAATTCCCTGGAAACTTTAGCAGTTCAGTATTTGAATCTAATGACTTAGCTAACATGCTATATATTGCCACTGTGTTTGTGCTAACATATTAAGCCACTTTAAAGACCCCATACATTTGTCTCATAGACTTCTCAAGTACCCTACATTTATGCACTTTGATAAGATCAACATAAAAAAATTTTTATTTAGGATAAATAAAAGTTAGCATTTTGTTGGACAACAGGTACTTTAAATGAACAAGAACTGTTATGGTTTCAAAACAGATTTGAGAAGGGTTTAGCTAAAGTAATGAATGGTAGGCTTATAAGAGGTTAGAGATACATTTTTGGGTATAGGTACATAACCTTTTGGATTTCATAACTTAATGGGCAGTACCGGTTCTTTGCATTTAGGCATTTTAAGAGAACAATTTCATAAAATAATACTTCAGAAAAGAATTTCATGAAGGAGGAAGTGATGGAGTCATCATACATATGACAGGATATTCTCATACCAAGTTCCCCACATGTATGAAGGAAGGGTCTGACTTGTTCTGCAGATAGACCAATAAACAATGAAAAGGAATTGTGAAAAGGCCAGATGCCTTGTCACTAAGGCAATGCTGAATCAGATAGAGGTTTGGACTGGATGACAAGGATTGCTGGGAATGGGGGAACCATTACTTTAACTCAATTTGGTTTCAACAAGCTTTTAGTAAGATTCTACCTTGTGCCAGGGCCTGTTCGCAGAATTTACAAATAAAACTACAATGGTGTCTGCCTTGAAGCTTTGTATACCAGAGAAAAAACAACATGTAAATAGACCAGTGACTAGAAAGCATATACCAATGGATGCAAAGTAATTCAGGGAAAGTCTGGTGGGGGAGCTAAGCTGTGGTTCATTGGAAGCACAGGAACCCAAAGACAAGTGTTAAAAATTCATGGTTTGTCTAGCGCCTGCAACTGCTTTATATTTACCTTCATTAGAGACAAATGTAAGCTATGCAGAGAGGGATTTGTGTTGCATATGAACTCAAGCAATAATAATAACAACAACATGTATAATGCTTTGAAATTTGCTAAGCACTCTGGGCACATTATCTCCTTTCAACCTTATAGCATCCTCTAGAGCTCGGTGCTTTGAGTATCCCCATTCCAGGGGTAAAGAAATTGAGCTAAGAGACATGAAAAAGCTTGTGGAAGATATCACAGGGTAAGCATCAGCAGCAAAATTAGCACCCATGCCTTCCTGACTCCACAGGCCACACTCAGCCCACTTGGGTACATCGAATCCCTCTCATCTTCGGTTTCCTTGTCCATGACCTCGGACAAATGACTTAATGTCCCTGGATCTCAGTTTTCTCATTTGAAAAATAAGGAGGTTGAAGCAGATGGCCTATGGGGTCCTTTGCAATTCTCGATCTGAGACTGTGGAAGGAGACACTCTTGTCTTAGCACGGCATAAAATCCCATTTATAACGTCCTTCAAGAATCACAAGATGCTTTTCATTACATTAACAAAGTGAGATCAGCAGTGAAAATTATCTCCACTTTCCAGGTGAGGAAACTCAGTCTCTGTGAGGCCCATGCCAAGGGTCACCCCCCTAATAAGTGTCTGAGGATCAGACAAAGCTCCTGGCTTCAAGATGTGCATCCTGGCTACCGTTCCAGGCTGGTCAAATGAAAAACTGCAAAACTTCTCCATAGGACCGTTGCCCTGTTTTCTTGAATGCATTTGTATGACTAGATCAAGGCCACATGTGGCCTAAAGGCCGCAGGTTCACCCCCCACCCCAGTACTAGATCCAAAATGTCACACATGCATCTGAAAGGCCACATGCAGCCACAACACGCCCAAGTGTGGCCTAAACTGGACTTAGGTGTAACTGTGAAATATTTGACAAAATAAATAAAAATATAATAAAACATAGGTAGCATTGCATTAACTCAATATATACCCCACAGGCATGAGAATTCCCTGTTTCTATTTGAGTTTGCTACCAAGGGGCTACATTATCTTGGAGTTCTGAAATTTTCCAAATACTTGAAAAAAATTGAATTATTTGTTTCGATTTATCAGAACAATGGGGGAGAGGTTCTCATTTCCTTTGAAGGAGCCCTGTGTGTCTGCCATTCATTATAGGTATGCTGTTGGATCCCAGTCACTCTGACCCAGTTCACAAAATCGTAAAATGAATTTAAAAGAAAATAATTCGGAAATGATAAATCAAGGCCAAGGGAAAAAAGCAAATCTAAGGAGTGTTAATGAATTTCAGCCGAATTTGAAAGCACATTTTTGCCCCTACTGAACTGATTTGTCAGCTTATTTGTAAAGATTACCACAAAGCCCCAGATTGAATTCTTCACCTAACTCAGTTCCTTATTGATGGAATCCTTTTAGACTCCCCTCTAATTTAGCAGAGTATTTTTATTAAAGCCAGCCATACAAACATCAATTATCCAAGCTGCATCTAATTTCCTTGAACATTTTCCCCCTCCTTTAGCTGCCAATGGATTAGAAGATCTGATTAGAATTCTGCAAGAAAACAAAACACAACCAAAAACAAATCTACTCACAAAAACAGATGCTTAAACAAGAGTGATGGTGTTAAGAATTAAAATAACTGCTGTGGTGCCCAAAATGGCCTCCTCCTTATTTTTACTAATATAAACATGCTCACTTAACTTTATCTGACTAGTGCCTTCTTCAATGGGGCTAAATTAATATCCTAAATTGGAATAGTCAGAAAAAAATCAGTCGCAGTCATCAATACTATCTATGATGTGGTATATTTTGAAGGACATCCAGTATTCTAGACAATTATTGGCTGATGGGAGGGGTCTTTCGATCTGTTCTCTTTCCGCTACTGCTGGTAAACAAGGAAGGGCCATCTGAGTCTTTCCCCTTCCGTGAGCTTGTTGTGGGAATGGATTTACCACCCCCCCCACCTCAAGTCATGATAATTCAGAAAGGGTGGACTCATTTAATCAGCCACCAGAACAGCACAGATCCCATCATGTTGCCAGGAAGACTAATGATAGAAATAAAATGATGCAACAAAAGAAATCATTAAATTTTGGGAGGTGCCATTAAAGATTTTAGCAAAACTATGAGGTATATAGAGAAAAAAAGAAGAAATGTAATCTCAATGTATTAGAAATCTTTGTCATCAAAGCAATGCAATCAGTCCTTTTGTGGGACACCTACTAGTCCCTCTATTTCATTTAATAACAAATATAATTCCTTATGCATTTGAGTTTGAATGAATGAATATTAATTATTCTTCCAGTTTCCATTTTACTGCTTCATGGACTTATTGTAAAAGGCTACTAATCGATTATCCTATTTCATCTCTCCTCTCGCCAATCCATCCTTCATACCGCTGCCAAAATGATATTCCTGATATGTAGGTCTGGGTTACTTCCCCTGCTCAAGAAACCCCAATGTCTCCCTTGCACTTATTTTTTTTTAATTTCTAATATTTTTTATTTGTTTTCTTGTTTACATCATTCATTTTCATTACATTTTTTAATTACAAATTTTCTCCCTGTCTTGCCCCTCCCCCAACCCTAAAACAGCAATCCCACTGTAAAGCCCCTCCCCTGCTCTGCTCTCTTGCTTTCCCAGCCCCTGTATATCTTAATTCCTAGTTGCAGGTATTGCAGAACTTTAAATTCTAGATGCTTTCGATTCCTCCCTTGTCACCCACCCCCACTGGAAGGACAATCAATTCAATACAGGCTGTGGATGTGTGATTAT
>CM053599.1:26753879-26780134 GCA_028646575.1 Pseudocheirus occidentalis | reverse complement strand
CCTGGTTTAGCTCCTCTGCCGAGAAGGTTTTACTAGGATGTGGTCAATGCTCATGCTTCTACTCTTACTCTATATTTAAATTAATTTTTAATTTTTGTCATCATTTCCAAATCCTCTTTCTCTGTCCCTTCCATAATTGAGAAGGCAAGAAAGAATGTGGCCATTATGACTTTTATTCTCATAAATTTGACTCTAAAACTTAGAAATAAAACTTTTATCAGAAAAAACTTGCTGTAAATATTTCCCCTAATTTTCTACTCCTCTTTTAATTTTAGTTGCATTGGTTTTGTTTGTGAAAAAAACTTCACTTTTGTGCAATTAAAACTGCCCATTTTATCTCCTGTTGATTTCTATCTTTTGTTTATCTAAGAACTCTTCTACCCATAGATTTGACAGATATTTTCCCCCAAGTTCCTCTAATTTGTTTATGGTGGCATTTTATTTCTTAATTGTATATATAAATTTTGAGTTTATCTTGTTATCTGGTGTGAGAAGTTGATTTATACTTAGTTTCTGTCAGACTTCTTTCTAATTTCCCTAACAATTATTTTTCAGTAGAGAATTCTTGCTATAATAGCTGGAATCTTTGAATTTATAAAAAAACTAGGCTATTTTTTTGTTTACTTGGTTATATTGAGTACTCCATTTGATCCACTGACAAACACCTCTGTTTCTTAACCAGTACCAAATTGTTTTGAATATGCTAGCTTTGGTGCTCCTAGACCCATTTCTTTCCACTTTAAAAAATGAATTCCTTTGATATGTTTCACTTTTATTCCCCCAGAAGAATTTCTTGTTAGTTCCATGGAATGATCTTTTGATAGTTTTATCATTATGTCACTGACTACATAAATTAATTTAGGTAGTATCATCATCTTTATTATATTGACTCAGCCTAACCACAAACAATTAATATTTCTCCATTTACCTCATAAAGATTGTATTAGATGTGTGTAAAATCCTTTGTAACCTTGAAACATTATAACAAAGTGAGCTATATTATGGAAGGAGAATTTTTGCTAAGGAAGGGAGAATGTGGTGACCACAATGTCTCTCTGACTCTCTCTTGGTTAAGGATGTTGAGCCTCTTGACACAACTGTAGCACTTCAGACACAAGGCAAACCATTGTATTACCATGAGGTTCATTCTTGACTGTGCTCTTATTTTCTATAAATCCCAATGACCGATATTTTCTTCTAAAAATTACTTCTTGTTTCTTTTGCATATACTTATGTTTGCATATGTTTTCTCCCCCAAATAGAATGCAAGGTCCTTGAAGGCAGGGCCTGTTTCATTTTTGTCTTCATCTCTAGAGCAGTGCTGTCTGATAACCTTTTAGTGTACATTTGCTTTATTTTTAAGGATATGCATACCACATGCTTCTGTATGGTCAATGGTCATAATCCAGGGATAGATGAGATGCGCCAGGCATGAAAAGAATATATGCCTACCTCTGGATTATAGTGCCAATTCCATATATTCTCTTAACTATATTGGCTTTCTGCTTGTCATTATCATCGATTAACATGCATTTGGGATTTAATAATACATTTTCCTTTAAATATATACATGCTGAGAGCATAAAACACTTGGGAGAACAGACCTGACAGTTACAATTTTCAGGGAAAAATGAGTTATTAGGTCATGACTCTGGTTTTATCTATTGCCTTTCAATTTACTGGCCAATATAAAGAAAATCTTCACACTAGTGACCTATGGAGTGCACCTCCTAACTCATATTATTATAAGATTCCAATAGTGAATGTTTGAACAGTTTGTCTGATGGTCAGATCTTAAATGGTGAAGAGAAATAAGGCAGAGATGAGAGTCAGTTCCCAGGAGGATTCAGATCAAGACACAATTACACAACCACTCGTGAAGATATAAAGAAGGATGCGGAGCCTCCCTGTGTTCTTTCCATCCTCCATCCCCCTTTTTCTTTTCACTAAATATCCATCCCCGACTCTGTGCTATTCAATATTTTAATCAATAATTTGAATAATTACATAGAAGACATGCTTATAAAATTTGCAAAGAACTGGAATCTGGGGTAGATAGTAAATATATTAGATGGAGGCATCAGAATTTGTAAAGCACTAAAGGTGTATAACAGCCCACTGAGTCCAATTAGATGGGATTTAATTTGGGCAAACCAAATTACTGATTCAAAAGCACAAAACCACAGCAGCTCTGAGTTGGAAGAAACCTTAGAGGTCTCTGTATCCAACTTTATCCCAACAGAGGATCCCTTTATCACATACTGAAGAGCTACTGTACTTGAAGATGCCCAACTGAAGGGAAAAGTACATTTAGATTTTTGAAACTCAGTAATGTAGAGGATGCAGAGATATAACTTCAACTAGTTCATGTGAAAAACTGTAAAAGGCTTTAGAAGTCAATCAATTTGGTCTCCTACTTCATGAAAGTCTCTTGGGCACCATGTAAATTCCTTGAGGACAGGAACTGTTTCACTTTTATTTTGCTTTTCCAGCACCCAGCACAATAGTAGGCACTTAATTCTGTTTAAATACTTATAGGAATAAGAAGATCCTTATCTGGATCACCTCTATAAGGAGAAAGAAAGGTAGACTGAGAAGGTTTGGTCAAGTTTTATTTATTTATTTTTTTAAGTAAAGCAGCCATCCCTTAACTCACTTCTTAAAAGTGGCCATTTCAACTGAAAGGGTATTGCCTCACTCAAAGGGAGAACTTGAAAGATCTTAGCTTAAAAATGCTAAGGTCTCCCACTACATTATGGGTCATCTCCAGGCATCTTGATCAATATTTCACCACTGGACCCAGATGGCTCTGGAGAATAAAATGAGACTGTCTTTTCACAGCTCTCCCTCTCTCCAATCCAGTTCAGCTGGAAATCACATCATCATCTCTCTGGTGTAATGGTCCTCTTCAAGAATGAAGGAAAAACCATACAACCACAAAACCAGTGTCACAAAAGCCTAGAGAGAAGACAGTGTCAAGAAGAAGAGAGAGGTCAAGAGGAATGAGGAGTTGGAAAAGGCCATTTGCATTAGCAACTTAGTAATTTTGGAGAGGGTAGTTTAAGTTGAATGATGAATTTATAACTGGATTGTAAAAAGTTAAGAGAGTGAGGAGAAAGGATGTTGAGTCACCAATTGTACATGGTTTTCTCAAGGAGTTTAGTCACCAAAGACAGGAGAGATTGGAGATGATAGTGGGTACTGATGGATCAAGCAAGTAAACAATGAGCATTTTTTATTACTTGCCAGGCCCTGTGGTAGGCCTTAAGGATACTAAGATGAAAGTGAGACTATTTTACTGTTCCTGGCCTATATTTTGCCCCTGTACTCACCCAAACAAACAAACAAACAAAACTAATCTACTATTTATGAATAATAAAAAAAAACTTCTCATAGTTATGAACAGCCAACACATTCTTCTTGTGTCTCTTCTCATTTTAAGACTCAATAATCCCATTCTTTAGAGGAAAGAGTTTCCATATTGTTCACCATTCTGGTCACCTTCCATTGGATACGTTTCACTTCCTCAATGCCCTACGTACATGTGGTATGTACTAAAGACCACAGATTCTATCAGATGTTCTGTTTTTTGCTATCAAATATTTCAGACTGTACTATACATAGTTCCCACTAGGCAATCATCAGCAGTCAATTGACAAATATTTATTAAGCACCTACTATGTGCTAGATATTTTGCTAAGCACTGAGGATGCAAAAAAGAGACAAAAGACAGCTCCTGACCTCAAGGAGCTTACAGTCTAATGGGGAAGAAAACAAGCAAACAGATATGTGTGAACAGCAAAACCAAATAAGAAGTCCACTACGAGTTTTCCATGCCTACAACAATCTAGCCTTATATCTGGATTTAAATTTCTATCACTCCTCTTAAGTTTGAGTCATTTGTGCTATTTAGGGCAGCTTTCTCATTGTCCCCTGGGTCTTTACTCATCCTGCTCCTGCACCTGCTTCCTCCATCATTTTCTCCAAGTATACAAATCAGATGGACTTATTCTCTAAGGCACATGTCAGATCCTGACTCCTCTTAAGCTTTCCCTGATTACCCTACAATGGTCTTACCTTTCTATACATTCTGATGAGACTTAGAATTTGGGTTATAATACTCAGCACTTCTGTGATAGATAATGGAGATAGTAAGTAAAGTAATTTTCCAGAATTCTGTGAACCAATTGCAGAACCAAAAACAGGGATGAATGAGAAAGAAACAAAATATAGGGAAAACTGAGAGGGGAGGGAGTTTCTAGTAAGTTAACAGTAGCTCTAGGTCATTCTCTATCCCATTTATTTCTTCGCCTCTTTTTTTGTAATAAATAGATTTATATTCCAAGTGCTTATTGGTTGCTTTGGTTATTGGTAGTTGGGTTAAACCAAATATTTAAGAAGTGAGATAAACTCAGATATTCATTCTCATGGGAAACTTTGGTTGAGGACAAGAGACAAATAGAGTTATCACTATTATAAGCCTCTAAAACTTTACCTAGTTGAAATGCCTTTAAGAGACACATGAATTATATCTGTTTACCCACAGCCACCAAGAGAGTGTGGCATAGTCAAAAGAACAGTTTCCCTGATGTTGCAATAGGTGAGTGACACTAGGCAAGTCACAGTCTCTCAGAGACTTCATTCCTTTAGCATAAAATAAGCATGATAGTATTTCTACTTCATCCTGCACATGGCTGTTTCAAAGAAAACATTTGGTAACTCAACCAAGGAGTAAGCATCTATTACATAATTATTCTGTGTCAGACAGTACTGGGTTGTGGAGTTACAGTGAAGAATGAAGCAGGTCTGCCTGCGAGGAGTTTACATTCAGTGGTGTGTGTATGTGTGTGTGTGTGTGTGTGTGTGACATGCGAATGTATGCATGTGCAAAACAAATGAGAAGTCAGTTTAAGGGAGAAACATTAGCAGCTAGATGGACCAGAAAAGCACTCATACAAATCCTGTGGCATGGTTTATTAACCTACAATCCATGAACTATCTCTATCTATATCCAATTCCATATATATATATATACATATATATATATGTATAATATATGTGTGTACATACACACATACATAAATATATATATACATATATAAATACATCTATAAACATCATTCATATCTATATCTATCTCTTCTATAGCTCTACATATGTAGATATAGAGCTAGAGGTATATGTGTGTATATATATGTATACACACATATATGTATATGTGCATGTATATATAAACACATACGGTCACATATATTATACACACAAACACATACATATATTTGATAATCAAATTTCACTATAATTGGTTTCCTTCATAATCTTTGATATTTTATTTTGTGTGTGTAAAAACATTCTTTGGAGAAGGTTCATAGAGCTTTACTAGACCACAAAAGGAGTCTATGATATAACACATCTTAAGAATCTTTGAAAAGGTTATAAAACTAATGATTATTATGTTTTCTAGTTGTTTTACATTCGTGCCTTGTCTCTCCAACTAGGTTGGAAGTCCTTGTGGACAGAGATTGTCTATTGCACCATTTGGGCACACCTCATAGAACTTAGTAAATTGAAAGGAAAAGAATGAAAATGAGAGCTCACTGATTACTGATTTATTTGCCTGGGTCTACACTTAACCATCTTAAATTCCTGGGTTCATTAGGCACTTTTAGAAGCTACATTACCTGTGAAGACATTACAGTATTGCCTTAATATATTTGGCAATCTGAGGGATGTTTGGCATTCCTACACATGAACAAGAGAAAGGCTGGGTCTAAGAAGGATGCCCAAGATGACTTAGCCTTCCAATGGACAGAAGTGCCAATTAGCCGTGGGGTCAGACATGTCATAATCCATAATAACAGTAGAAACATATGATTTCATCTGCCAGGATGGCAATCAGTACATTTAAAAATAGCTTTTCTGATCTAATCACCCCCAGACACTGTCGCTACCATATAAAACCCACTTAGATTCATTATCCCATGCAGTTCATTAAAGTGGGTCAGAACAATGTGAAAGATGAATTACAGCAAATAAAGTGGAAATTTAAGGAGATGTGTGGGCAGTAGAATTACTATGGATATGATGCAAAAATACTCACTAGTATGTATGGAAGTCAATAAAATCCCATCATTTGAGCCATCAGTTCTTCAGAATAATTAATAATAATAGTAATAATAGCATTTGTACAGACTTTTACACATCCTGTCATTCAACCTCACAACAATCCTCGGAGCTATGTGCTATTATCACCGCAATTTTACAGATAAAAAAAGAGGTTAAGTGACTTACTCAAGGTCATGTAGCTACTAAATACCTGGGTAAGGATCTGAACTTAGGATAAAGAGAGATCTATTGTACCAGCTGGCAGAATTTGTGATCACCTAGGCATGGACTTGAGTGAAGTTTTCTTTCAATTTTGAATTTGGGAAAAAGAGCCCATAAGCACATGAATAATGCAAACAAGATGGTAACGGAGAACCTTAACATAACTAAAAAAAAAGCTGTCTCTTAGGCTCACTTACAAGAAGTTAGCAGGTTAATTATAGGTCATTCTTATCTATTCATTAAACCAGGTCCCCAAAGGCTTCCATTTGGCAGTGAATCATTATCTAGTTTCTATATAAAGAACAAGTGCTGGGGGGGGGGGTGGTGGGGTGGCGCAGCTAGGTGATATAGTGAATAGAGCACCAGCCCTGGAGTTAGTAGGACATGAGTTTAAATCCGCCCTTAGACAGTTGAGACACTTACTAGCCATGTCACTTCGGGCAAGTCACTAAACCCAATTGCCCTCCAAACAGAAAAAAACAAAAAAAAAGAACATGTGCTGATTGGCCCAGAAGTGACAGCATTGGGCTGGAAGTGAGGATGGAACTGAGTTCAAATCCAGATTCAGACACACCTTAGTCTTAGAACCCTTTAACCTCTATTTGCCTAATCTATTGGAGAAAAAAGGGGGAAACCACTCCAGTTATCTTTGCCAAGAAAACCCCATATGGGGTCATGAAGAGTCAAACATGACTAAACAGCAACAATAAGAAATGACATTCCATTCCAAAGGGTGAATCTTTTCCTTGTTCTATACCCTCTCTATCCCAATTATAATGAATTAGTGGGTAAAAAACAGATGATTAAATTGGCAAGATCTGGCCCCCCAATACACACACACACACACACAGACACACAGACACACATATACACACACAATCCAGAATCCTTTGCCTCATGGAAACACTCTTCTGGTTATACAGAATACACAGTTACAAGTCACACCTAATTATCCTGCCTGTCTTTGTGTAGCAGAAGACATCCTGGGTTTTTTTTTCACTTTCCTTTAAATGATGACTCCAATTCACATCAATTTAACTGAATCTGATGTTAAAATAACTTCAGTGCAGGGAGATGCTGAATGGGAACACCAGTAATAGAAACCAGGTCACTGCCCCAAGACCCAGACTCTCTCCATTGTTTGTGGACATGAAGGTCTGGTTTTAAAGATGTACCTTGACCAAGGAAGCAGCTGACTCTAACATCTGTCTGGGAAAATTTGTATCATTAAAAGAGGGGCATCAAAAGTCACCTCCAGCAGGGACCTAACACTTTCATTTAGTTAAATGGATATAGGAAAAAAAGAGTCCAAATTCCCAGGTCTCCACAATCTTGTTCCAACCCACCATTCCAATTAGAGCCTTGCTTGATCCTCCCACCTCAACTGTTTTCTCTCTCTCACAGTAACTTGCATCATATTTATCTTATGCCTAAGCTCTATTGACCACCGACCCTCCCAACCAAATGAATGTAAATTCTGGATAAGCAGGGAACACTTCATTTTTGTCTTTGGATCCCCAGAACCAAGCACAGTGCCTAATACATAGTATTTGTTAAATCAAAATTCTGCCCATACAATTTTAACATCATAGATCTAAAGCCAAAAGGGGCCTTAGAGCCTATCATATTTTACAGATGGGAAAAATGAGGCCCAGGGGGTAAAGAGATTTCCCTAATGTCAGGGATTCAGTAGGAGGATTTGAACTCAGATTCTCTGACTCCAGTGTCAGTGTATGTTCTATCATACCATATTAGGAAATATACTTAATATATTCCTGGAACACAGCAGAAGTTTAATAAATGCTAGCTGACTGAATGACATAACAGTTTATTCTTCAGATTCCCAAATAAGCACCATGGAATCCAGCAGCTTACTAGAGAAGCAGAGACCGCAGTTACTCTTAACTGTGCCACATTGAGAGAGTGACCACTTATTTATAATGATGTTGGTAGAGAAAGAGAATACTGCTATTTTCTCTGAGGATCATGGTCCATTTTGTAAATCTCAGGAAGGTTGTGAGCATTCTGAAGATGGATTTTACTGCTACTGTAATATTCCAAGGCCTTGGGATATGGTTACTGAGAGACAGAGACCACAGTCCCCTCCCTTAGTGGACATGAGGTCATTGTGGATGAAAAAGAGTCAACTGGTGACCAGCTTTAGTGTGTTGTGAAATAAGGTGGGAAAATATGACTGGAGCAAGATTGTAAAGGGTCTTAAATTCCAGGCTAAGAATTTATAATTTGGCCTAGAGTCAAAGGGAAAAGAACAAATAAACAGAACAGTTACTGCTTGAGAGCACTCTTGTGTGGGTGCCTCTTTTTGTATCAATATGAATTTCCCCAGAAAATTGTAATGGGATAGATTTAGGGGCACGAGCTTGCCTGAGATGCCAGGCTATCTGTTCAACACAAGGTATAGATCAGGAGTCTTTAACCTTTTTCTCATTGTCCACTCATCTAGAAGCCTGGTAAGGTCTGTTTACCTTTTCCTTGAAATAATACAGAAAAAAATACATAGCATAACAAAGAAACCCAATTATAATGAAATGGGAGCCATTAAAAATTGTGACTTCCCCCCAACTACCAATGGACCCTGGGTTAAGAACCCTGATATGGATAGTTCATCATCACCCAATAATTGGACAGTCCCCCCAGCTATGAAGTTCTCGTTTTTCTTGTGCTGCCCCTCTAGAAATATGGTTTCTCTTCTTTTTCTGTCCTAGAGTATTCTATGACAAAGGATCTCCTCTTTCCTCCATCACATTTTAATTTGTATTACACTGATTTCTAGATGCTGTGTATCTTCTGTGGTACATTATAATCTTAAAATGGTGGAACCAAGAGGTCTGAAGTCAAGACCAATCATTTGACTGGGGAAAAAGAGTCATGGAGATTCATAGCACTCACGGATAGACTCTACAGTGTGACTATGAGCTTTCTCTTTTAATTGCTAAAATATGTTTTCCTCTCTAGAAAACAGGGAAAGATGAGGCCTTTCAGTTCAGAGTTCTAAATACTTTCAGATGAATGAGAAAATAAGGTTTCAGTCCTAGCTCTTACACAATGTAACAAGGTATCCCTTGGCAAGTTAATTACTCTCTCTCTGGCCTCATTTATCTTATTTGTAAAATGAGGGAGTGATCTGATGAATTTTTAAAGTTGTCTTTCCTGCCCCAATGTTCTGTTGTTTTGTCACAATCAAGACACATGTGAGGGGAGTTACAATGTATAGTGGAAAAGGGCTGACCAATGAGATGGCAATATGGAGGGAGGAAGGAAGGGGTACTATTTAATGTAAGTATTTAAAATTTCAGATACCTGGACAAGCCATAGGGGAATTTCTCTGGGAGTTAAAAGAGGAAATGTAAATGATTATTGCTCAGAACCAGTATTAAGGTTAGCACAAATTCATGAGAAAGTTTGATTGTACTTGGATGTCTCATTTTTGATGTTAGGGTCTTTTAGGGTCCTTGCTTCTTTACAAATTCTGTTTCATAAGTACTTCTTTTAAAGCATATTACTGTAAAAAAGCAAAACTGAATGCTGTCCAGTTAGGATACCTATGCTATGCCCATGAGAAGAGCTGAGAGAACAAAATCCCTTTTCCTTCTTTATAGAGGTGGGATGTTAATGGCATGAAATCACATACATCTACTGAGAGACATGATAGATTCATTGGTTAGTTTTGCTCAATTGCTTTTCTTTACCTCCCCTCCCCTACTTCCTTAATCTTAAGGGATGGCTCATCAGGTAAAAGGAAAAGACAGGACTATGCTTAGAAATGTGGCAGGTACAAAATAAAGCAATTAAATAAGATTAAAATAAAACATATTATTCTTTGATGTTAATAAATAGCTTTTTATAGAAAAATATAATCATTACTGGAAACAGCCGTCATTCTCTTTTCCTTAGTTAACAACAACTGGGGGGAAATTCAGGCAATGGTGCTATAATCAAGGCATCACTAGCCACCTGGTGGCAGCGTTTCTCAATTTCAGACAAAGTCCACTTGGGAAATAAGCACTCTCCAGAGTGCTGGCCTTGCAAACCCAAACCTATGAGGTGACAGTCAGTATCACAAATGGGAATTGAGCTAATGAGATATTCCTTTGGGACATGCAGAGTGCCCTAGATACTTATTCCTATTATAAAGAAACAAAGACAAACAAATGGTAGTGGATTATTGAGTATCTACTCAGGGTTCAGGCATTCTACAAAAAAAGGGGGAGTAATCATCTTCCATTCAATTCTACATGAAATTACTTAAACGTTAAACATGTGCAGAGCACTCTTCAATGGTACAGGGAAGCCACAAAGTAACTGAGATAGCTCTGTCCTTGCCTACAAGAAGCATATGGTCTAAAAGCTGATGACTAAGACAATTGGGAGAAAAGAAGTGACCACAAACACTTTGCCATCCTGGTCTCCCTTTGGCTTGGTGTGGCTTTTGGTTCTGTTGACTACAATTTCCCACCAGTTGGGAGTCAGAGGAAAGTGAGTGAAACAGCATTGTCTGTTTGGATATACTTCCTTCCTCTCCTCTGAACAGCAGAAAGAGTATGTGGTAAAATGTAAATGCCTACTTTGATTTTCTCTTTTCATTTCAAAGAAATGGACATAAATATAAGATAGTGAATGCAGGGCCACATCTAGCTCCATGTTCTGGTCAGCTCAGTGGGCTGCTACAGAGTTCTCCAGGTTCCTTGAACAGGATATGCATTTCAAAGCCGACACTGTACTTCCTGGGCATTTTGACAAGTATTCAACTTGTGAACAAAACATAAAAGAAGGAAAGAGAAGTAACCCCCTCCCACTCCTTTTCCTTCAAATTTCAGGTAGCTTGGGGATGAAGTCTGCTGCAAGTATTTTTAACATCAGCAGATGTTAATGGTAGTAATGAGAGTATGCTCTATCTACCACACTGAGATAATGTTTTTAAAAATTATTATTAAAGGAAGTTGCAGTCTTTATAGATATTTTTATATTCAGAGAAAATAAAATGTAGAATTTCCCCCATGATTTAAATTGTTCCTCTTTTGAGTTGATGGTGTATATGTGTTATTATCCTATGGATTAAAAATAGAATGATAGTGAGATATATGTATATATACATATATATATATACATACACACATACGCATATACATATATACATCTCTATATAAGAATAATGCCATGTTGATACATATTTTCCCCAAAATATGATAGGTGTAACTTTCGTTTTTAGATCATCAAACTATAGAACCCATTATTACAACAAAAAAATTAAAAAAGCAAGAAAAAAAGCAGTTCATTAACATTAATGCATCATGTGAGCCTGAAAAGGTATGTAATGTTTCATACCCATAGTACCATGGACTTCTGCAAGGGAGGAAGTTATATTTTTTTCCTCTCTTCTTTCAGACCAAACTTGGTCATTATAATACCCTCATATCTGGTCTTACTCTTTTTGTTCCCCTTTAAATGACTATGGACATTATGTATATTGTGTTCCCATTTGAATTTACTTTGAATCAATTTGCAAAAACTTCCCATAATTCTCTATATCCTTCATATTCATAAGTTCTTACCATGAGGCATAATTCTGCTTTATTCATGTGCCCTGGATTTATTTCATCAATAAACAGCATATCTATAACTCCTTAAGGTTCGCGAAACACTACACATTTTATCTAATCTGTTCGTCATGACAGCCCTGGGAAGTCAGTCCTATTATTATCTCCATTTTACAGTCAAGATAGGCAATAGGAGAGTGACTTGCTTAGGTTATACAACTAGTAAAGAATCTCAGGTAGGATTTGAACTCAGGTCTTCCCAACTCCAGGGCTCTGTCCATTAAAACATATAGTAAAAAAGGATCTAGATTGCTTCCAGCCATTTCCTGTGGTGAAAAGTGCTACTCTCAGTCAATCCAATAACAAACATTTAAGTGTGGCATTTGTTGGTGGTGCTACAAAGACAAAAATGAAATATTTCCTCTCCTCAAGAAACTTATGTCATATACATATTTTGAAGTATTTGGGATCACTTCTTAGAATATATCTATATCTATATCTATCTATATCTATATCTCTCTCGATATATTTATATATCTATATCTATATATCTATATATTAGGAGGATCTCTGAGTCAAAGGTTACTTCTATACATACTTAACTAAATTCAACAAATGCCTATTAAATGACTATTTTTAGGACAAGGTGCTCAGGACTGAGGATTCAAGCACAATGATGAAACTGTCCCAACTTAAGAGAGTTCATTTCCTATGAGAGAGAAACGACTTGCCCAAAGATTAGGAAATATAAAATGTATGTAAGAGAAATACAAAATACTTCTATGTATAGGTAAAGTTTCAGAAAAGGGGGTAAAGCATCATTTAAAGGTAAAAAAATCAGCAGAGAAAAACAGTTTTTAAGAAATACAGTCAGGGTCAGAGATAACTAAAATATCCTGGATTCAGTTTATCAAAATACATTTTACACATTTAAAGATATAATTATGAAACAGTTCTTAAAGAAACAAATAACTTTTAATAGCTGGAGGAAAATTTAGTTTTCATTTTTGGGTTCTGCCAATATAATAAAAGTGGCAATATAATTGTAATTAATTTGTAGATATAATACTCTACCAAACTACCAGAAGAAAACTTTTCTAGAGCTAGGTAAATTAATAACAAAATTCTTTTGGAGGAACAAAAGATCTAGAATATCAAGGGGGATAATAAAAAAAAGTATAAATGAAGAGGGAATGGAATTTCCAGACATCAAAATTATTCTAGACTTCAAGGTATTAGGGAGAAAAAAAGAAAAGAAAAGATGAGTGGAACAGACTAAACAAGAAAGAATCAGAAATAATGGAACTCAGTAACTCAGTATTCAATAAAGATGGAAAAATAAATTGTCCAGGAGAACAATACATTGCTTATTTGAAAAGAATTCTTAGGAAAATGTAAACTCATCATTCAAGAATAAGTTGTTGACCAAGATCTCACTTACATATTCTATAATAAATTCAAAGTAGATAAGTGACCTAAGTGTGAAAGTTCATACCATGTAA
Source organism: Pseudocheirus occidentalis (assembly GCA_028646575.1). Classification (NCBI taxonomy): domain Eukaryota; kingdom Metazoa; phylum Chordata; class Mammalia; order Diprotodontia; family Pseudocheiridae; genus Pseudocheirus; species Pseudocheirus occidentalis. The sequence continues at coordinate 26,766,747 of CM053599.1, read as the reverse complement.
AATCAAGTGAAGTAAGATTAACTCATATGTAGAATAGTTATGATTACTATATTTGTCTCCAAAGAGAGATATGAGAAAAACACCTCTCCTGCTTATTTGCAGAGATAGAGGATTGACAATGCATTACACATCTGATTGTCTTTTGATAAGTTGGTTAGTTTTGGTGATCAGTTTTTGATATAAAGCAGGGCTCTCTGGGAGGAAGCAAGAGGCAACACAAGGGGATATGGAAGTGATGTAAAAACAAAGATATCAACAAAAATTGTATTTTTTTAAGAAAGAAAAGAGGAACAAGTGTTATATATAGTAAAAAAAACCCTCACCACAAAGAAGAAAAATTATTTTGGGGAAATAAACCCAAACTATGATAGTCTATGTAGAAAAAGAAAGAATAATTTTTTTTCTCCATTGGGCTTATTTTATCACCTTAAGTAACCCAACTTAAGAACAAATATGCACCCAGCTGCCAAATGAAATTTGCATCAATAAGTTAAAATGTATCATTTAAATAGTTGCAGACTCTTTTTTCCTTCTGAATTTTGGAGTGATTCTCTATAAATACTATCCACAAAGTGAGTCTTGGAAGTTCTCTTTTTACATAAGGTGGCCCTTGAAATGTCATCGACTGCCAAAAAAAGGGGATGCGGGAGCTCTTCTGTAGAAATAGTTGAGACGTACTTTTGAAAACTTGGATCTTTGGACAATCTGGTGCTTATGAATTTATTCAATTTGGCTTGGCCAATTCATAAGAAATAAAACAGTTCAAAAATTAGTCATGATTGCAAGTAAATATGCCAAAAGGAAATATAGTTGAACTCACATATTAGGATGGAATCACAGATATCTGAGAATGTTAAAGAGAGGGAAAATGGAAATTATACATTTAGTTTTATAAGGAGAGTCAATGTAATTTCATTTTGGGGGCAAAATATGTCTTAAAATAGGACAGATTTGGTTTCATTGATAGAAAAAAATATCTGTATCAAAAGTCAAACATGGAAGTCAAGATGACTCCTTTCCTGGTCCCCCACAATTTGTACAAGCTGACCTATGGCACACCTCAAATGAGAGTGTTACAAAAGTGATAATATCACTCATTGAGATTATGGAAAAACAAACTAGAAAAATCAAGCTAACCAGAAAAGGGTCAAAAAGAAACTCATTACAAAAATCCATTTTACCTAATATTTGTATTAACAAAACCAGGTGTAACTAATTCATAACAGCCACTATGTCTTCGCTTTTACTTTATCAAGTCTGTAACTTATTGATCCCAGTGAAGCCATGCTTTCTCCAGCATGAGTGGATACACAGAAATACATCTGGATACATGGAAACCCCTCAAAGACCTTATTCTATGCAATGTTTTATTATGAGCTTCAATAGATATTCCCCCACACTCTCATCATTGTTTTAATCCAATATGCTAAAGGCTTTGCCTCTCAAATTATTTTTTTAATGCATTAGAAGTTTCAATGTAACATCTAGGCTATCCAGTTTTTTACCCATCATTCTCACTATATAACTGGTCCACATCTTTTTGCAGTTATATATCTCGCTCCAATGTATTTTCCTTCATTTCACATGTCTAAATCATTTGCGGTGACATGCTGTAATCTCTTTAAGCCCATTGTGCATATATTGTTTGCCCTTTGGCTTATTCACAATCTCAGTTCTTTGGAGATCATGGTATCTTGTAATAAACAGGCTCACTGGGAGAACAGTGATGTTAAAGAATGGAACTTTTACTATAGTTTTAAACCACTTAAAGCACTGTCCCAGTGTCCTGAAAGTAGTCTGGATTGATCTTTTCTTCCTACTCAATTCTGAGGCTAATGAACAATTCCACCTGCTGTGCCTTACCCAAGATGAATATGTATACATGTCCATATGCTAACTGGGGGATTTTATAGGTTGCCCATACACTATACATATAGACTAAGGAACATGTATTTTTATTCAACGTTTTTGTTGTTCTGGAAAGTTAGACTAATTTCTTTCTGCCATGATTTAATCTATGAGGCTTTCTAGCATTCTTGGGTCTGATATAATTTATAAAATGATGCCATAGGGAGCAATTAGATGCTTTTCCATTTCATGACATTAGATTGTCATATTTCTATTGACCATCTTTGTTACTTCCCTTCTTCCTGGCTATTAATCCTCCCCCCATATATCTGTATCTATGGATGGAAATATAGATAGTCTTCCCATATTTGAATATAAACTCCTTGAGGACAGAAATTATCTCTTTTATGTTTGTTTCACCTGTGCCTAGCACACTGCCTACTGTATAGTACATACCTACTAAATTCCCTTTTCATCTGTAAAAAAAAATCCAAGTCTATATTTCTTATGTTTCTTGAAGGAAAGAACTGAAAAGAATTGGTTTAAATGTCTACTAAAAAGAGTGACAAAATAGTTGGATTTGCTCCTCGAATGGACAGACATAGCAGCCAAGGTCAACACTGGTTTAGAATATAAACTCATTAGTATAAACTTTGGGAAAAGGACAGGGAAAGATAATAAACAACATCACCTCATAAAACAGCGTGCAGTAGGGGAAGGTAATTCAAGTTTAGAGATGCTTGTCAAGAGACTCGACTAATTAAGGCCATTCCCAGGGCATTAGGGGATGAAACCAGAAAGGCAACAAACAGATGAAAGATAGAAAATGTCCAAAGAGATTTTTTTTGAAAGAAACTCTTTTCAGTATTATAAAGGGAAATGTAAGAGAAGAGAAAAACATGGATGGATTGCAGCCTACTTCACCCTACCCATCTGGAAAAAATCAGAGGTAAGTATTGGAGCATTTACTAAACTATACATGAACATATACATACATATACATATATGTATGCATACACATATGCTTATACATATATACACATGCACATACACATATATACATATGCATGTGCATATACACATACACACATGCATATGCATTTACATGTAGATATGGGGATATATGTGTATGTATGTGTGTATATATGTATGTATGCATATATATGCACATACATACACCCATATATGTGTGCATGCACATATATATGCACATACATACACCCATATATGGCTGTGGCATTGAAGATGAAACTTACTAACTTTCTTTTAGTCCTGAGGGGCAGGTAGAGAAGGCACCCTCCTCAGGACTAAACACATGGAGGAAACGTTGGTGAAGAGTGGCTGTGCTAGCTGGTTCATTTAAACATTTGAATTTGTTAGAGAGGATGAGATGAGGTAACTAATATTTATAGATCACTTTAAGATTTGCAAAGAGCTTTACATATATTAGCTCATTTGAGCCTCACAATAACCCTGAGGCAGAGGCACCATTAACTTCATTTTTACAAATGAGGAAACTGAAGCTTCAATATCTTGCCTGGGCACCTATGGTTAGGAAACCTCCAAGGTAGGATTCAAACTTGAATCTTCCTGAATCTCTAGAGCTCTATCCACTTTGCCCCCAGCTGCCTCTAAATGCAAAAACAAATTATCATTAAAAATCTTTTAAAATAAACAAGCCTTCCTTTGATATCTTATTTTTCTATACTTTCCTATTTTTCTTTTTCTAAAGGTTCTTGTTTTCTCTCTTTCACCTCTGTCGTATTTTCCTCTGCATTCTTTTTTGGAGGTTTTTTGCTCATATGATCCCTTTCAGATAACCAGAAAGAATCAATTACATTTTGTGAAACTAGAAGAATAAAAGACACATGTTAAATTTACTTTCATTATCAATATACAGAAGAATAAACATGCCAGACCACCTGACTCTACATAGCATAAGATGCCCAACTTTATATCACATTCTATTTTCACAGCATCAAGAAACCTTCTTTTAAAGTAGCTATGTCATTTCCTTTAGCACTGAATTCTAAAACATCTCACCTAATAGACTCCATAAAGTCAAGAGAGTAGAATGGACCAGGGAATAGAGGACTTTCCTTGGAGTCAGGAAGACCTGATATTGACTGCCCCCTGACAACACCATAGCAGTGTGGTCCTGGGTAAGTCATTCAACCATTCATTGCTCCCAGCTGACTTTCTAAAGCTATAAATGATTGCCAAGTTCTGAAACTACATGGGTGAAGATAGTTTCTGCACCATCATAGCTGTAATGGTAGAAAAAGGGTAGGAAAAAACATAGTTTTGTGTAGTTTGCTTCAAATTTGATGGAGCTATAAAGTCAAGTTTTGTTTTTAGAAAGAAGAGTTGCATTCCTCTCGAAGAGGCTTCTAGGGAGACATCCTTGCCCTATGGCCTCATAACTCACTTTTCACTGGCTAATATTTAAAAGCAGTGACAAAGAGCAGAGCAAAGGCTCTGAATTTGCCATCAGCCTAATTAAAACATTTAAAAAGCATTTAATTACAATATGCCAACCCACACAAATGTAAAGATCTTTCCTACAGAGACTAGGTGATGAATGGGAAGCATTTTTTAATCAAATGCTTGGCAAACTCGATAGGTTTTCTTGTTTGTAAACAACTATACTAATGCTAAACATATTTATTCACAACTTGACAAGAAATATAGCTCTGTAATTAATCATTTCCCTATCTAATGCAGACAAAATCAAAACAGAAACCCAGGACTTGTATCCTCTTCACACACTGAAATAGCCACATACATGAATAATTATCCGCATTATTGGGTATCTACACATGTGCCACCCCTTTCCTGGGAGGGGAGGGAAACAATATCATATCCTTGATGTGTGTTTCTAATCTCCATTGTTTTTACTTTCTATTTTAGCCAAAGAAATATCCAAGCGTGTTAAACACTCTCTATTGTGGACTATTAAAACCATTATTTCTAGTTATCTATTAATTACAGATTTTTCATATTTGTCTTCAATGTAAGATGCCTACTGTTATTAACTGCATGCTGCCTGAGTGGAAGTGGTAGTGCAGCAGATATTAAAAGGCCATGGGTTAAAAATCCAATTCTTTCCCCTCATACCTATAGCACTACTCCCAGCAAGGCTACCCAGGAATCAATGGTTCTACAATCAGACAGGAGACATGCCCTCACTTCTTCCAACATTCTCCATGTTTCCCAAGATGTGTCTGCTCTAATTTTCCCTTTTCTTCCCTTATGGGGCAGCTCCTCCTCCAATTTTGCTTCCCACTTTCCTATTCCTCACCTTCTTATCCAGATAGCTTAGTTCTTACTTTTTTTCAGTATCCATCTCTTTTTACCTCTGGTCCAGTGGCAGGGGAAGGCGGGACTTACTAGTACTTGAGTCAGAAAGCCCTGGAATTAAATCCTATCTCTGCAACTTGCTTCCTGTGTGGTCTTGAGCAAGTCATTTATCTTCCTTGGTTCTCAGTTTCTTAGTAGGGGAATCAAAAGAGGACGTTGAACTACATGATCTCCATAGTCATTTATTGGTCTATTTATGGCCCTATGAACCTTAGCCCTGCCTTGTTCACCAGGATCAAATCTCTACCCTTCCTTCTTGGTTCCTTCCATTTTGTACTTGGGAAACATTTTCATTGATGACTACCACCTTCTGTCGTAGAGCTCCTATTCTCATAGATTTCTTGGCCACTACTCTTTAAACTGTGTTGTTTCATCCAGTAGAATGAAAACTCTTTGCAGTCAATGACTCTTTGTTCTTGCATTTTTATCTCCAGGTTTAGCACAGTGCTCCACACATCTAAAGTAACTTAATAAATTGTCTCAGTATACCAGAACCAAATCACCAAACTACTTCCTGTATATCACCACGCGTCCTTCCCCCCACCCCCACCCCCACCCCAACTTGGGCAATCTATCATCCCCACTTCTTTCCGAGAAGAACCTTGGACTCTGCCCCTGGAATCAATTATAAGCTCTTATAGGATGAACTTTCAGCTTATCTTACCCACAATTGTGGCTACATGCCATATCCTGGTCATATGCCTACTATGCTTCCTCATCCACCCTGACATTCCAGCTCATCTTCAAGTAGGTAGACAATTTCTGGAGTTCTTTTGATTCACATGGCTTTTGTTAGCACCTTTGAGCATCATATGAAAGCCCAGACAGGAGGGAGGCAAAGAGGAAAAGGACAGAGGAATCTACCTCTTGAATTTCATGAATCTCTTTCACATTAACTTCCATCCAATTGACACCCCTTTGTTGAAACAGTCCCCTCCATGACCACTAATACACTTTATTGCTAAATCCAAAGAGCTATTGCTAGTTCTTCTCTTCTTTGACTTTGGCAGCATTCAACACCGTTGGCCACTCCTTCCACCAGGATACTTAATTTTCCTTGACTTCTATGACAATGACTCTTCATAATATTCCTCCTACCTCTCTGATTCTTTTTTTCATTTTTCTTGTTAGTTCTTCATCCTTTTCCTATGCCTTTTCTGTGGGTGTTTAACAAGGTCATTTCCCTGAACTTATTCCCTTCTCTCTCTTTTTTGTATTTGGATCTACTCCAAACATTTCTACTTTGGAGGCTGATGATAGTAACCACCCAACATGAAACCTCAAAGCCATATTAATTCTTTTCTTTCTTTGTCTCACTCCACCCATATTCAGTGAAGCACAAGTCTTATTAATTGTGCCTCAACAACATTTCTCAAGCTATTCCCTTCTATTATAAGCTTATGTGTTCAGACTATGAGGTCCTTAAGTAGACATTATAATGCTTTATGAACTCTGATGATTTGCCATTCTAATCCATTATTCACAGGGCTGCTAACTTAAGCTTTTTATTCATTCATTCATTCCTTTGTTTGTTTATTTGTTTATTTATTTTTAGTTTTCAACATTCACTTCCACAAGTTTAAATTTTCTCTGCCTACCTCATTGCCCCCCTCCCCAAGACAGCATGCTATCTGATATAGGCTCTACCTATACATTCTTATTAAACATTTTCCCAGTAATCATGTTGTATTCACATTAGTTATGCTGTATTAAAGTACTTTCTAATACACAAATCTTATCTCATCAACTACCCTTCCCTGTCCCCTATCTGCTAACCCCTTTAAAACTGGTTGAAGTTCCACATAGCCTACATATTACCTCCTTATTCTGGTACTTGAGGCCCTCTAGCCTAAGCATTTACTGTTATTTTATGGTTCTCTGCTTTGTATTCTATACTCTATCCAAACTGGACTACCAGCAATTTCTCATTCTTACCCTACAATCTTACATGTCTATGGATTTTCTCTCATCATCTCCAAAGCCGGGGAGGAAAATAGTTCCTTCTCTTTCTTTTGAAATATCTGTCTCTCTGTCTCTGTCTGTCTGCCTGTCAGTCTCTCTTTCTCTCCCCCATTTCTCTGTCTCTGTCTATATATCTCTGTCTCTCTGTCTCTCTCCCATCTCTCTGTCTCTGTCTCTCTCCCCATTCATCCCTCCCTTCCTCCCTTTCCCCCCTCCCAAATGACCAAATCAGGAGCCACTTCCTACAAGAAAACTTCTCTCTGTGTCCTCCTTCAGTTGCAATTGATCCAAAATGGCTGATTGTACTTTTCATAATCTCTTTTGCATCTCAGTTACTGGTATTTGTGTCTATTACCTACAGATAGATTATAGGATCCTTGTGAGCAGAGACTGTATAATATTCATGTGTCCCCAGCATTTAGTACAATAGCTCACACTAGTATGAGGTTCATTAATGTATGTTGTTGAACTGAATTGAAAATAAGTCAACTGTCTTAATTATGTAATGAATAAGGGGAAGTCTCCTCACTAGTGCATGATTTATGAGCATGTACTGTTCTGAGGCTCATTAGTGTTTATTTAACATGTATTTAACAGATGTGTCTGTATTAACACAATTAAATATCTCAAAATTATATCAAGTATTAGCTTCTTTGTCTATAAAAGATTAGTTGGTTTTTATCATTAAACTTTTTGCCCTGTGGGATTTCTACCTCATTTCCCAAATGTCATTCTAGGAACACTATAACATGGAGCAATTAAACATGGAATTCACTGCAAAGATTAATCTTGCTTTTGAAATTTGAGGCTAACCAAGAGGAAGCTACTTGAACTTAGATAAAAGAAGTCTATCTCAGCAAAGGAAGGACAATGACTTGCTTTCTGAAGTTACCATATATTTAGGAGGAGTTCATCATTCAAATCAATCATACCCATGTGCAATCTAATACATTTGATATTAGAGGAAAGTCAATGAAGTACTTCATATTAGTAGAGAAAAACCTCTGGACTTGGAATCCAGAATTCTGGGTTTCAATCCCATCCTTGCCACTTGCCAGGATTCTGAGCCAAGGGAGGTGATTTAAAATCTCTATGGCTAGGTTTCTAATCTATAACATGAGGATGGTAATATCCCCTGAACTAGCCCACTTCATAGGGTTGACATTGATGCTATGGGATAATATTTAGGCTTTTCCCTTCTTCCCTCTGATTTCTCTTACATTTGTCTTGTATACATTTACATATAATTATTTATTGACATGTTGTCCAAAGCATAAGTCCAGAATTTAGTCCCCTGAGAACAGGAGCTATTTTGCTTTTGTCTTTGTAGCCTCAAAATCTAGCTTGATATACGGCAGAAACACTAACTATATGCTTATTGCTTGATTGTTTAAAGCATTTTTATTCTCTTTTATTGTCTATTATATGACAGGAAGGCACTGTGCTAAGCAGTAGGGATACAAAGAAGGCAAAAGACAGTCCCTTGTATCAAGGAGCTCACATTCTAATTGTAAAGGGCTATGCCAAGGTCCGCTTTGGCAATTGGGGATAGTAGACAAATCCTACCAGTTTTTGAGCTAAGAAACTGAATGATTCTGAGTACTCATTTGAATTATTTCAACTTCAGAAGGAAGAAAACATTTAGTCCCACTGGTATCACACAGAGCACAAAATGTCTCCAGAAGTCAGACAAAAATGCCATTTCAACATAGTTGTCTACAGTTTCATTCCTTAAAGAATAGATAAAATAATTACAGTAAGTGATCTTTTTCTCTTCAGAAGGGCTGTCACATGAAAGAGGGATTTGATTGGTTCTTCATGGCCCCAGTGGGCAGAGCTAGGAGCATTACAAAATGGAGCAATTAAATAAGAAATTCACTCTAAAGATTAATCTTTCCATTAAAATTTCAGATTGGCATAGAAGTAGCTCCTTTCAATTTCAAGAAAATGTTGTATGATAAAGGAATGAAAATGGATTTTTGAAATGATATACTTTGATCATAATTTGTTAACAATAAATTATCAATAAGTATTAATAAAAGTTGCAGAAAAACAGACATGTTGCTATAAGAAAAAACAAAACAAAACTGTCTAAAATATTCCGGTTATCCCACTTGCTATTTATCTGAGCACAGACAAATCATTTGATCCCCCTCAGCCTCAGTTTCTTCATCTGTACATAAAGGTATTTGACTAGATGAACACAGGATCATGGATTTAGAATGAAAATGTCATTAGATGATCACTTAGCCCGGCCATCTTACCTGACCCCTAAAGTCTCCTCCAGTTTAATCAGTGTCCTAATATGAATTTTCCAGGCACGGTGGAGGTAGTAGATTTTCTCTCATCATGGGTCTTCATGCTGAAGTTGAAAGACTATTTGTTCTATAGAGGATGCTCCTTCTGCTATGAGTAAGATTAGATGGCCTTTGAGGTCCCATCCCACTCTGGAATACCATTATTCTTTTCTTAGCAATGACATGCAAGTTGTGCTGTATTTGAACCATTCCTCTGCAACCTTATCGAATCCCCAGAAATTTGTACTGTGAAGAAAGAGGTCACTAAGGAAAGGTTAATTTCTAATCCAGCCCCTGTGCCACTGACCACAAATTTAGAATCAATCAAGTTAGAATGGAAATACACTTGGGTTTTAGGAAAGTTAATTTTAGATATTGTTTGAATTCTCGGAAGCAAGTTGAGTCATTGTGGAATGAATGTGTGGTGGTTGAAAATGCTTTCATTATCACACTGCATACTGTCAGTAGTCTTTTGTGACTGCTGCAGAAAGATAGCCTTACCTAGAATCCAGTGTTAGCCCCAGCTTGGCAGACCTTTCTGATTAAGCAACTCAGTTTAATCCCTTGATTCCATTTCTTTCTCCTGCAAACATTTCTAGGCAATATGCTGATATTTTTCCAAAAGAAAGAAATGAAGGCCATATCTTATGTGCCAGAAGACACATTGGGGCTCTTCCCACAACTTAGATTTCTTGGATTGTTGGAGGCTATTTGAAAAAGAAGTCAACACATGAGTTTGTACAATGTTGGCATGCGGGTCTTAAAAGCTGATGCTAAAATCTCCTTTTGTAGTCTGGGGAAAATAAGCCCCAATTAAATGCCATGCAACAGATTAAAATGAACTTACAATTAACTTTTAATGGAATTTTCATTTATTTTGATGAAATTTTTATAAGGTTTATTACCCTCTGAATCCCAGCTTAACTTTATCTGTTCATTGAAATTTTAATTAATGATTCTTTGCACATAGTAGGAATTACAAAATATTAAACTGAATTGAATTAAATGAGTATCTGTTATATGTAACACACTGTTTTAGGCAGCTAGGGGGTGAAGAAATAAGACAAATAAACAAAACAGTAGCTGTCTGCAAAGAACTTTCCAGGAACTGAAGACAATGACTTGAATTCATACATTCATTCATTTAGCTTTAATTAAGCACTTACGATGTGTCAGACACTGACCAGTTGCTGGGGAGACAGACAAAATAAATAACAGCTCATGCCCTCAAGGAGCTTACATTCTATTAAGGAGAAATCTTATATTCTACCACACACATATACACCCACATTTATATATTTATATGCATATATATGTGTGTGTGTACACACAGCACACACACACACACACACACACACACATATATATGGATTATATACAGATGTATGCACATTATATATAGAGAAAAAAGAAAGAGAAAACAGAGGGTGACACAGTAAGTGGTAATGAATGGGCAACCCCAATATAATATAACTAGTTACAATGGTTACTTTTTGCTCATTAAGAAGAATATGACAACAATTTTTGTTAAGTATTTTGAGAGATTTTCTTAGAAGTGACAGAAAGTTTAACTGTAAAGTAAAATTCTGTCAGTGTTGAAGAGATGGAATTGTTTTTGATGAAATATTTCCTGCAGCCTCCAGCTCTCTCCCATATAAGGTCTTTTCTGACTGCGCCGCCCCCCCCCCCCGCCTATTAGCTCTCCCTAACTGAAATGACCTTTTTAAAAATTTTTTAATTTGAATTTACTTATCTGTACATGTACTGCTTCCCTCAACCCTAGTGGAATGCAATCTCCTGAAAGACAAGGACTGTTTATTTTTGTCTTCATATCCCCACACCCACACGAGCTTAGTACATTTCATCAATATTGGAAACTGGATTTTTGTTTGGTTTTTGTTTTTTGGAGACAATTGGGGTTAAATGACTTGCCATGGTTTACACAGCTAATAAATATCTGAGATTACATTTGAACTCAGGTCCTCCTTCCTCCAAGTCCAGTACTCCTAACTTCCCCAGAAACTGATTTCATTCCCCACTGACATTGTGCCCTCTCCTGATTCAGATGGGTAACTGGTTTCCAATATAGAGTCTCCAAAGTTGCCTGTAGACTGAGAGGGGAGAGAGGGGCTCACATAATCTCAAAATGTCAGCGACTGGACTTGAACCCAAATCATTCTGACTTTTCGGTAAGTTTTTTAACTTCTAGAACAGCAGTTCTAAAAGTGCAGGAGTTTCCCTTGAGCCTCTCAGGAAGTCCAGGAGGTCAAAATCATTTCCATAGTCATACCAACATATTATTTTCCTATTTACTTATTTGTTTATATTAAATGGATCCCTTCTCCCTTCCTTACCTGCTCTTTCCTAACTACATATCTATATGAGACCAGACTTTCTTCATTACTTCAACGAAAACTGTATCTTGTTAACAGATTGAATCAGAAGCAGATAGAAGAACCCAGTAGATCAACAGTTGTCCTCTAGGTGGCGCCATCATTACCAGAGTGCCAGACCCAGAGTCAGGAAGATTCATTTCCCTGAAGTCAAATCTGCCTCAGAGTCTAATGAACAGTATGACTCTGGGCAAGTCACTTAACCCTTTCGGCCTCAGTCTCCTCATCTGTAAAATGAGCCAGAGAAGGAAATGGCAAGCCGTTCCAGTTGTCATTGACAAGAAAATCCCACATGTGATCATGGAGAGTTGGACACAACTGAAAAAATGAATATTAGCAAAGATGAATAGTTGAGTGTTTTCTAGAAATGAGGGTTTTACTTAATTTCATTTTAAAAATTTGGATTGATATATTTTGCATTCATTCATTCATTCATTCATTCATTCATCTATTCATGCGTTTGCTTGCTTGTTTGTTTATGTTAAATGGATTCCTTCTCCCTCCCTTACCCAGAAAAGAATAAAAAGTAGTTCAGTAAAACTAACCGATGCTTCCATCCAGTCTGACAATCCACACACCTTTTAGCTTCCATAGCCCCTCATCTTTCTAAAGAAGAGAGGGAAGACGTTTTTGCCGTATCTTTCTTAGGAGAAAATTTCTAGAGTAGATGACATTATAATTACCCGCTATTCAGTTTTCTTTCATGTTAATTTTTGATTGTTGCATCCCCTCGTTGTACATGAAGATCATGGCTTGAGAGGTATTTTTCTCACTTTTGCTTACTCCATGTTGTATCATTTTAAGTCTCGCCCTGTGTTCTTCATATTCAACATTTATAACGGTGCAAAAATATTCCTGTACATTTATATGCCACAATTGGTTGGACCATTCCCCAATCAATGACCATCTACTTTTTCTAATATGAGGGCATTAAAAGATCCAAGTTAGTCTTTTTATTTTCATGAAGCATGAGGAAAGGAAGGCATAAGAGGTGGGGATCCTGTGGCC
>CM053599.1:26737747-26747747 GCA_028646575.1 Pseudocheirus occidentalis | reverse complement strand
CCTGCGAGATAATGCCACAAAAGATATAAGGAAATATCCATGCCACCCATATAAAAGGCCATACTGTACTAGCTGTGTGACCTTGGGCAAGTCACTTAACCCCAACTGCTTTGCTTTCTCCCCTCAAAAAAGGGCCATATTGAACAGCAGACCATTTATTTATGCCCTTAATTTGGCAATGAACCAACTATTGGCCTGACCAAGTGAAAAGTTTGACTGAATTCCCAAATACTGATGGAAATCAATTTTAAAGTTCTTTCTCAGTCCATTCCATATAAGTGGTGAGCTTTTACAACTAGCCTAAAGTGATTGCCAATTAATAAAACAAAGTCTGAAAAATAATCTCATCTTTTCCCATTCTTATGATAGAAGAAAAATAGTCTAAATGTACTTGTAGCATCTAGTCACATTCATCACTTAAACTTACTGCATTTCTACTCTGTGTGTGTTATATGTGTAACTATTTATTTTTCTGTTTTCTCCCTAGTAGAATCTAAGGTGTTTGAGGGCAAGAACTGTGTTTCATGGGTTCTTTGCCCTTTCTTTGTATCCCTAGCACTTAACACAATGCGTGGCACTGGGCATGTTCAATAATTATTTGCTGATTGTTAGATGAGGGATGATATATCATAGAGTCCAATACAAATTGGAAGCTGATTAGTAAGTGTCCCTTATCCTCATACGACTGCCATTCACATGGTGATTGTTAAAAAGGACCCTAACCCTTTTCCTGAAATGCAACAAGGCTGCCCAGGAACCTTACAATCAGGAAAGATGTAAGGTGGCCCTCAATAACATCACTTTCCATATACCACGGTATAGCACAAAATCTGTCTCAATACTTTTCCATTATCTAATTCTCAGCTTTGGCTCCTTCTCAGCTCATGTCAATCACCTGATTTAGGGATGCTTCTATCCCTCTTTAGGATATGTTTCATCTCCATGGGGTTTAGGCCATGACCCAGAAATCCCAGGAATGGATGGGGAGTTTTGGTTTTTTTGGGTGTAGAAAAACAAGAATAGTCCCAGAATTGGATGGGTGGTGCTTTGGGGGGTGCAGTGGAACAAGGACAGAAGAGACAAGGATATCTCCCTTCATCCTCTCTGCCTTTTTGTTCACTCATCGTTTCCTCTAAAAGAGGAATTAGGGACCTTAATGTGAACATAGCAGGTTTAACTATCCAAGTTATACTAGATTATCATGGGCTAGTAATATAGCTGAACTGAAGTGAGTTTAAGTGTACAGATCCCCAAATTTGACTTGAGATCTTAACTCAGAAAATGGCAATGGCTCCAAATCACCAAGCAGGCAAAGTTGGTTCCTCTTGTTCTCTCAAAGTCTGCTCCAATCCACATTTCTGCCTCTTCTCACTTGAATCATTAACAACACAGAGGACTCTCAAGTTTCCCTTTATTTGTTCTCTAACTCTCTGTAAGGCATCGACTCAATTTAGACCTGAGATCTCAAACTTTTCAGAGCCAAGACCCAAATCAGGTCTTTCCTAGCCTGGGTACTGAAGTCAGTGTTGATGTCATTATCTGGAAAATGGAAGAATGAATATTTGTTCTTTTCATCAGAGTATTGTAAGGTAAATAAGATATAAGACCTTCTCTGACCATTAATAGGCCTGTGTGCCCAGCTATAATACATCCTGAATCACACAGAGCCTTTTGGAGGAGAAATTTGCTTAAAGAGAAGCTTGTTTAGGGAAGATTTACTTGTAAGAAGACTAATATATGTAGTCATATTTGGTATTTTGCTTTGGTGGTTTGCTTATGGTAAGGACTGTTTGATTTCCTGTTTGAGACTCTGAGTTAGCCATATGTTAGAGCCCTCTGACTACTCAGATATTGTCTGTGTGTCCTCAATCTAGTGATGTATGTCAAGTGTATAGCAATATTGCTTTGCTCAGACAGCTGGAACCCTTTCTATTGGTCTTTGTGCTAATATCCCTGGTTCGTATTTTCTTTGTATTTTCTCCACATTCAGGGTGCTGACCTTTCCCCTGAATTAGTGAATGTAATTAAAAGTAGGATTGTTAACCGCTTTTTGAGCAGTCTTTCCTTTAAATGTAGATCAAAGAACCTAGCAGCCATGCTTGGCATGCTAGGGTGCTTGCTGTTACAGGTATGCTGTAAGGGGCTGGTTTTCAGTTGGGTGGAGGGGCCTCAAGATAGACAGCATGGCAAAGAGAAGACTGCACTAGACTTAAAATCAGGAAGAACTAGATTTGAAGAACATTTTAGATGATTGTTTGGGCAAATTTCTCTTAATTTCTTCTTCTATAGAAAATTAAGATAATAGCACCTTCCTTACGAGGTTTTTAAATTTTTTTAAATTAAGAATCAATGAAGAAATAATCTTTATAAAGTGCTCTGCACACATTAAAGAGCTCTACAAATGAAAGCTACTGCCACCATTGTCATCATCATCATCATCATCAGCAGCAGCAGCAGCAGCAGCGGCGGCAGCAGCAGCAGCAGCATCATCCTCATCATCCTCATCATCACTATCATCATATTGTTCAAGTGTTCCTGGCCTCTTTCAATCAATCAATAAGCATTCATTAAACACCCACTATATGCCAAACACTGTGTTATGTTCTAGACAGACAAAAAATAGGCAAAAAACAGTCCCTTCCCTCAAAGAGTTCCCAATATAATGCCTTTTTCAAGCTGCCCCATCTAATAAGATACATGATGATTATTGTGGAAGTGCTTTGTAAATTAGATAAAAATGAATTATAATGGCTAAAAAGTCCCTTCCAATTATGTAGTTCTATTATTTTGACCACCACCTATTTTTAATACAACCCTATACCCTCAGTATTCTTGATAAAACAAAAATAAGTTTTACTTAGGGAAAAGATAAAAGCTGTCATAGAACTCTGAATTTAATTGAAATCACAGATCCGTGGAAGGTCTCCTGCATCCTAGTAATATTTCCTGGTTTTCATTAAAAATAGAAATACTGGAGTATCCTAACAAGTTTTATTTTCATAAACTCTCCATCCCAATTGACCTTCATTCACTTTCCCCATACATGATAATTTCCTGATGTGACATTCCTTCCAGTGTGATCTGTTTATATACAAGGCAGTGCACACAAAATTATAATCTATGGTGCTTTACCTAATGACTTGAGACAGTGTCAAGTATACAGTTATTACCTTAGTTCTGGTGAATTGCACCATTTTGAAGGAATAAATGTAAAAGTGTGAGTGCCAAATCATTTTTTGAAATAGACTTGTGTCAATCTGCTTTCCTTCCTAGGAGTACAAAGCTATTTTAACCTAATGGTCTAAAGGGAAAAAAGCTGCTTTGGGATTCTTGTTTCTTAACTTGTTTCTTAGCCCGTGATTCAGCATTTAGCAATAACTTTCTACATGAAATAAGAATTAGAATTATTTCATGAATATGAATTCACCAAAATATTCTCATGGGTAAATGGAATCCCTTGCTATTGTAAGACCATTTAAGATGTCTGTTATAATGAAACAATTTCTCATGGCATGCTTAGCTCAAAGTCTCACTTAAAATAAGTTCCTGGCTCCAAAATCTTATCTTCAGCATTTCTCGCATTCATCGCCTTTCTTCTACTCATAGAATTGCTCTTCCAGCTTTTTTCTCCACCACCTCTCAATTGAACTACTGTCTGAGACTCCTAATTGGTCTAGTTTCTACTTCTTTTTATAATTAATCCTCAGCAGAGCTGCCAAGCTGACTATTCCTAAAATGTGGATCAGATCAGATCATGCTTCTCCTAACACATCTCCAGCAGTTCCTTATTATGCCATGGTAAAATAGGAAATCCCTAGCTTGCAATCTAAAACTCTCCACAATGGAGCACGATAAAAGGTGCAGTCAGACTACTTTGATAAATGTTCCCCATATATGACAGCTTATCACCAAGCTCTATGTCTTTACCCAAGTGGTCCTAACACCCAGAATGCTCTCCTTCACTTCTGTCTAATAAAATTCTTAGCTTCCTTAGCATCTCAGTTCAGGTGCCATTTGCTACATGAGACATTTCTGAATTTCCTCAGCTGTTAGTGCTATCACTCTATTCAGATTGTTCTTCAGTCATGTCAACCATGTCTTCTTGACTCCATTTGGGATTTTCTTGCCAAAGATACTAGAATGGTTTGCCATTTATTTCTCCAGCTCATTTTACAGATGAGGAAACTGAGGTAAATAGGGTCAAGTGATTTGCCCAGGGTCACATAGTAGATGTCTGAGGCCTGATTTGAACTCAGGAAGATGAGTCTTCCTGACTTCAGGACTGGCAGTCTATCCACTGTGCCACCAGGCTGTTCATCTATTCAAATTGTGTTTGATTATTTTTGCATATGAAATGTATTTGGTTATCTGTGTGCATGTATCCTCTTCTAACAGAAGGTAACTCCTTGATGGCAGGGGAATTTCATTTTTGTCTTTTTAGCCCTAGTGTCTTGTACTTAGTACCCACCAAATAAGTGTTTATTAACATTAACATTATGGGGGTGGAGCTAAGATGGTGGCATAGAAGCAGCAAAGTTCTGCAGCTCCCACACAGCCACCTGAAATACCCATAAAATATGACTCTAAACACATTTTAGGGTTCCAAAACTCACAAAAATACAGAAAATACATCTCTCCCTGAAGGCAGCTTGGCAGGAGGGGCTCATTGCTACAGGCTGGGAGAAGAGGCCAGCCCAGCCTGAAACCATGGCCTGGCCCCAGGGTGGTGGGGAAAAGCCACAACTGTGGCTACAGGAGTCTATGGGACTATGGGCAAGTGGATCAACAGCATCTGGAGCAATCTCCACATTTATCAAGCCAGGAAAAATAAGGCTAAGAGAAAGGTCAGTAGAATTCAAGCTAAATTTGGGGGGAAAAAAGCAGCCCAGCCAAACTGCCCCTCATGGCCTGGGGATCACGGGGGGAAGGAGGGCAAAAGCAATTGATCAAAGGCTAAGGGCTCTTGCGTTGAGTGGCTTGGATCCAGATTATGGTCTTGGGTGGTGGTCCTGGGGTGCACTTTCAGGAAACCAAAGCTGGTGGGGCTGCAGCACCCACCTAATAGCTCCGGGAGCTGTGAAAACCCCAGCAGTTTGGGTCAGAGTTTTTCCCCCTGGAAGCAGAGTGCCACAGAGCTAAAAAAAATCAAGAAATTAATTGACTGGCCAATATGAGGAGAAGGAAGTAAAGTAAGAAAAGTAATCTAACGCTAGAATCCTTTTTTGGGGACAAAAAGGATCGAATTATGGAGTGGGAGGAAGACAGCACAGTCAGAACCTCCACACCAAATGTTTCCAAGATACATGAAGATTGCCTACAAGCCATAGATTGACTTAAAAAGGATTTTGAAAACCAAATAAGAGAGGTGGAGGAAAAATAGGGAAGAGAAATGTGAATGATGCAAGAAAGAGTCAACAACCTGACTGAAGAGAAAAAACAAATTAACTCATCGCAAAAGAGGCCCAAAAAAGCCAGTGAGGAGAAGAATGAATTACAAAGTCAAGTTTGCCAGATGGAAAAAGAGTCTCAAAAGCATTCTGAAGAGAATAATTCCTTCAAAATTAAAGAGGAGCAAATGGAAGCAAATGATTTTATGAGAAATCAAGATACTATTAAACAGATACAGAAAAATGAAAAAAATAGAAGGTAATGTAAAATATCTCCTTGAAAAAACCACTGAACTGGAAAAAAGATCCAGGAGAGACAATTTGAAAATTGTTGGTTTACCTGAAAGCCATGACCAAAAGAAGGACTTGGAAAGCATCCTTCAAGAAATTCTCAAAGAAAATTGCCCCCATGTTTTAGAATCAGAGGGCAAAATAGAACTTGAAAGAATTTACCTATCACCTCTGGAAAGAGATCCCCAAAATAAAACTCCTAGAAATGTTATAGCCAAGTTCTGGAACCCCCAGTTAAAGGAGAAAAATATTACCAGCCAAGAGGAAACAAATTGAATACTGTGGTAACACAATTAGGATAACCAAGGATCTGACAGCCTCTACATTGAGGGATCAAAGGGTCTGGAATATGATATTCTGGAGATCAAGGGAGCTGGGATTAAAACCAATAATCACCTACCCAGCAAAATTGAGTATAATGTTCCAGGGGAAAATATGGTCATTCAATGAGGTGGAGGACTTTCAAGCGTTATTGCTGAAAAAACCAGAACTGAACAGAAAATTTGACACTCAAACACAAGAAGCATGAGAAGGTAAACATGGGAAAGAAATCATAAGGAACTTATCAAAGTTGAACTATTTACATACCAATATGGAAAATTATAATAGTAACTTATGAAACTTTTCTTAGTATGAGGATAGAAGAAGGCAATACAAACATATATACATATGTATATATATGCATATATGCATATAATTGTATATATGTATATATATGTATACCTACATATATGTCTATATAGGAGGCTATATATGCATATGAATACATATCTGAGCATATGTGTATATGTGTACATAGAGGGTACAGGATCAATTGAATATGAAGGGATGATACTTTAAAAGGTGAAATTCTGAGGTGGGAGAGCACTAGAATGAAAGGAGACCAGAAGAGACAAAATTGGGTTAATCATTCCATATAGAGGAGGCAAGGGATAACTGTTACAAATTTACTTTCATTTACTCTCATTGAATTTGGCTTAGGGAAGGAACATCACAAACTCTAAACTGGGTATCATGCCACACAGGAGAGTAGGGGAGACTGGGATGAGAGGAGGGATGATAGAGGGGAGAGGAGGATGGGGAGGAGGGTTGCTGGAAGCACACACTTCAGTAAAGAGACAGGGACAGGTTAGAGAATAGAACAAGGTGGGAGGGGGGGCAGTGTTGGATAGGAAGGAGGGACATATAATCAGCCTCTCACAGTAAGTCCACTGTGGAGATGTGTAATTACACATGTATAGCCTGTATTCAATTGCTTGTCCTTTCAGTGGGGGTGCATGACAAGGGAGGAACCAAGAATTTAAAGCTCTATAATCAAATGTTAAGGAAAAAAATGCATATATATATATATATATATATATATAATTATCATTAACTACATGCAACTGGGAATTTAGATATACAGGTATGGGGGTAGGGAGACTCTCCCTGGCCTACCAAAAACTAAGAGGGATGTTGAGGGAGGACTTAGAAGACAGCAGATTGGGGGAGGGTCTCTACAGAGGGATTGCTGTTTTGGGAATGGGGGTTGGGAAAGACGGGGTAAAATTCTGTAACAAAATCTGGTGGAAATGAATGATGTAAACAAGAACATAAATAAAATAATTAATTAAAAACATTAACATTGTGCAGAAAAAGCATGGATTGGCAGTGTCCAAAAACTCTGTACCTGGAATGTTTCAATAATAGGTTTGCCCTGTGTTTGAGCTCACTACATTTTAGCATTGATTCACCCATCAGGGGAAAAAGATACTGATTTTCCATAACAGAATTTCTTGAATTTGTACATCATTATCTCTTTAACATCATGTATCAATCAACAAACATTTATTGTCTACCAGGTGGCAGATTTTTAATTAGGAATAGGGACTTAAAAAGATAAGTCCTTGCCCTCAAGAAGTTTACATTCTATTAGAGGAAGAGCAGATGCACATACAAGTACATATAACACATGGTATATGCAGGGGATGGGGAAAAGCTGAGATTTTCATCCTCCTAAAAACAAAAGCATGTAGACCTTTTCACAATTAGAAATCAGTTGGATCTTTGCTGGCCTTACATTTGTGTTGAATGATGTTTTGTGGAGTTCTGCATTGATCATGCCTTGCACAACTCCTAGTAGCACAGCCCAAAATATTCAATGATTCAGGTTCATAAAATGTGGATCAGATCAGATTAAGCTCCTATTAAAACATATTCTTAACCATCAAAATAGTCCAACAATATAACAGGTTGCCTAAGGAAGCATCATCACTGGAAGTGGTCAAACCTGTCACAAGTGACCATCTCTCATGGGTTCTGGAGGAAAGATTTCTATATTCCCAATGGGTTGGATAAAATGAGCTCTAAAGCCTCTGTAAAATGAAAGTTTGCAATTTGACATAAGAACATTATCTCACTAGATCCTAAGTACAAAAGTTCCTTCATGAAGATTTAACTGATTGTCCCCAGTTGAAGAAGACTTCTCAGTTCCCAATTTTTATCAGAACCTATCCTTCTGCAAGGATTTTACTCTCAGTAGCTTTTCAACTCTTGAGAGCATGTACACAGTGGTACTCTAGGTCAATTGAATGAATATTGAATGTTCTGGACAGTTTGGGAAAAAATGATCATTTGCCCAACACATGAAGAGGGTTAAGGTTTATAAATCCTGGAGAGCTAGGAATGGGCCAGTAATGGGGAACATTACATACCAAACAGAGAACATCAGATTTGATCCTGGAAGTGATAAGGAACCATAGGAGCTCAATGAGTTGAGGTGGGGTTACATGGGTGGATCTGTACTTGAGAAAAAATAATTTTGGCTGCCAAATTGAGGATGTAGTGGAGTGGGGAAGAGTTGAGACAGGGAGATCATTCAGAAGCTCATCACTACTATTGTGGTAATAAGTATGAGGGTCTGAAGAAGGCCTTCATCACTTGCAGACCACACAGGTGAGAGATTTACCACCACTCCTCCCTACACACACATACACACACACACACACACACACATACTTTCATCTCTTTTCATAATTACTATATTTTACCACATAATTGTCACCATTGCATGAAAATCACACTGTTTTTCTTTTTCATTCCAAAAATTGGTTTATAACATTCAGTGAGTAATCATTGCATGGTATAATTCTGTTCATCATGCCTCTTAAAAGTTAAGAAGAACAGCAATGTATTCACTAGTGGCATATGGATACGTATTTGTCCCTGCACATTGGGAGCCACAAGCCTAGACTTCTCCGTGCATTTGCATTGTTAAGTATTCAATTTTAATGTATATTCATGAGTATTATGTGCATTCTAATCTTGCATTAAAGACAGTTTAGTAATAAATATTGTTTTAAGTAATACTGGCACAAGTGTTTTCAAGCTTCACAGAATGGTCGCACCTCATTTTTTTGCAAGATGGCATAAAATCTGTGATGATTATGCAGTGAAATATGGTACATGAAATGCTCTGGATATTTATTGTTCTGGAGCCCATTGGTCAAAACAGTGGTCAAGTCTTGAAAAGCCATTGAATATAGGGCTGAACAGCAACAAGCGTAACTGACAGATGGGCTCAGGGAGGCTGAAAGGGAAGGATTCATTAGTAAGAATCAGTCAAAGGTGTCAAGAAAGCCCAGCTAAAAAAGACAGAAATAATGCTCAGAGTTCCCAGAGAAGTTCTAGAACTTTTCCTGCCTGAGTCTATGTGCAGATACTAGAATTGCAGAATGTAATGGAAAAGGCAATGGCTGATTTCCAAAGCTGCCAACCAGGAAAGGGGAGATTGTGATTTGATTTGCAGAAAGAATAAGGAAAGAAACAAACAGTATCCCCCATATGGCACTGTATGCCCCTTTGATTAGTGCTGTAGGCACCAAGAAAAACCATAGCATTGACCATATATCAGTCAAGTAAGATCAATGGGAAGAGTAATTCAACCAACTAATGTATCCTCTGTCACCTTGATCTATGAAGATATGACAAAAGAAAGGGGGGAGGGATGGACTTCTTAATTTCTGAACACTGCCTCTTTCCTTAAACAATGATATTAATTAGAGGAAGAAAGGAAGTAGGTGGAGGGGATGGACGGCTAGCATTGGGACCCAGATAAACTGTGTTCAGGCCCTGGCTCTAACAGAGACAGTATGATATGAGGCAAGTGACATAAATTCTTAGTCACAGACAAGCTACAGATCTGTATCTGCACAGAAGAGAATTACCATCCTGCAAGTGGCTCTCCATCATCATCACCACCATCATCATCATCATCATCATCATCACCACCACCACCACCACCGTCATCATCATCATCATCATCATCATCATCATCATCATCA
>CM053599.1:26711320-26737647 GCA_028646575.1 Pseudocheirus occidentalis | reverse complement strand
GTCACATTCAACTCTTTGTTACCCCATTTAGGGTTTTCTTGGCAAAGATGCTGGAGTGATTTGCCATTTCCTTCTCTAGCTCATTTTATAGATGAGGAAACTGAGGTAAACAGGTAAAGGAATATGAATCTTCCTGACTCCAGCCTTGGTACTCTATTAACTACACCACTTAGCTGCCCTACTCAAATTTATAGATAAGGTAATTGAGGGAACCACAGGTTAAGTGTCAAGGTCACATAGCTAAGTAGCAAAGGCTAAATTTGGACTCGGGTTTCCCTGACTCCAGGTCAAGGTCTCTGTCCACTGAGCTACCTAGCTGTTTACAAGAAATCACAACTCTAGACTGTATATCTATTTCCAAACACATGTAAATAAATATGGGGAACACACATGCATATATGTTCATGGATATATAAAATATATTTATGAATGTATATATACATGTGTGTACAAATACATACATACATACATATATAAACCTACAATATACATTGTGTAAATGTGTCAACACAGATATGTATATTCATGTGCACATACATGCCTATTGCTGTTGTTCAGTTGTGCCCTCATTTGAGTCTTCTTAGGAAAGATACTGGAGTTTTCTGCTATTTTCATCAGCTCATTTTACAGATGAGGGAGCTAAGGCAAACAGGGTAAGTAATAAGTAATTTGCCCAAGAGCACACAGCTAGTGAGACCAGATTTGAACTCAGGAAAATGAATCTTTTCTCTCTCTCTCTCTCTCTCTCTCTCTCTCTCTCTCTCTCTCTCTCTCTCTCTCTCTTTCCGTCTCTGTCTCTTTTTATCTTTTCCTCAGTCTTGGGTTTCCCTCTACATGTGTATGCATATCTACACATATGCCTATATTCATATAGTTTGCGTAATCCACAGCCATATGCCTCTCTCTCTGTCTCTGTCTCTGTCTCTGTGTATCTGTCTCTCTCTCTCTCTCTGTCTCTGTCTCTCTCTCCTTCCCTCCCTCCCCACAGACACACACAGACATAATCAAATGAAATAATATTTGTAAAGCACTTAGCATAATGCCTGGCACATAGTAGGTCAGTGGTTCTCAACCTGTGGGTTGTTCAATTTAAATACATCCTGCATATCAGATATTTACATTATGATTCATAACAGTAGCAAAACAACAGTTATGAAGTAGCAACAAACATAATTTTATGGTTGGGGGTCACCACAACATGATGAACTGTATTAAAGGCTTGCAGCATTAGGAAGGTTGAGAACCACTGCAGTAGGTATTCGTTAAATCATTGTCCCCCTTCTTCCTTCCTATTCTCATATGCATATATTTGCATATCTAAATATATTTACATACATGCAGCACATGCATAAATATATACACATGCATGCATATATTTACACACATATGAAGCTTTTTTCTTCTTCTTTCCTTTCTTCTTCTTCCCAAATCCCCCCAGCCACATCCCACACATTTTTAAAAATACTTGGTGACGACGATCCTTTATACATCCATTCAGAAAAAATAAAATTCCCAGAAACTAAATAAATGATATGCATTTGTTGAGTAAGGGCAAGAGTAAGACTAATTTGGAAATCTGCATGTTGATAATAAGAGCTGAAGCTGAAGCAGAATTCTTTTTGGTGATCTGTCTCTTTTTCATTCCCCTACTCCACAAGTCAGGACCAAACACTTAAGGTAGACTACTTAGATACCTAAGCATTCTCATGTTCCGGTAAGCCAAAACATCAGATTCATTTAGAGGAGACTCAAAAAACAAAACAAAACAAAACATCCAATCCTCGCTTTGGGGCAGCTACCTGGCTCAATAGTTTCTGATGCAGTAGATTTTTCCACTTTTAGGGTTTTCTGTTTTAATGACAATAAACAAAAGAAAAAAAATCTCATGCCTCGAGAGGATGGTATAAATTGGATTTTGTACATAAATGTAGTGAAGAACTTCATGGTTGTTTATATCATGTAAAATAAACATTCCGATGAAAAATGACAACTATTCAATAGACTTTCCACTATTTCTCTTGCATCTGCTGCACACTGTCTGGGGATGAAAGTACCAAAGAGAATATCGAAAGAAGAAATTAACATCGCAACACAATTCTATGCTATGATTCTCTTGACTCCTGTGATTCTTAAAATCCTGTACCTTTTCTTAAGGTCAGATTTCCATCCCCATAGCTCATACTGCCTTCCAATCTAGCCTCCCTTGGGTCTCCCGTTTCCAGAGATTTCTAACTCAAGTTCACCTTTACTGATTCAACTTTCTTATTTTTTGAGACCACAGAAGGGAAATTTGGCCTTATTATTTCCAATAGTTTAGCTGCTCTCATTCCCAAAATGCAAATCACCTGAATGAAACTGCTAACTGCCATGGCAATGGGGGAGGTGGTTATCCATGCATGATATACTGAAAAAGAAAAAAAAAAGATATTCAAAATTCTTCTTTCTTCCATTATTCATTGAAAAGAGTGTTTCTTCCATTGTGTACCAGACAATTGAGGTCCAACGTTCCCCTGAATTCTTCATTTATGTTGTTTCTTTATGAGGCAATAATATTCCATTGCATTCATATATCACATTTTGTTTGGCCATTCTCCCATTTACAAGTACCCACATTATTCGTAATTCATTGCTAACATGGAAAGTACTTCTGGTGTGTGTGTGTGTGTGTGTGCGTGTGTGTGCGTGTGTGTGTGTGAGAGAGAGAGAGAAAACAGAAATTAATTTCTGTTCTTGTCTTCCTTGAGGATAGATGCCTAGTAGTGGGGGGTCAAAGTAGAGTTAAAGGGCATAAGCATTTGTCATTTTTTTATCACCACAAATTGGTGTCCATAATGGATGGAAACATTCACAGCTCAACTGATAGTGTACTGAAAGGCTTCTCTTCCCTCAGTTCTTCCAATATTGACTATTTCTTCACTGACTATTAATATGGACTATTAATTGACTATTATCTTCATCAATTTGCTGTGTATGATGGGAAAGTATTATCAGAGTTGTTTTAATTTGCTTTTCTCACATAATTAGTGATTTGGAGTAATGTTTTATATGCTTATTAGTAGTTTGTCATCCTTCTTGTAAGAACCACTTGTTCATATCCTTTGACCTTTTATCTAGGCCATCTCAGAGTCATATATTTTTGTCAGTTTTATCTTGGATGTTAGATCTTTGTATCTTGTATCTTGTACATTAGACATATTTGATGCAAAGATTCTCCCCACATTGAAAGTTCTCTTTCTTATCCTAGTTGTATTCATTTTATTCATGCAGAATGTTTTTAGTTTGATGTAATAATCTTTTTTTTACTTTTGTGATCACAACTACCCCATCATTTTGGGGGTGAAGGATTCTTCCCCTCATCATAGTTTTGATGATTATTGCTTTAATATATAATTTGAGGTCTCATGGCATTCCTGTTTCAAATAAGTGAATTAATGAAGCAATTTTGAAAAGCCCTAAGGACTTACAAAATTTATGCAATCTCTGACCTCAAATAGCTTATATTCTAATGGAATACAGGGCAATTATGGTGAAGGGAAGCAGTTACAAGATTCTTGATATTTTTAAAATTTCTGCAAACAGGGGCGGCTAGGTGGTGCAGTGAATAGAGCACTGGCCCTGGAGTCAGGAGGACCTGAGTTCAACTC
Source organism: Pseudocheirus occidentalis (assembly GCA_028646575.1). NCBI lineage: Eukaryota > Metazoa > Chordata > Mammalia > Diprotodontia > Pseudocheiridae > Pseudocheirus > Pseudocheirus occidentalis. Next base: position 26,734,003 of record CM053599.1, on the reverse strand, counting down.
CGGCCTCAGACACTTAACACACACACACACACACACACACACACACACAAAACTAGCCATGTGACCTTGGGCAAGTCACTTAACCCCAATTGCCCTGCAAAACTCCTCCAAAATAAAAAAAAATGTAAATAAATAAAATAAAATAAAATAATTTAAAAACATTTTCTGCAAACAAATTGTGTTGCTTTTGTGTCCAATCCTAAAGAGTTACATCTTGGCAGTTCAGTCAACACAATGCTAAAGCTGTAGTAATCCAGAAATAATCATTATCACTCTATTAGACTGGGCTCACCATGAGTAGCTAATACGCTTCTATTATTTAAATCTTCTTTTCTTCGTACAGCATTTTGTAGTCCTTATCATATATCTCTCCTAGGTTTTTAGTAGATTAACTCCTAGGTATTTTATTCATGATGAAGCTATTTTAGTGAATTTTTTTATCATTTATTCCCAATTTCTGTTATTGTTATATAGAAATGCTGACAAGTTTTATGAATTGCTTTGTCTATCTTGCTACTTTGCTAAAATTATCAAGTATTTCAATTAATTTTTAAAAAAAATTTTGTGATGTTCTCAAAGTACTATCATATAACTTCCAAATGGGAATGGTTTTGCCTCCTTTTTGGAATTATTTTTATGATTTTAATTGATTCCTCTTCTACTATTGCTATCAGTAGAATTTTTAGTATTATTTGAAATTATAATGGAGTGAAGGGACATCTATATTTTTGAAGACCACCATCCAATGGCATTACAGGTGATAGCTTGATATCTGTTGGCAGAAAGCCAACAGTCTTACTCTTTCTTCCTGAGTCATTGAAGTCCATTGATAAGACAAAATCAAGATGACTGGTGATGGCTTGGGATGCAGTTGCTTTGTTTATGTCTTAATTAGGAAGTATCTACTATTTTCCCATTGCAAATAATAATAATTTCTGGTTTCATATATATGTTTTTATTATACTAGATTAGGCTTTCTATGTCTATCTTTTTTAAAAAAAGTATTTTAATATATGTGAGAAGTTTTTTTTTTCATGTGGCTTAGGTCGTTTTTCCTTTCAATGTTAATTAAGTTAATTATTTTCCCAATTCTAAAAATCCTTGCATTCCTGATATAAGCTCAGCTTAATGATAGTGATCTTTATTAAGTGCTACTGAGCATCTGATGAGTAGTCAACAGTATAGTAGAAGCTCTGGGGGAACTATTGAACACTTTCAAGGCAGTCCATCTTCCAGGCTGGAGTTAACAACCCAGCCGGGGGTCAGAAGGTATATAAAGAAAAATAGCAATATCTGAAATATGTGTATATTACACGTTTGTAGTAATTTAAAGTTTACATTAAATACATTGTTTCATTTGATCTTCACTGTGACCTCATGAGACAGCAAATGGAAATATTATTATTCCCATTTCCCTGGTAGGAAATAGAGTTCAGTTGCTTACACAAGGTCATACTCTTGGTAAGTATGAGAGATGAGACTTGAAAGTCTGCTTCCTGATTTTGAGTCAACTATAGAGTAACAGACTGGTCTCCTAGTCCTTCTCACATGAAACTCCATGTCCTGTTACCATACTTTTGCAATAATTGTACCTAGAATATAGTGCTTCTTTGGTTCTGCCTTAGAGATATGGCTCAGGTACCATTTTCTTCTTGCAGCCTTTTCTGACACCCTCAAATGCTGTTGTCTTCTCTCACAAACTATTTGAGTTTAACTTTATAATACTTTTATACTCTATATTACTGATACATACATTATAGTGACAGAGCTAGCATGTATATCATACTTCAAGCTTTACAAATATTTTATCCTCACAATAACCTTGGGAGGTAGGTACTACAAGGAAACTGAGACAGAAGTGGTTAAGTGACTTTCCCATCCTCATACAGTCAGTAAATATCTGAGGCTGAATTTGAACTCAGGTCTTCCTGATTCTAAGTCTTGTGATCTATCTTCTACACCACCTTGCTTCCTGCATACATTTTATATATTTCTGTTTATTTTTATTTGTGCTATATCAATTTTTCCATGGATTTGTCTATGTAAACTCATACAAGCTGAGATTGTTCAATTCTTTGTACATAAATCCCTTGTGGCAAGCATTATGACTGTAATGTGTGATTGTAGTTATTTAGTCATGTCTGACTCTTCATGATTTAGTCAACCACAGCACACCAATACTGTCTATAGGGTTTTCTTGGCAAAGATACTGGTGTCATTTCCTTCTCTAATGTATTAAGGCAAACAGATTAGGTGCCCAGGCTCACACATCTAGTAAGTGTCTGAGGCTGGATTTTAATTCAGATCTTCTTGACTCTAGTTCCAGCGCTCTATCCACTAGTCACCTAGCTACCGTTTGACAGGCACTTAGTAGATGCTTAATAAATATGTGTTGATTGATATGAATAAATGCAGTATAGCATTGCTTACATGCTACCTTGAATTTATGCATTTAATCAGTGTTACATTTCACTGAATTAAGCTCCATATGGATGTGAGAAGGAGCCCTGGACAAAACGGGGATTTAAACAGATCTACTTTTGGTAGTAATGTATTCTACAGGTCAATGGATGTTGTATAAACCAATTCTCCCCCCTCACTTGTCAGTTCCTTGAATACCAAAGCCTCAAGACTCCAAATTGAGCACATTTTCTACTCTCTCATAAGTCATATGGACCATTAATGACTTTCTTTAAACCCAGTTTATGGAAGGCAAAGAGCAACACTGATTCTTGTCCCAAAGAAGCTCCAGATTTTTCTACAAGCATGATGCCAAAGAAATCCTTCCATAAATGGGCAATCCACTGAAAAAGGTTTAAAGCAGCATCAAATGCATCAGAAACAGTGTTAAGCACTTTGATGCATGGGCCCGATGAAGGAAGACCCAACAAATTGAGCAACTGTTGTTTAGAAGCATAAGGAACATCATTTGCAGTGTAGATTTGAAGTAATTTTCTCTAGTGACACACTATGTTTTGTCTTAGTGCACATTTAACCTTTAGATTTGGCCAGCACATGTTTGGCATGGGCCCATTTCTCTAGGGAGTGTGGCAGTGGTTACTTCAAGTGACAGTTTTCTAATTATTCTGTCAAGCATCAATCTTGGAAGTTCCAACTTCTTCCGAGTTCTGATTGACAGGGCAATCAGAGTCTTGCTTAAAGTGTAAGTGCCAGCTACACAGAGGGAACTATGGCTTGCCCAATGCCAGGGCAAATATAACAAAGGGTACGACTTTCAAATGAACAAGCAGTACTCACAATCAGGAAACCTGATGAGAAATGCAGCATCCAATTTGATGCAAATATCATTGCATCAGTTCGTCTATATCTGGTATCTCTAGAATCATTGAACCAAGGGTCACTTTTCCCAAATCCTTGGAACCTATGCCAGGAATTTTGCTGAACTTCCTGTACCTGCTGAAAAGACTCTGTAATTGTAATGATTACTTTTGCTTAATTATTCAGAGAGAGTTCTGGGCCTGGAGTCAGGAATCACTGTGTATGGAAGTCGGGGTGGGGTTTAGAAGTAGCTGCAAGTTAGTAGGAAATAAGTATAGGTTTTTTTTTTTTAAGAAAGAGATAAATTAAAAAAAACATACAAAGCAACTTAATCTCCCCCCTCCTAAAATGCATGAAAAAGTTTAAAGGTAGAATTATTTTTATCATGAAAATTTGAAAGCATTCTATTTTTCTGACTCCAAGAATTTCCTATGTACAATTTCAATTTATAGAATTAAGTATGAAAGTCTTCTGTACTTTACAAAACCTATCTCCAATTTATGCTGTCAAGATTCCATCCCTGAAGGGAAACTCATGTAAGCCAATTGTATATATACTAAAGTTATGCTGAATATAACTGCCAGATACATTAAAGTGGGGATGATTTTTTTTCAGTTTTTCTTCTACCAATTGCACTATATTATACTTTATGAACCCAAAATAGGAAAAGAGAAATGGCAATAAGGGAAAAAGAAGAGATTTTATCTGTGTGAATTAAATGGTGGAGGTAGGGGAAAGGGCAAAGGAAGTACATGAAAATGACATTATTTGAGTTAGGATTTTGAAAGAGGTAGAATCTCCATCAAGAATAAAGACAGGAATTAAGACGGGAGAAACATTAGAAGGTTGGAGCGAATGGTAGAGATGAATCTGGAGCTTGACTTTATAAATGATGCCCATATATAATGAAAGGGACAAAATTTGGCCCCAGAATTGAGACAATGCCCATGCTTCTCTTCATACAGAGGTGGAAGATTATGGAAATAGAATAAAGCATCAGTCATCAATATTTTTTTGTTTCAGTTGAGCTTATTCATTCTCTCTCTCTGTCTCTTATTTCTCTGTCTCTGTCTCTCTGTCTCTTTGTCTCTCTGTCTCTCTCTCTCTGTCTCTTTGTCTCTCTGTCTCTCTCTGTCTCTTTCTGTCTGTCTGTCTCTCTCTCTGTCTCTCTCTCTCCTTACAAAGAGAGACTCACTGGATAGGGTATATGGGAAGGATACATTTGGAAATGGATATGAAGTAAAAAACAAAACAAAACAAAAACGTGAGCCTCCATGGACAGAAAACATGACCGTAACTTGTCATGTGCCTAAAAATGCATGGATTTGGATCAATATAATGTTGTTGAATGAAATTTTGAAAATAGTTTTAGGTCCGTTGTTGTTCCATTGTGTTCAACTCATGTCTAACTCTTTTTGATCTTGTTTTTCTTGAGAAAGATACCAGGGTGATTTGCAATTTCCTTCTCCAATATATTAAGGAAAACAGAGGTTAAGTGACTTGTCCAGTGTCATACAGCTAGTGAATGTCTGAGGTTGGATTTGACCTCTGGTCTTCCTGAGTCTAGGTCCATCATTCTATCCACTGAGCCACCACGCCTGGTCCAACAATGCCAACAAAATGAAGTGAAAACAAATTTAGATGATGATAGCCTTCATTGATAGAAACAATGACCATGACTCAGCATGGACTTAAAAATAAATGGATTTGAATCAGTACTGTGGGGGCCTCAATGTTTAAAAAGAAATTTTATGAGAAAGAAAAAATAAAAACAAAACACAAGAGAATCCTTATGACAAAGATTGATACTGTAGAAGGACTGAGAAGATATTCCTTCCTTCTTATCCAGGGACTCTGAGTATGGAATATTTCATATATTGTCAGACAGGACTGATATTTTGGATGGGTTTGCTCAAGTACTTTTTTTTTCTTTGTTCCAAGAGATGACTTTCAGGGGAGGGGAAAGACAGGACTATTTAGAAATGAGAGTAATAAATAAATGATAACCACAGAATTTTTAAATAAAATAAAATTTGAAAAAAGAAAAAAAAATAAATTTCCTAAGTGAATGTAGGCTCACTTTCCAGGTAAAGAGTAAGCATTTCTAGTCCTTCGGTTAAGTCACAGTTGACTATCCCATTTATTCTTTGTAGCTTTGTAGCTTTTAGGCAGTAAAAATAAACTTCTCAATTTATGCCCCACTCTTGCGAGAGTTCCTTAATCTGATGCTCTGCCACTACTAACGTGAAACAGCAGCAAAGCTATCAAGATGGCATCTGCCAAGACATAACGCTACTCGGCTTTGCAACTATTGATTTTCAGGGTCGGCAAAAACCTGCACCTTGTTAATTTCTTTTCTATTTTTCCTCCATTTAGATTGAGTACTCTGATCTCCAGGAATAAAGGCGGCAGTTCTGGTGAACAGGGACTGTACAACTGCAGTGCAGGAAGGCATTACATCGCAAAAGAGATTGATTATAATCAGAAAACTTAGAGTCAATACAGTATAAAACACTAGAGAGTTGAGAGGCCAAGCCATGGGGCCATACATGGTTTATTGCTAATGACAAGGAATGTTCCTCTCTAATGACAAGGAGAAGGTTTCCTTGCTAATGACAAGGAGAAGGTTTCCTCGCTAAAATCAATCATTAATTCTGTTTTGCTGGGAAAAGATATATTAAGTAAATTCAGTCAGATATGGGATTTGGATGCAAGTGAGCACACTGAGAAGGATTACTTGAGATTTACAAAATCAAGAGGTGGAGCTTCTAGACCATACTCTGCTCCAAAAGCGAAGACTTCTCTTGCTAATTAATGCCTTGAAAATGCATTGGAGAGATTTCAAAACCTCTATGCAACTTTTCTTGTATTTCCTCTCATCTCTTGAGAATTAAGGGATAAAATCTATTAGCTGCAATAACCAACTATGGAAATTCAAGTAGCTACAATATGCTAAGTAGGAACTTTGGGCTAGATGAAATTGACTTTAATTAAAATAACTCTGATATTATTCCCCAGCCTGAAAGTGCAAAGAACTTGCAACATTCATTTTTTCAATAGTCTTCTCAGAAAGAAAAGAGAGTTTAATGAAAAATCAGACTGGCTTAGTAAGGGTTCCATAAGTTTGTTCTTAGTGTTTAATACTACTATCTGCAGAATCCAAGAAAGGATATCTTGGTATTCGAAGACTGAGGATCCACTCAATGAACTCAGTCCATTTCTCTAAATCTTTCAATAGTGAGTAGGAGTAGTGAAACAAGTAGACTTGTGTTATTGGCACACAGTTGGCCAACACATTTTCCCATCATACACTTGTCTGATAGCATCATTTTATATCACTTTTCTTGTATAATTTGGCATTCATATGGTTATTCTTTATTTTGTGGTGGTGGGTGGAAAGAAAGGAGGATCCAGACTTTTTATCAATTTAGGGAATAGTAGCTAGCATTAAAACTCTCTACCAATTCATGTCAGTAACTCACCTGTAATTGAGTCTTAAAGGACTGCCTAAGGCATTAAGTGGTTAAGTGATTTGTCCATGGGTACAGTTAGAATGTGTCAGACGTAAGGTGTAAAACCAAGGGATAGCAATACTAAGTTATAGAAGACGATAGACAGAGAGAGAGAAGCGGTCATGGATGTTGTCTAGAACAACTGCCTCATTGGACAGATTAAGGTTGCCAGAGTAGTTCAATACATGATCTCATTTAAGATAAAACTACAGTTATGAAGAATCCCGTTTTGTTAATGAGGAAACTGAGGGGAAAAGGAGGGAATAAACATGTATATGATACCTCTGATGTCAGGTACAGTGTTAAATGCTTTATGAATACTGTTTATTTGATCCTCACAACAATTCTGGGAGGTAAGTGCTATTATCATCAGCTCTATTTTGCAGTTGAGGATACTAAGGCAGATGGTGGTTAAGTGATTTGCCCAGGATCACATTGATAGTGAGTGTCTGAGGCTGGATTTGAACTCAGGTCTTCCTATACCCAGGTTCAGTGCTCTAACCACTACACCACTTAGTTGCCTGAGCTGTTAGAAGGGAAGAGACTTGAGCATGGTCACCCAGCTAGCAAGTATGAGTGTGAAGACTTGAACCCCTAGAGCTGCCTGACTCCAAGAGCAGACCCCCATTCATTACCATGCTGCCTCTCTCTCATTCCAGCTACATTTGCATTTTAAAGAATGAGATGCAGAGAGGTCCAAAGGCTTGACTAGGATCACAAAGTAAGCACATGGGGAATAAGGATGGCAGTACAGATATTCTGATCCCACTCTTTTTTGTTCTCACATTCTTTCCTTCATACCATACCACTTATTCGTGGATACAAGCTGTATTTTATTAGGTAGAAGGGGATGAAGGTTTTGGAAAATATATTATTTGACTGGACAAAAGAGGCAGTTGAACTGACCAACCTTTTTTTGGATTTGATGTGTTTTGGAGGCCAAGCAATTGATTTAAGAGAATGTTTGCTCTTTAACCATTTGCTTAGTTCCCTGTTGGGGGATGTTTTTATTGACCAAACCATGATCTGGGCACTTTTGGGATATTAGACCCTGCTGCTGCTTCTTATCCTCATCTTTTTCTTCCAGATTGCCCAGGTATCTTCAGATGCATTCACTCCCTACTAGCTATGGGGTAAATTGGCCCTCAAAAGGCTCTTATTTAATTCTCTTGACTCAAGGAATAGCTCAATTTCCTGTTTAGCTTTTTAATTTTCTTCTGAGTTGAAATTTTCAAAGCATGGTTGCCCCAGAGCAGAAATACCCCACCCATCTGTCCTGATGCGGCCTGCCAACTGGTAATGATGGCAGGCTGAGAAAAAAGGGAGGCAGACAAGTTATGTTGCCCTAGGCAAGAAGTCAAAGAAATTAACAATGCAATGAACAAGTCCACGAAAAGAATTTCCAATAAAAAATAAAATAAATGCCTTAGGAATTTATAGAGCAACTTGCACTCCTGTTGAAAGGCAACATAAATGAAAATTCCTATAAAATATTTATTATCTCATACTTAATTGCTAGCTTATGAATCCATAGAAATTGCAGAATGAAGCACAATATTAGAAGGAGGTGTCTTTACTGGACATAGTAACGAGCCAATCAATCAACCACTAAATATTTGTGAAGCACCTACTATGTGTCATATACTGGGTCAGACCCTTGAAATAGCCTCTGAACTCAAGGAGTGCACATTCTAGCAGAGGAGAGGGACCCTTTTAATCCCCAGTAATGGTTGCTGAGTATCATAAGACAGATCAGAGGTTGGTAAGGATCACACAACTATGAATGGTGGCAAATGTGAAATTCTTGCCCAGAAAACAATATCTGGCAAACTTCTAAAGGAAATGCATCATATAAATCTTGACATGATCATTCTAAAGGATGACTCACAGGTTCTCCTTGAAGAGACAAATAAAGAAGTTGTTCATGGGTCCAAGGGGAGAGCGACATTATTCCATAAGGCATTGGGTTATGTCATAGTATGTAATACATGATAAACATTGAAAAATAATAATTTCAGGCAATTCAACATGTATTGTAGAAGACGAAGAGTTAGAGAGAACCACAAATAAGTCTGTAAGAGCCCTTCAAATTAAATTAACATATACTTAAAAATATGTGACTTCACAAGGAAGGAGGCCATTATCAGGGTGGTCACAGAAAAAAAAATACAATGCAAAACACAGATTAGGCAAGACAGAAGATTCATTCTTTATTCTGAGTGAGGTTTCTTGGAAAAGAGAGTCAGGTAGCATTAGGCACGATAAATACCAAATAACATCATAAAAATGAAACTGATTGCATTTCAAGAGACATAAGACAGGTGACTGATGATGTATGTGTGAATCATTTCTGAGTCAGCTGTGCTTTTGATCAAATCATCAACTCATTGAACAAATAACCAAATCAATATCAAACAGAAGAAAAATTAAAAATGAGATGTGACCTAGAGTGGAGACAAAGCCAACCAGAACTTTCTAAATATTTTATTGACAGCAGAAAATGAAAATTGGATAAATAATGCACATTGCCAATTGTCATTTTCTAAGGTCATTTTGGGTGCAACTAGGCGATGCAGAGGATAGAATTCTAGACTTGGATAAGGAATATTTGAGTTTATATCTTGCTTCTAACACTTGCTTAGTTACATGGCCTGGCTCAAATTGGTTAATCTCACTTACCTTCAATTTCCTCATCTATAAAATGGAGCTAATGATAACACCAGCCCACAGACTTGGTTTTGAGGATTTAATAAGGCAATATAAGTAAAGTATTTCACAAACTTTAAAGTACTATGTAACTGTTGTTCATATTTTTCACTCCTGGCTGACTCTTTGTGACCTTGTTTGTGGTTTTCTCGGTAAATATACTGGAATGGTTTCACATCTCCTTCTCCAGCTTCTTTTACAGGTAAGAAAACTGAGGCAAACAGGGTTAAGTGACTTGCCCAGGGTCCTACACCTAGCAAATATCTGAGATCAGATTTGAACTTAGGTCAGCCTGACTCCATGTCTGGGGCTCTATTTACTGTGCCACCTAGCTGTCTCATATAAATATTATCCTGATTATTTTAGAGTTTTCTTTGGATTTTGTTTTGTATCTTCCTTTTTTCATTAGTGGAGAGAACCTCTCCTTCCAAACAAAACAACAAAAACCAAAACAAAACTTCCCGTACAAATGCTAGGTGGAAAATTTGAAATTTATAGTCAGACAGTCATCTGAGGCAATGAGGAATGAAATAGCTTTTTCAGAACACAAAGTCAGTATCTATTAGACCAGAATCCCGAGAACACCTAGACGGTTTGTTACATAGGAGGACCAGACTCCAAATCACCCAAAGACCTGCTCTCCGTCCACTGTACAACACTGCAATTGATGTAAATAAATCATCAAACCAAGGAGACCAAAAGACCCTTAATGGCATTATATAGAACTGGGCTTCTTTTCTAAGTGAAGGAATATGGCAGCCAATGAAAATACCCATTTCGACTATAAATGAATTCGCTATGAAAAAGTGGGTATATTACTTCCTGAAACAAATGATATGGTTTTGGGTGGGAGTTTACAGACAGTGTGGCTGGAATTACAACTAAATCTGACATCTTCCCAAACACACACACCCCAGACAATTTAATAATGAATTTGGAAGGACAATAAAGGGATGAAAAATGCAAATGGATCTGTCTAGATCACCACACTCATTTCTCTATCAGTGACAGCAGAGCCGCGCCCCCCCCCCCCATTTGCGCTCTAACATCACAGTCCTTAATGTTCTCCATGGGGTCTGCATTAAATAAAATAAAAATGGAGAGATTAGCAAGGTAAAATAAAGTATCCACATTGGAGTGAATACAGTGTTCAAATGCTTGAGGAATTAGGCTTGAAGATACCTGAAAGGGGGTGAAGTTTTCTAAATGCTTAGAAAAAAATTACAAAACTTAGTATGATCAAATAAAAAATACAACCAGAAAATATCATCAACTAGTAACATGTACATCTATTTCCCATGTCTATAAAACATTTCACAGAATAATCTATAGAGGTACAAGGGCATCCTTAAGGAAAGTACAAGAGGGAGTAATATTCTATGAAATATCACAAAGTCACTCAATTCACTGAAAGATTAAAGAGACGCTAAATGCTATTATGCTTATCATTCATTACTTATTAAAATTCTTTGATTTTTGAATAAAATACCACCCTAAAAGGATTTCTTCCAACATTGATTTTTCTCACACAAATGTCAAAATAACAAAAAAATTCCTTCGAAGACATAACAGCATAGACAAAGTTTTGGATCACTGGTATAAATTTAGGCAAACAACATAAATGTTTGTTCTTCATAAGTATTTCCCTTATCACAGAGGATATCTAACTTGAAGGAGGAAATCAACTTGAAGAGTTTCCCTATTGATGATGAGGCCTTTAAGAGACTACAGTCTGTGCATATGTTAGAAATGGCATCAACTGCTACAGTCGTGCAGAGCCTTCTAAATGAATGATGACTCACAGTCAAAGAAAGGTCCCTGAGGCCTCAGTCTGGATGACTGAGAGGATGGGAGGGCCAGAAAGAGAAAAAAGGAAGATGGAAAGAGTGACAGATGTGGGCAGGGATGACAATGGCTTCCACCTTCAATATCCACATGTAGTATTTCAGTCTAACCATACATACAAAAAGGAAAAACTAAGTGGATGAAAATAAATACACAGTTGGGTAGGCAAATCCATAAAACTGGTCGTGTATGTGTACATGTTATTTTGGACATATTCTATAGATTCACAAAGACCTAAACCTAGAATTAAGTTAATAGGAGGGAAGCAGGTTGGAATGTCTTTGGGAAATAAAATTTCTCTCTGAAACGAAATCTGCCTTTTAAAACATCTATCACCTTCCAATAAGAGTGTACTGTAATATCTCAATCTCTGAGGGTCATAAAAATGGAAATAGAGATGCATGTGGTAGTACTGAGAAATTTTGTCATATTACCAATGAAGAATTATGTAGAAGTTTCATATAGAATAACATCAGTGAACAGAAAAGGAGGTCATTCATATAGTAAAAGAAAGGATCAACTAATGAATGGAATGGGTGCTCCATTGGTATCTATACAATTTTAAAATGTAGGGAAGAAAACTACCCTTATGTTCAGTTAATTTCCCATTGAATATTTATGGGAAGCCATGGATAAGAGCCCAGTGGAGGTTCACCCAGAAGGTGAAGATGGATTAAAATCCACATATTTGAAGGGGAGACATCAATGAATGAACACAGAGATCCATTGAAATATTGAAGGCTGCTATAATAGGTTGTAGCCTGGAGTATGCTAGGTGCTTAATAAATATCTATTAAATTGAATTAGGCTTGAAGCTGGCCTTACATGACACTCATAGGAGTTTTGTTTTATTCAATAGAGAGTAGCAAGTTATCAAAGGTATTTGAGCAAGGCTCAAACCTATGCAGAAGAAAGATGACTTTGGTAGCTCCATAAAAGATGGATTGAAGAAAACAGAGACTAAAGTTTGGAAGAGCAGTTAGGAAATTATTGCAATAGTTAAAAAACATTGTATGTTATATTGTATTTATGTTATGTTTGTTACATTGTAATAATATAATACATTAATGATATATTTATATTATATTATACATTGCATTAATTATACTATATCCTATTTCATATTATACCATATAATGGCATATCATGTCATATCACATCACATCACATTGGATTGCATCATATCATATCATATTATACCATATTAATTATATTATAATGGGTCTGAGCAATGCTGGTGGGCATGTGAATAGAAAGATAGGAGGGAATATCAGTCAGGATGGATGCTGAAGCAGTAGCACATGAAGCAAGATTGGATGGAGGCATGAAAGAGAGGGAAGAGTCAAAGGGTTCTGGGGCATCAGTCTGGATGACTGAGAGGATGGTAGGACCAGAAAAAGAAAAAGGAAGTTGGCAAGAGTGGCAGATGTGGGCAGGGATGATGATGGCTTCCATCTTCTATATCCACATGTAGCAGCAAACTGAAGATCTGAGAGTAGAACACAGGAATTGATATATGGATTTCTGAGTCATCTTCATGAGAGGTAATAATTGAACTCATGGGAACCAAAATTTGTGTGTGTGCTTGGAGGAGTTGCTAAAATGGGCATAGTGTTAAGAGTGGCCTTGTGAACTAAACTTCAAAAAATTATCATACAAGTTTTTGAAGGGTGGAAAGAAGTATAGGAGGTGAATGGCTGAACATTTGTTATTTTAGAAAAATAGTTAAATTCTCTTTGAAGATAAAAATACAGTCAGGTACCAGAGTTTAAGAAATGAACTAGAAAAAATTCTATTCACTGGAAGAGTAAGGAGTTGTGGTTGAGGGAAATACACACACACACACACACACACATTCCTACAATAATGTCAGCATCACCAACTTCTGAAGGCTTGCCAAATGCAGTGAGAAAGGTATGAACTGTTTTAGATTCAAACCCATTTGCTTTACATAAATGAAACACTCCTTAATCATTGTCCATAACTCTCCAACTGTTTTCATCATATTTCCCTCATCTGTCACAGGAGAATGAAGGTCTGGATCACCTCTAATGTCCTTTCCGAATCTGACATTCAAGGAAGTTCTCTGAAGTAGCCTTTGAATGCTAAAACAGGGGTGGGGAACCTATGTTCTCAAGGTTACATGTGGCATTCTAGTTCCTTAGGGGTGGCCCTTTGACTGAATTTAATCTTCACAGAACAAATCCCCTTAATAAAAGGCCTTGAGACCCAGGTTCCCCAACACCTGTTACGGTTTAGCAGCTCAGGGGAAACAAACAAACCAAAAATTTCCCCCCAAAATTCTCTATCATCTCCCTCCCATCCTCCTCATGCTACTGCATCTGACCCCAGGATTTAACAGTAAAATATCTGCAATAAATGGGGGAAATGGGGAGAGGAAACACTATATTTAGGAGATTCAGGAAAAGGCTTATGGTATACACGATATTGATCACTGTCTGATACCAGGGTCAGCAATCTTTCAGCAGAGCATGCCAAGTCTTTATTTATTCATTCTCATTTAAGGTTTTTCATTCCAGAAATACTTTTTAACTTTTAGAAGGTCTTTTCTCTAGGCATATATCTGAACTACTGTTGTATATAAACAACATTGCAGAATTTCATTCATATCTCTCACTTTTACAACTTCTTCATTTACAATATATATATTCCTCATGCTTCAGCAACCCAGGTAGTGATCCCCATAATAAATATTCAATTCAATAACAATTAATTAAGTGTCTTCTATGTGCTAGGCACCGTGCTAAGCCTTGGAGGAAAAAAGAACAGCAAAAAAGAGAAATGCAGTAGTTTAGCAAAACTGACACATCAGATAAATTGGCCAGTACAATGTCCTGTTCCCGTAAATTCCCACCTCAGCAGAGTGAATGAGACACTTTGTCTCTTCTCTTCTTTAGAGACAAGCGTTGCCTCTTAATTACACAGCATGGACACTTGGGGACTTGTTCTTTGATATTCCTGGAGTCATTGTGTATCTAATTTGGCTTGTTTTGCTGCCTTTGCTTTGTATGAGATTATAGGCTTCTCTGTATTCTTCATATTGTAAATGGATGTTGCAAGTATAAAATACTAAATAGAAGCATGGCATTGCTATTGCTGTCATTTCTCCTCAATTTTCCAAATGTGCTAAACATACTTGGATATGTTTTTCTGCAGAGACTTTCAGATGATAGTCATCAGTACTCCTGAGAGCATCCTTAGCCGGCCAATGTTGAGAATGGCCCTGTGCTGAAATGGATAGGAGCTCAGGACACCAATGCTTGCAATAGGCCCCATTTATATTGCAAGGCCTTAGATAGAGTCATTGACATCTACCAGCATGACATAAGGTACAGTGTCGGACTTTGGGGCAGGAACACCCTGGCTCCAATCATGCCTCAAACTAACTTGCTACCTGATCACAGGAAAGTGATATAACCTCATTGCACCTCGGTTTCCTCACCTGTAAGATGATAAGGCTGGCCTCTAAACTCCCTTTTTGCTCTGTATCTATGATAACCATTGCTCGTTTCTTTTCCACTACTCCCCAGCACTGTCTGCTAAGAGATTTTCCCGTGGGCGTTGTCTCTCCCAGATCTTTCAGGTAGGAGGTGGAAAGAGAGCAGACGTCCTTTTTGTCATGAACGCAATGCAAATATTAACCATTTAAAATGAATACGTCTCGTGGTAATATAAAACATCTTTTTTGTGTGTGGGAGTTCAGAGTGTGGTAAGCTGTGTGGCAGAGCAAAAAGACCGTAAAGCTAGATAGGGAAAGCTTGTACTTCGAATCATCACCCTGCTATTTCCTACCCCTATGATCTTAGGCAAATCATTGAACCTCCCCCAGCCTCAGTTACTCCCCCTGTAAAAGGAGGGGGTGGGCAAATTCTTCTCTTGGATAACTTCTAGCTCTAGCTCTTTGCTCCTATAATATCATTGAAGGTCAGACAAGGCTTTGAAGGTCCTTGTTGGGTAAACTCAAAGCAGTCCTATTCAACAGATCTTTATTTAGGTCCTACTATAGAAAGGACACATTTCTAAGAGCTGTAGGGGATAAGTCAATGAATATAACATGATCCCCACACACCAGGAGCTTATTATCTGGTAATGGGAGAATAAACAAAGACAAATAAATAGATCCTGTTGCCAAGCCAAATGGAATGAACACTTTGGATAGGCCACAGACAATGTAAGATGGAGAACTTGAACAAGGAGATATGCTGGCTAGAAGGGCTTGAAGGAAGGGAAAGAGGAAGATGGATCTGGGTAGACTTCTTGGGACAGCATTTGAACTGGAGCCTTCTCTGCCATGACAATTTAAGTTCATTGAGGTCAAGATTTATTTCATTGTTTACTTTCATTTTCTGGGGCCTACCACAGTGCCTGGCACACAAGAGGCCCTTAATACATGCTTGCTAAATTAAACTGCAAGAAAAAATGGCTAGGATTTTAGCAGGGAAATAGGAGAGGACATTTGAGACAGATGAGTGTGAGCGAAGCACTAAGAACCAGAAAGCACTTGTCATGTATCAAAAGTCAACCGTCAACTTCACTGTGGTAGGATTTGATCACAGTCAGTAAGGCAGGGACATCCAGCTAAAAGGGTGACAGAGAAGGCTCAGTGGGCACCAGCCCTGAGGACTACCCTGGCTGAGCCCCTGCTCCAACCATTCGGGAGCAGAAGTGGAGAAAAGGGACAATAACATTTCCCAAGGCTGATGATGAACAGGGTATGTGTCGAAGAAGGGGAAAGAAGGGTGGGTCTAAGTCTCTGTCAAGGGCATGGCTGAAATGGTTTATCCAGGAGGTTAAGGTTGGAAGGGGAATCTAAAGTAGCTGGAAGGGGCGAGATGATCTGATAGTATAAGAATGGGTTAGGGGACCCCAAGTCAGTGTGGCCGCAGTAATTGCAGTAGTAGTAATAATAATAATAGCAATAATATTGATAGTAATGAATATTTTAGAAAGCTTTAATGTTTCAAAGTACTTGGTTTATTTGATCTCATCAATTAGCAAAGACCTATAAGGCAGGAGTTATGGAAGAATTGGAGCATATAGTCTATAGGAGATTTGGGGTCCAGTTTCTGGAAGTGTAGCAGTTTTTATTGAGAAAGAAGTGTAGTATGATTCCTGGGGCCTGGTAGAAGTTGGCTGAATTGGGGTACAGTAGAAATGAACTTTGAGAAACTGAGGCCAGGTTATTGGAAGGATCAGTAGCAAGAATACTGAAGTTCCTAAGGAGGAGGGTGGTGGATGAATGGCATGAAGGGGACCACAAGAATACAAGTGATGACACATATCTTGTGTAACTCAACAGACAGGTGGTGGACAACGGATGCAGAATGAGGCATACATTTTCAGCCATGGACAATGTGCTGATTTGTGTGGTTTGACTATAATTATCTGTTACACGGGAGGTATCTGTGGGCAGGATGGGGAAGGAATTAATGGAATATGAAAGGAGACAGCACATCCAATGCAAAGAATATTGTTCCTTTTGCCAGTGAATATGAATGTAAAACCTTGTTCTTCAGTGATTCCTACTTGTGTGACTTTGGACAAGTCACAACTTCCTTAAACCTCAAGTCCTTTCTCTCTAAAATAAGGGGGTTGGATTAGGTAGTTTTGAGGACCTTACAATTCTACATCTATAATCCTGACATGGTGGCATGAAAACAGGAATGAAAGAATATCAATAAAACATTTAAAAAGGGATAATAGCATATACCAGGAAATGCCAAGACAGGCCCAGAAGTGAGGCCTAAAGATCACATTTATTAAAATGTAGGTTGGCTGCAATTGAAGGGCATTTTGGATTTCTATGCAGTAATCTTGTTTTGGGCAAAGCAAAATGAAAAGAGAAAAAGAAAAAGAAGAGCAATATCAGAAGAACTTGCCTAAGTTTCTCCTTCAAATAAGAAAACCTATGTTGGTTCCTTCAAAGTTCTGATTAAAGGCAAATCCTTCACAACTCAGAAAGCACTTACTCAATCAGTAGTCCAAGAGGAAAACCTCCAGGGAGTCGCAGGAACGGAACAATTTGGAGAAGGTTTCAGAGCCTTGGCAGCAAATACTAATTTGTTCTTTTATATTTCTTTTGTGAAAAGTCATGCATTGTGGTCTTGAACCTTTAAATCAAATGATTTCCTAGGCATCAGGCATTCATGTTTCATCACCAACTATAAAATATTGACTCTGTACATTTATTTCTTCCCTCAATAATCAATTATTTTCTTTGGAAGGCTGGACAGGTTCAGAGCAATAATAGTGATTTGGAAGGATACTTCCAAATAACTTCATTAGGGGTTAAGGTAAAGTAAGTTACTCTCCTCTTCTCTTCATCCCCTCTCCTCTTCTTTCCTCTTCATCCTCTCTCTTCTCTATTCTCTCTTCATTCTCTCTCCCTTCCTCCATTCTTCTCTCTGTCTCTCTCTCACTCTCTGTCTTTCCCTCTATCTCTTTCCATCTCTGTTTCTCTGTTTCTCTCTCTCTCACACATACACAGATAGGACTTAATGTTTCTTTTCCTAGGAAAATTCCTCTTGGGATCATACATACACATATATACATGCATATGTATGTATGTACAAATATGTATACACATAAATAATAAAGGAAAGGCAGCATGAAATAGTGGATAGTGGACCGGCAAGTCTGCTATTTACTACTGGACTCAGGAAAACTTAGGACTGCTGTGCTTTGACTGTGGGACTCTGGACAAACCACTTCTCTGTGAAGTTGTATCCTCCAAGCAGAAGAGGAGTTACTTGAGGTCAAGAACTGTCCTATTTGTATAGTGCATCGGTGTAGTTTCTCAAGTGCCTGGCTTGGCACGTGGCACATCATAGGTGTTTAACAAATGCTTGATGAGCTACAGATTGATGGGTGCTATCTGTAAAGGTGACCAAGGGAGGTAGATGTGTTGTGTCCGCCTGCTGTTCGACAATGAGGAATCCATACATTTTCCGAGTTTGGGGGGGCTGATTACAAGCTTGGCCAGAGAGTTAGAAAAACAATACTCCAAAAATCTCCTCCTCACCCCCCCCCAACCCTAAATACACATTCCATCAATCAGGCGTCCTGGTAGGGGAAGGTAATAATACCCAAGAGAGTTAAGTCTATTAGTCATTCTAAAGCAAAATAAATTAGAACTAGGAAGGACTATATAGTTCAGCTTCCTAGTTTTATAGATAAGGAAAATGAGAGATGAAGTTTCCTGCTCAACTCTGTTAGTAAGGTAGGAATCAGCTTCAAGCTTTCATTGAAGATGATGATGATGATGATGATGATGATGATGACGATGATGATGACGGCGATGATGATGATGATGACGATAATGACGATGATGATGATGATGATAACAATGATGATGATGATGATGATGACGACGATGATGATGATGGACGATGATGATGATGATGATGATGACGATGATGATGATGGTGATGAAGCATTTCTATCAAGCTTTGTGTTCTGTGAAGCAATTCTAGGTATGATCTTATCTGATACTCACAACAACCTTGCCAAGGAAGAGGCATTCAGCAAGCCATTAGAATCATAATCTCATAATCAATCATAATGTGATTTTCAGTTCACAGATGAGGAAGCTGAAGCTGAGGTAGGTTAAGGGACTTGACCAAGGTCAAAAGCTCGTGTTGGAAGGATTTGAATCCAAGCATTCCTGATTCCAAGTCTAGCATTGACTTTTCTGTGATGCTGTGCTGTCTCTCTAGGAATATCTTTAAGGCAGTCCTTGGCTGAAATCACCTTCAGCGTGAAGTTCTGATGATGTATGAGAATAAAAAGACAGAAAAGAAATATAAGGGAAAGAGAGTAGGAGGAAGAGAATGAGGTGAGCTAAATCTGCATAAATCATACTCCTACTACACAGTGAGCCTGCTTTCCTTGAATCTTCTAACTCCTTTCTTATTATAAGTACTCTTAGGCTTTGCAGAGGCAACTGTATGGGTCAATGGTTATCGCATTGGGCCTGGAGTCAGGACAACTTGAGTTCAAATCCAGCCTCAGATACTTACTCACTATGTGACTTGGCTTGGCAAGTCAATTAACCTCTATGTGCCTTAGTTTACTCACCAGTAAGATGGGGAGAATAATAATACCTACTTCCCAGGGATGTTAGGAAGATAATATAGAACAATGTTTGTAAAGTGGGTTGCAAACCTTGAAGCCCTATGTAAATGCTTTGCTTTTTATGTTCTCAGTTGTTTCAGTCACGTTTGACTCTTCATGAACCCATTTGGGGTCTTCTTGGCAAAGATACCAGGGTGGTTTTCCATGTTCTTTTCTAGCTCATTTTACAGATGAAGAAATTTGGGCAAACAGGGTTAAGTGACTTGTCCAGGGTCACACAGCTAGGAAGTATCTGAGACAAGATTTGAACCCAAGAAGATCAATCTTCCTAACTCCAGGTCCAATTGTACTGCCCGTGGTAGTGCAGTGCACATAACTGCCCATGGAAATGTAAATGCTAGTTATTGTTACTGCTGTTATTAATCCATCCCTTGGGAATGCCAAGGGCCTCCTTGACTCCTTTTTCAGTCATTAACTTGAATTTCCTCCTTCTTTATCCATCAGCAGTGGTAGAAAAGATCCAAGAATGTCTAAGACTCATAGAATTTATGAACATGAATTCTCTTTTTCTTTTTGCCTGTCTCGCTCCATATGCTAAATAACAGGAAAACACACGAGTAAGCAAAAGCCAAAGACATAAAATTCATCCCAGGAGATCTACACGGCCCATGAATAATTAAAATAAGAGCAAAAAGACAAAGCTGAATGACCAAGTTGGTGCTAAAAAAGAGCCTTATACTGAGGCATCATAGTACAGATTGGGATTCATCTTCCAACTCAGCACTTCCTGCATGACCTTAATCAAGTCCCTCAACTTTCCTGAACTTAGATTTTTAGAGATAAACTCGGGCCTCTAATTTTGTTAGTGCCTACCTCAAAAAGTTTGAATGAAAATGAAATTTTTATATGTATATAACTATCTATATGTGTACACATATATGTATATATATGTATGTGGTATATATGCATATATAGATATGTATTTATTTGTAAATATTAAAGTCCTATATTGTGTCAATTATTGATATCACTATTAAGTTATAGACATTCTGCAAGTCATGTCTGCGGAAAAAAGTTTCCACACCAGGAGTTTCAAGACCCAACCCAATTAAAGATCCTCTGATTACTCCCTATCTTCTTTCAAGGTTCAGCTTAAGTCTTTCCACCTGCCTACACAGTGCGTCTCCTGATTGTCACAGGTGTGTCTCTTCCCTTTCTCATCTATCATTCTGCAATTTACTATACACTTAACATGTATTTACTTATGTCTAACCATGTTTTCTCCAAATAGGATTCACCTGCTGATTGTTCCAGCTCTGTCTCCAGTGCTGCCTCATAGCATAGAGGTGAACTGGTATCCTCTGAGGCTATAGCCAGCAGGGTAATGTCCTTGGCCTATCATTACAAGCTGAAAAAGCTTAGCACATGACCTTAGAAATGGACTGTGGCTACCTAAGCTTGATCACAACCAAATCGGTCACGATTTTTTTCTTTTTTGCCACTTGGATTTTTCATACCCCAAAGAAAAAGAATGTGTTTAATCTGTGGGATTTGGGGATAGAATGTGGAATGTTAAAATCATATTATATAAGGAGGTTGTTGCAACAGGTCTCAATAGGGAGAGATTTTATAATAATAATAAATTAAAAATCTTTCCAAGTATCAAACTAAGGGATTATTCAAGTAGTTTAAAGAAAATATTTCTGAACATTGGGAGAAATCCAATAAAAAGCATTTGGTACAAACTACTTCATCATAAAGACTAAAAACTAGTCCATATAAATAAGATAAAGACAATGATAAGTTTTCTCTTTTGCATCTACAAAAAGAAAATCAGTACAAAATCCTGTGCCATATACTGCTGAATCTCAGCTTTCTTAGACACATATTAAAACTAATTTGACACATTCATTTGGAGATGAGCCATTGTAACCACATTTGTCGAAGTCAGAAGGCTTTGACCTCCTCCCTGTCCTCACATTTCACCAGGTATCTATATCACAAGTGAAGTTTCTATTTTCTAATATAGGGAGGAAACCACTGAAAGGGATTAAATATACTGAGAATAATAGGAAAGAAATCTCTGGTGAACAGAAGCAGTTGATAGTAAATTAAAAGAGAAAAACTGAATTAGATAAACTATCATCACCAAGCTCAAAGTGTGATGATTCCTTACAAGGTTCACAAAGTTCATTTTAAAAAATCACTGGAAAATGAAAACAGAAATGATGAGCTCTTCTTTTTTTGGCTAGGTGGGGGAGGGCGAAAGGGGAAAGAAAGAGAGATAAAGGCACCCAAATGAGGTAGATTAAATTCAGAAAGAGGCAAATTCTGATGATGGAAGTTCCTAAGCAATCATAATATAATCCTTAATTACAATTTGGTTGAAAAAGACACTTTATGGGGATAGGCGCTGTCCTGAAAATGTCATGGAGGGAATTCATAAGGAAGGTGGAGAAGAAGAAAAGCACTGTCCAGTGATAAGGGCCATGACAAGGCATAGAAAGGGCAATAAAGAAGCTGACCTTGGGAATCTGAGATGCAAACAACAATCTACCCAAAGGAAATGGCAACCCCAGTGAATTCCAATTTGGGTGCAGCACCTGGGATATAATATGTGCTCAATAAGGATAGTCTGATTGATAATCTAAAGGAAAACAATAAACAGGAGAAAAATGACTTCCCATCAATTGGGATGGAGGAGCCCCTGATGAGATATTTAGCTATCTTCTTGTTACAGGGGTTCAACTGGGTCTGACTCGTTGGGGTTTTCTTGGCAAACATAGTGGCATGGTTTACTATTTCCTTCTCCAGTTATTTTTACAGATGAGGAAACTGAGGCAAGCAAGGTTGAGTGACTTGCCCAGAGTCAGACACAGCTAATAAGTGTGTGAGGCTAGATGAGTCTTCCTGACTCTAGGCATGCATTCTATCCACTGAGTCATCGAGGTACCAACTATTAACTATCTAGTAGGTCAGTTTTGTGGACACCTTCAAGCATTGGTCTTAAGTCATAATTGCTCTTCATAGGTTGTGGGGCACAGAAAAACCAAATCAGAACTGATGAGACATTTCCTGATAATTAGTGATATTCATCTTTACTTACACCTGCTAACTAAACTCCACTTATGTTAGATCATTGGATCATGAGGAAAATAATAAGTTACACAATGTCACTGTCTCAGAGAAATTGATTCCTTGTAATTAATGAACTAGAGAAATCCGGAAGGTCAAGGGTTAAAGCTCC
>CM053599.1:26689247-26711220 GCA_028646575.1 Pseudocheirus occidentalis | reverse complement strand
TGAGGTACCAACTATTAACTATCTAGTAGGTCAGTTTTGTGGACACCTTCAAGCATTGGTCTTAAGTCATAATTGCTCTTCATAGGTTGTGGGGCACAGAAAAACCAAATCAGAACTGATGAGACATCTCCTGATAATTAGTGATATTCATCTTTACTTACACCTGCTAACTAAACTCCACTTATGTTAGATCATTGGATCATGAGGAAAATAATAAGTTACACAATGTCACTGTCTCAGAGAAATTGATTCCTTGTAATTAATGAACTAGAGAAATCCGGAAGGTCAAGGGTTAAAGCTCCAAATGGATATTCTGTGCACTCTTACTGACCTAAGGCCTCTGAGTATTAGAAGAGACACACAAATGTTTGCTGAAAAATATTCTACTGGAGCTCTAATTGAGAAAAAGGGATGTGTCCAGAATGCTTACAGATAACGATTAATGAAAGAGTCCATAGATAAGCTGGAAGAAAAATAATTAACTCGGATTTGTGCCAGTTTGCCCTTGGGAATACTAACTAATATGAGTGTTCGAAAGGTTGCATTTACAGAAAACTTCAATGGTGGTAATAGGCAATACCCAAGAGATGATGCTGGAAATGCAGATAAAATATCCATGGACCCTCCAAAAGAATATGCAGTTGTAGGAAAACTGACACCCAAATTAGGATAAACAATTCAGCAGGATGAACTTCAAGAGAAAGAAAAAGTCTTAATAAGCTATACAAAGAAAATGCTAAGAAAATTCGACAGAAGAAGCAAGTAAAGGGGAAAAAAGGAGATTTTCAGGCTACATGATGTAAGAACAATGGTTAATTTAGTCAGTTCAGTTTAACTGGTTAAAGAAGTAGGAAAAAAATCCCTATCTTAGTAGGACTAAATTGATTCTTTTCACAGCCAAGTCAATTCACTCATCATGACTCATCTGGTAACCATGTGTGGACACAGTGTCCCTTAGACCCATCTACAGGAAATATAGAGAAGTGATTTTTGTTTGTTTGTTTTTGTATTTGTTTTTGTTTTGTTCTTGTAATTGTTCAGTGAAGAGTTTTTAATTTCCAACATACTTCTGATAAATACATCTGTCATTTGACTGAGAACAAGAAGCCAGCTTTGGAGGTCAAAGGCTTTGATCTTCTCCATAAGTCCCAGTTATGAACTGTACTGTTCTTATTGTTCAGTCATTCAATCATTTCTTACTTTTTGTGACCCTATGGACCATAGCACACCAATACTGTATGTGGGGTTTTCTTGGCAAAGATACTGGAGTTGTTTGCCACTTCCTTCTCTAGTGGATTAAGGCAAACAGATGTAAACTGATTTGTCCTGGGTGGCACAGCTAGTAAGTGTCTGAGACTGCATTTGAAATTAGGTTTTCCTGACTTCAGGGGAAGCTATCTATTCAATGAACTATGTAGTTACTTCTAGATCTGTGGAGGTCCTAAGTTCTATGGTCTTATGCCAAAGCACTGATCTCTCCATGTTCAAGATAAGTTTCTAATATTGTGATATAACAACATCTGAAAGGCAGCTGGTGGAATGGTGGGTAGAGAACTAGATGTGAAATCAAAAAGACTTGAGTTCTAATCTGGCTTCCAATTCTTGCTGAATGTATGATCCTGAGCAAGTCACTTAACCTCTGTCCACCTCAGTTTCCACCCTTGTAAAGTGAGGATAATATTAATACCAACCTCTCAGAATTGTTGGGATTGAGATAACATTGATCAGCCATTTTGTTCACATTAAAATCTTAAATTTTAAAATATTTAAAAACATTTTAAAAGTTTTATATTTAAAAGGTGGTTATTATATTAGCAGTAATAATAATTATTATAAGTAATTATACTAAACAATTATAAATGGTAATGTTTAGTGTTTATTTTTTATAGTGACCCATGGCTTGCATTTTACAAACTCCATCTCATTTTAGCCTTGCAATATGCCTGGAGAGTTGGTGATAGACAGTATTCTTCTTTAACAGAGGAGGAAACAGAGGCAGAGACTTGCCAGGAAGAATTGGAAGCCAGATTTGAAAAGTGCATCTTCCTGGCTCTAGAATCAGCATTACAAAGTCCCTGAAGTAGATTATGGAGCAGAGATCACATGGATAGAAAAGCCCGAGATTATTCAGTGGATCGAGTTTCAGAAATGACTCGGGAAAACCTGAGTCTAAATCCAGCATCAGACTATGACTAGCTATGTGACTCTGTGAAAAAAAATCACTTAGACTCTATCTGCCATACTTTCCTCATCTCTAAAATGGGGCCAATAATAGCACTTACTTCCCAGAATTGTTGTGAGAACAAAATGAGATGATATTTGTAAAACATTTTGCAAACCTAAAAGTGCTCCAGAAACACAAGCTGGTGTTAAGATGCCTGGGCAGCAAGGTCCATGGGAAAGAAGGAAAAAAAAGAAGTTGTGAAGCAATTACCATACTCCCTAAGTGCCAAAATAGAAACCCAAAAGAGGAAAGAAGAGATTCACGTGGGAGAAACATGTGAAGGTGTCAATATGCATGCATAGTAAAGGAGGAAGAGGAAGAATTAGAGGAAACTTTGTGGGAAATATGCAAGAGAATGTGGAAGAAAGAGAAGCTATCAGAAGACAGCAAAGAAGACAGAGAAAAGTATGAACTGGTAACAGTCAAGGTAACAGGTCAAATGATGGATGTGGACCTTGTTTCAGTTTCAGAAAGTTGGCCGTGTCTGGTTATTTTACTGCCCTTTCCACAAGCCAGTTTGGGCAAGACAGAAGGATGATGAGATTATATACAAAAATCAATAGGTTCTAATAAGGGGGTTTAGAAGAATGAATATTGAAGGATCCTGGCAAGAAATAACAGAGAAAATTCCAAGTTCAGTTTCCTCCCACCAGTCAACCACTTACTCCAGATGCCCTCTAACCAGCAATGCCTAGAAGAGATCCAGCCAGGTTGTCATGACAATGCCAGAGGTCACCTCTAGAATTCTTAAGTGTTTCAGAATTCAGTTCTTTCACAAATTACTCTATCAAATATTAATGAACAACAATTCACTGTTAATCCTAGGATAATTAAAACAGATTCTTATTAGTATTCAGTCAAAGCATTAAATGTGCAAGCAATACACTCAGGAGATAGCAAGCTTGCTTCAGATTTAGGCTGTTCATTTATGTAATTAAATTTTTTCAAAAATGTCTTTTTATTGTGTCCTTGTTACAATTCATATGAGAGGATACTTAGCTATAGGTTTATCCCCAATTTAAACAAATCAAATATAAGAAAATTCAGAACAAAACCAGAAAAATCATCCTATAATTCCTTTAAACTATTAGGTTAGTTGATTTGAAATAAGATTTAGATTTTTAAAATTGCATGTGAACTTTCTTCTACTTTAATTGAAACACAAGTGTTTTGGAAATTGAATAATTCAGGGATAAAGATAGGAAGTACACCTCTGACTTCAGTGGTATAGGGAATTTCAAAGACAGGAAAGTCTGCCAATGCAAGGTGGGAATTTCTTCCCAAAGTATAGTGTTAGGGAGTTTCCTAGAGTACTGAATAACTAAGTGACTTGTCCAGCGTCACACAACTAATATATCTACAAAGTTGACTTATACATAAACTTTCTTTCTCTCTCACCTGCACCAAGGTGTCTCTCCAATGGAATAATATACCATGGAGGAAATTAAACAAAATTTGCCACACATCTGACATGGCCAAGGAGCTGATCTGCCCTTTAATCAATCAAAATCAATCAACGAGCATTTATTAAACTCTTACTCTTCTCAAGACACTGTGCTAACTGCAGTTTAGTAGATGAATCGAAAATCTCTTATATTAATATGCTTCCTTTTAGGAATTATTTTTGTCAGTTTCATTAATTAGCATAGTATTTATATTATCATTAATATGGTGACATTGAAAATCACTCACATTGACATAGCACTTTAAATTTTGCCAAGCGTTTGACATGAATTTGAGCCTCATAATCAAATTGCAAAGCAGGCAATATGCTTTTTATCATGCCTATTTTAGACATGAGAAAAATGAAGCTCAGAAGATGAGCTGTCCATGGGTCACACACAGAGAGGTTAATGGATTAGTGGCAAAATTTGAACACTGCTCTTCCTGGGTCTAAGTTCAGAAGAATAACCACTACACTGTTGGAAAACTCATGGATGAAAAAGGTGAACGCTTGGTGAATGACTGAAAATGTTTGTTGTCTCTGTGATATTTCCTTTTAGATTCTTTGGGGGTGATCCTTAAGTGAGAACACACACAAGCCTGAGAAACTTAACTGTAATGGGAACTATGGCCACCAACTGATGTCTTTGAAAGACGAAGTGGAGAAACTGGAATTTTTTTCATTCTAAAGCTGCCAGGGTTGAAAGTGAACTTCGAGTGAGGAGACCAGGGAACAAGTTGGATATCCAATATTTGTTCTGTCTGACAGTAGCCAAATCTCTCAATGTCTCTGAGGCACAGTTTCCTCATCTGCAAAATGGGACTGACACTTGAGCTTAGCCAACTTTACAGAATTGTAAAGAAAGAGACTGCAAAAGTGAAAGTGCTGTTTAATCACTATTATTTTGTAATGGCAAAGGAAGCCCCTTCCTACAAGTTATCTACATCTATGAGATGACAAGTTCAGGAAAAACAAACTACTGTTAGTAGTTTTACACTATTAATCAACATTAATATTATTAATATCTGATAGGTTGATCTTAGATGTCTTGAGGAAGAAATCTTTTCAATACAGTAAACTGTAATCAAAAATCAGTCAGATTTTTTAAAATCTGCCTTTCAAAATAGATAGGTATCATGATTAATTTAAATCAACATTGATGGTGCTTTTTCTTTAAATGAGAGAGGCACAACATGACTTCAGACTAGCTGTGTGACCTTGTGAAAATCAGTTAGTCTTTCTTACTTTTGGTTTGTTAATCTGAAAATATGGAATAATAGCATTTGCCCTGCCTGCACTGTAGTATAATACATGGAAAAAAAAGGTTTATATATAATAGAACATATCTTTCATTTGTACCTGTAATGGATCCATTTAGAATAGGACAAATGGAAACAAATGGTTACCAGGAAATCGTGTTACTTCTCATGAAGAATGAAATAAAAAATGATTGTGCGCCAATAAAAAGAATAATATTCACTAAATGTCTATAGTGTACTGTCTATTTCAGAAACAGGTATTATCCTACATATCCTTTGCTATATCAAACCACTGCTGCTCTATGTTGATTTTTCGCACTGAATATGCAAAGCTTCAATGTCATAATCAGGAAAGCTGGCCGAAGAGTCACTTGGTAAAGCATGTCCCTAAATCCTACCATGCTTTTGTTTTGGACTTTGTTGGTCAGTGGAGTACATAAAGTAGCCATTATGGGAATCGTCGATAGGAGGCAGCCAAAGAAAGAAAAAAAAGAAAGAAAAAAATATCCCCACCTCTCAGAAGTGTCAGGTTTAATTAGGATGTGCAAGGCAGACTGGGAAATTAAGGAAATAATCTTAGATTAACTTTTCCAATTTGCCCCTGCCCAGAAGTTATCTTAGTCTGCAAAAATATGTAATTGGGTGAAACAAGGTTACAGTGGGCACTTAGTTCCAAACAAACTAATTTATGAATGTGAGATGCATTTAGAGGTGAATAAATTTAACCTTAAACGAAGTCTTTAGAGAGACATGAGAATATGTTAGCAGTAATGAAAATGTGAAATATTCTATTTCCTCAACTACCCCATTCCTCCACCTTAGAGACCTGGGGTATCTCACATTCAACTGGATGGTGAGAGAGACATTTAACATAATGTCTTCCATGTTGATGGTTAGGCCAAAGGTAGAGATTAGATGGTCTATCTGTTGGCACTCTATAGGTCCCTGCAAATTCTCAACTTTGTCTCTAGTAAATCACCCTATCCTGGAAGAGGAGGAGAAGAAGCCAATGACAAATAGTCCACACTGAGTATTCTCCACCTTACTCCTAAGGGTTGCCTATTGGGCCAGGATTACATAGAGCAGCATCAAGCAGCAATTATCTCTCCAGTCAGAGTTTGACTTCTGGATGGGCTACTGTCTGATATTCATCCAAATCAGATACAATGATATCTGCATCTGTGGGGATCAGCCTCCATTACAGTTCTCTTACTGTTATCCTATTACGGAGCTTGATAATAATGTTGCCCTTTGGCTACTGAGAAATTATTGTAGCAGTATCATAATATTCAATGGCACCTAGGTGGTAGAGTAGATAAAGCTCCAGGCCTCAAGTCAGGAAGATCCAAGTTCAAATCAGGCTTCAGACGTTAACTGTGTGACATACCACTTACCCCTGCTTGCCTCAGTTTCCTCATCTGGCAAATGAGCTGGAGAAGGAAATGGCAAACCATTCCAGTACCTTTGCTGAGAAAACCCCAAATGAGTTTTCAAACGCTTTCATAAGAGTCAGAGGTGACTGATACAACTTAACAACAAAATCATAATATTCAGCTCATAGATTAGAACAGAGGAGGCCACAGGATCTCAGAGCCAGAAGGATACTCAGAGGCTAAATCTGGGCAAGAAACTTCTCTGCACCATTTCCCCAAAACGGTTCTCTGGCCTTGGCCCTGAAAGCTGCCAGTGAGTGGTGCCATGCAAGAGCAACAACAGAAGTCCTTCACCTGAGGAATGTGAACTTAAAGACTTTGTTTCAATATAATTGCTTCATCTTTTCAACCTATCAGTTTATTTCACATATTGACAATTATTCCAAACAGAGGACTATAGGCTTTACCAAATTGCCAAAGGAGTCTAAAAAAAATCCCAAAAGACAAAAAATGCTTCCCCTGAAGCAGCCCATTTAATTTTTCTATAGTTTTCATTTTGGAGACAGTACATCTTTTGGAGGGAGGGAGGTAGGACAATTGGGGTTAACTGACTTGCCCAAGGTCACACAGTTAGTAAGTGTCAAGTATATGAGGCTGGACTTAAACTCAGGTCCTCCTGACTACTGGGCAGGTGCTCTATTTATTGTACCATTCAGCTGGCCCTAGTATTTCTTTACTTCAAGAGTAAATTCACCTCTCTGTAACTTCCATTTCTTATTCCTAGGCAGTGAGATGGTAGAGTCAGTAGAATGTTATATGGTAGTTATGAAGCCCTGAATTCCGAATGAGTTTCAGGAAATGAGGAAGCCCTGAGTTCAAATGCAGCCTCAGATACTTACTAGCCGTGTGACCTTGGGCAAGTCACTTAACTTCCATCTGCCTCAGCTTCTCCATATAAAAAATGGGAATAATAATAGCACCTTCCTCTCAGGGCTGTGGAGAGGAGCAAATGAGATATCAATTGTTACATGCTTAGCGCAGTGCATGGACAACAATTAGCACTATATATAATTAGCTGCTATTATTGTTATCCTTAACCATGTGACTCTGGGCATCTTTCTCAGTTTAGTCACCTCTCCGGTAAAATAACTTGGCCTCCTAGTTAATCTAAATCTCAGATTCGAGTTCTCCCCTCTGGGAACAAGCACAACAGTATCATAACTGTCCTTCAACATTTGAAAATGGTGAATGCTCCTGTCACCATTGAAGTCTTTCCTTCTTCTGGCTAATCATTCTCTGTTCCTTCAACTAATTCACAAAATTTGATTATTTTGAAGCCTTTCATCCTTCTCAATTCCTCCTCTGGACATGTTATGGCTTAGCATCAACTTTGCACAAAACCACAAACTGCTCAGCAGTCTGCTTAGCTACTTCTGCTGGTAGTTGACTAGAATGGAAGAACTGGGTAGATAGTAAAGAAGGCTGGCAATGCAGTAACTACCTGCTGGGAGCCATGGATGATGGCTGGAATGGAAGCTGAGAAAAGTACCAGAAGGTAAGAGCCGATGAAGGCAATGAATGTGGCTGTCAATGACACAATCATGACTTACTGAGTACTAAGGAGATCTATGGAAAAACTGATGAAAGAAATGGTAATGAATAGCAATGAAGATTTCTTAGGCAAGGGAACAACAAATGTGGCTACAGTCTCTGCCATTTTGTTACTGAGTGATGATACATGAGCTGGAACAGATTCGAAGCCAATAATATGATCATGTGGACACTGTGGCACCCGTATTTAAAGGATTTTTTAATGGGAATTCTATCACAAGGACTCTTCTTCTCCAGGTGGTCTTCTGTGCTCTGAAATACCATATACCTTCCAATAACTCTCACTTGGCCAAATCTTAAGGCAAATCCATGTATGTATATACAGCTCTTTCATTAGAGCATAACTCTGCAAGGATTTGACAGGCTGTCACATGGAAGAAGGATCAGATTTGGTCTTTTAGTTGCTGTTAAGTCAAGTCTAACTCTTCATGATCCCATTTGAAGTTTCCTTGCCAACAGACTGGAGTAGTTTATCATTTCTTTCTCCAGCTCATTTTACAGATGTGGAAACTGAGGTGAACAGAGTCAAGTGACTTACCCATGGTCACATAGCTAGTAAGTGTCTAAGGCCAGATTTGAATCGATCAAGATGAGTCTTCCTGAGTCTAGGCCCAAAGGTCTGTGCACTGTGGCATCACCTTATTGGCCCTTAGATTTTTTCTACTTGGTTGGAAACTCGTAGCAATGGGTATAGAAATGAAGAGAGGCAAATGTAGGCATGATAGAAGAGGGGTTATAAGTGGGCATACAGTGGAAAATTCTTTTCAATACTTGGAACTCTTCAAAAGTGAAATGGGATGTCCCTGGAGCTAGGGGGTTGACCTTCCTTGAAGGTTTCCCAAGAAGAATCTGGATGACACCTTATCGTGTGTGTGTGTGTGTGTATGTGTGTGTGTGTTGTAGCTGTAATATTTTGGAGACCTAGAGACTACACTATCTAGCTACTGAGATCCTGTCCAACTTTCAAATCCTGTGATTCCATGAACTCACTCATGCTTCCAAAGTGTCTCCAAATGAAAGGCTCACTTACTCAAACAAGTCTTCATTAGGGACTTGCTATTAACAAGTCCCTGCGCTATGTATTGGAGATATAAAGGCAAAAATAAAATGGTCCTCTAAGAGCTTACATCCTATTTGAGGGAAATAATAAAAATACAATGACAGACAAATACAAAATCTATATAACCAATCAGAAGCTTCCCAGAGAGGCTAAATGGAAAGGACTTAATTTTAATGTAAATAAATATTGTTGATTATATGGTCTGGTACATTTGTGCTGTAATACAAAAAATTGAGAGGTAAAGATTTCTTAGGTGATCATTATTTATCATCTTATTAGAAAAAGTTCCTCTGAATAGTCAACTATAAAAGCTTGAAATATGAATACAATTAATTACAGCATACTCTTTTCTATGGAAAATGTTATATGAATTTGGTAATCATATACTAAGCTTCTCTATGGAATCTTTTTATTAGCAAAAAATAGACTGCCTAACAGTTTTAATTATATTTTATCTTCTACCTATATGACCTTATAATTTGATTTATGCTTTATTTCTTTTCTAAGTGTTGAAGATGGATTATCTGTAAGAGATTCAGAATCAATTATAGAACACACTGGGACCAATTACTAACTTTACTGAGATATCTAGAAATCTGTTTTTAGTCATTTACCATGAAACAAAATAATATCTATTAAAATTTGAATTTTGTAGAATATCACAAAGATTGGTTTTATTCATACACACCTACACACATACGTATGTGTGTATGTGCATTTCTGGTTTGCTCCTGAGAGTGTCAGTAAGTAGCTTAAAAACTGACTAAACTGTTTCATTGGAAACTTGGTAGAAATCAGACATATAAATTATGCACAAATTATGGAAAGAATAACTTGTATTAAGCTCACCTATTACTTTATAATAAGACTGGATAAAAAGTGCTGGTGATGAGTCTTTCATGTAGAAAAAAGCACATGCTAAACCTTTAGAAAAAGGAGAAATCAGGAAAGAAAACACAAGAAAAATGTAGGAATTCCCAATAGTGGCAAAGTCAAACTATAGGCTGCACAATGAAAAACTCTTTGAAAGATGGTGTGATGCTTTATAACTTATGCAAGTAGTACTATTAACAGCCAGGGGTTATTCATTGTGTGGTGATGGGAACTAAATTACTTTAGTTACAAACGTATGTGAACAAAGCAATTATTATTCACAGAATGGGGAAAAAAACAAGCTGACTACCACCATTATGAAATAGTTACATGAACTTCTAATCTTTATAAGTCTGGATGAAAGCAAAATTTGTTTCCTAATGCTGCTGTGTTCAAATGGGAATGTACTCAAGTCATTGCCAAAATAAATGCTCACATTCCATAAAATGTTGAGATTTATGTTTGAAAATAAATCCCTGCAAGAATTTTATTACTCCAGAATGCAAATAGCTACTTGTAGATAAGAGAAAATATGCAAGGTATGTGTCAAACTAATGAACTCTTTGGGTTCAGCTGAAGTAAGTATATATAAACTAGAAATAGAATATTATAAAACTCCAAGTAGAGAATAATTAAAAATATGTGAGGCACTTAGAATGAATTAATCCCATTCGTGTTTGTTAAAGCTTAAGGCATCTGCCTAACCCTGATACTAAAAATATGATATGCTAGGTTTCATTTATTTCCATCCTCAAATTGTTTCCCAAATACATTATCCCAAAGCTAAAAGCCACGTCATTCTATGTCTCAAAATGCATGTAAATGATCTCTCTGCGATTCTTCCTAACTGGAGCAATTTTTCTTTTCAATGGTTCTCTTAATAATTATGCTACCCCTAAATATTATCTGATTACTAGAAAGCCATAATAACAACAAAATGAGAGTTTATGTACACCAATTGATCTTGCTCACCATGAACTCATACCATATTACTTAATATGGTAAAAAGTGAACAGCAGATAGGGGCTCATGAGATAATCTTTCTAATTTCCTTTGGAAACTTCAAAGCATTACTACTAGGACTGCTCCTATGATGATGACTAAGACTACAACTACCACTACTACTACTACTACTACTACCACTACTACTACTACCACCACCACCACTACTACTACTACTACTACTACTACTACTACTACTACTACTACTACCACCACCACCACTACTACCACCACCACTACTACTACTACTACTACTACTACTACTACTACTACTACTACTACTACTACTACTACTACTATTACTACTGCTGCTACCACTTATTATTGTTGTTGTGGATTTAAATAGATGATGAGGCAAGACAGTGTAAACCTTTCATAGTGTTTCAGAGGACCATTCTAAAATAAGTGAAGGGGAGAAGTATCATCACTATTGGTGGAGGCAGTGTGATACAACAGAAACACTATTTGGATTCGAAGTTAGAGGACCTAGTTTCAAATCTTGGCTCTGCCCCTTACTAGCTTGTGATGACAATTCATTCTAATTTTTCTGGGCCTCAGTTCCCTTATCTGTAAAATGGGGGACTGGTTTAGATGATATGTAATGTGGCTTCAAGATTTAAAATTTGTGATCCTATGATTCTTAGACTTTATGTGTCGACCTTTTCAAATTGGTCCTTGTATCAACACTGGTAAAAACGAAATCACCTAAAATAACTACTGTTTCACGTCTCTTGTTTTCTGCTCAAAAGTATAATGTCATATGTAAGCAAAGAAATTTGGGGAAGAACAGCCTGGAAACTGATGTATAGTGATTTTTTTCAAAAAGAAAATTATTGGACTAACAACCAGGAGATCTGCTTCTATCGGTAGCCCAATGGATGAGCTTGACATGATCGTGGTTGCTTTGGACCCCAGTCTTTGTCATCTGTAAACTGAGGGAAGTTGAACTAGATGATTTCCATCATTGTGTCTATAAATTTCATGGCAGAGGTGGAGCAGGTAACATACAAAGTCACTTCAAACTCTGATTTCCCTTCCAATCTTAAAAAATGTCCATGATTCCATGAGCTTCTCTTCTATTAACATTTTCCACAATGTAAATAACTTTTTTGCACATATCTGTTCACTTATTGTCTACACCACTAGAGTGTAAGCTCTTTGAGGGCAGGAACTGTCTTTTGTCTCTTTATGTATTCCCATACAGTAACATAGTGCTTGCCAAGTAACAGATGCTTGATAAATATTAATTGACTGACATTCTAGAGTTAATTCCCTATTCAAATCACGCCCTATTGTATTTGTCATGAATATGAAACCATTTTTTCCTAGGACCTCAAAATGTCTTGATAATCTGAGGTTACATTTATTGTTATGCTATTCTGTCCAGTTAAGGTGAACACATTCCCAAATCAACTAGGTGGGGCTCTAGCAAGCACATTTTTACAGGAATAAGCTGTCGAATCTTTGGCCTACAAAGAACAAATATTGACTATACCCTCATCCCAACCAAAGTCCAAAAAATCATTTTTTTAGTCATATACAGAAGATATTTTATATGCATAAAAAACTATTCAGCATGGTCGTTCCTGGTATACTTTTAAACTGGAGCTACAGTGACCAAAGTTTTGTAAATCAGTGAAGCAAAATCCAAAGAGTAATACTGACTCATGTTTTCCTATGCAACATGTTCGAGATCTTAAGATGATTGGAGGCCACTAGCACTCTATAAATAAGCACCTATTTTATGGCACATTATGTAAAATTATTTACTCTTAGAGTAACCATAATAACATTATTATTTAGGTTCTTTTGCTTGTATGATGCTGCCTACATTAATAGTGACCATACTTTACTCCTTCCCACACGTAAAAATGGGTAAAATCCTCTGAAAGGTTCAAGGTACCTTTGTCTCATAATCTATTCAATCCATAACAGCAGCAAAAACAGTATTAAGTAGTAGTAGTGGTGGTGGTGGTAGTAGTAGTAGTAGTAGTAGTAGTAGTAGTAGTAGTAGTGGTAGTAGTGGTAGTAGTAGTAGTGGTAGTAGTGGTAGTAGTAGTGGTAGTGGTGGTAGTGGTGGTAGTGGGGATAGTGGGAGTGGTGGGGAGTGGTAGTTGTAGTAATAATTAATATTATTTCTCTAGCCATAGCAACTTATAAAGACTAGAAAGTCTTTTTAAAGGGCTCAGTTAGAGGGTCGAGGTTGGGATGGGGAGGTTAATGGGCATGGAGAAGAAGCATTTTCAGATATGAACTTTAAAAAGTCTAGAAGGAGCTGTGAATTATACATCCACGAGGAGCGTATCTACACCAATGCAATCACAAGTTTTTGAAATGGTGAAGTAATATTTAGGCCAGCAGTTCTCAATCTGTGGGTCACGGCTGGTTTGGGGGTCAAACAGGGTGGCCTAAGACCATTAGAAAACACATATTTCTGATAGTCTGAGGAACGGAGACACCACTCCTCTATCTGTCTCCAGGCGGTCTGCCCACATGCAGATATGCCCACACACAAGTATTAAAGGGTTGCAGCACGAGGAAGATTGAGAACCACTGATTTAGATGCCCTCAAGTCAAAAGGATAAAGTTGTAATTAGGCATATTGTATATTAGGCATATATCAAGATAAACTTGATTTCTTTACTTTCATACCAAGAACAAGTGAACAATGAGTGAATTATAAAATATTTAACAATAGCATCCATTGAAATCAAAGCAGTATTATGCCTACCATGAAAGCAAAAAGCAGAGAGGTTATGGGGTTGGAGAAATATCATAATCCAAAGTATCAAGCATCAGAGACAGAAAAAATATGCTTACTCGAGTCACTATATAACAAGAAACACTTAGATAAAGGATCAAATGAAAGAACACTGTAAGTTTCAATGGCATGCCTGACATGAGCTGCATCAGTTTCATGTAATTGGCATAAATATACAACATTCTACTGCAACGATATGGCATGTTTCAGTCAATCAATAGAATTATCCATACATATGTCAAGTAAACAGCTGTTAGTATTGACTGATATGATGTGTGTGGAACAAGTGGTAGCTTTTCTAAAATTATCATTTTGAAACTCAGTACATATCCCGGACTGATTCTTACATGTAATAAGACCAATCAATATTTTGAATGAGTTATTTTGGGGTTGTAGAGAATTCAAGTGATGGTCACTTTCTAGTTGTTTTATTTAAAATAATTGCTGTCTATACTAACTTGCAGAAGTAGGAGAAATAATCTATACTGTTTTCTACCTAGTATCTTGAAAACAATGCTGGAATGGAAACTATTCTTGCATTTTCCAGCTTCTTAACCTGATTTGAAATTTAAATATCATGGGAAATGGACCATTTCAGGCACCTGGCATTCATTTGCTTCAAGTACAATGTTGAAATGAGGAAACCCATGCTATACACCCATAATGGCTCCCTCCCTCATTTTCACATAGGATTCCAAGCAAATGCTTCATATAGGTCCAATAGGCTTAAGTTATGGTTATACTTTCCATGAGGATTTTACAAATGCAAATGGTCCCCTTGTGATCTTGTTTTTCACATTTCTCACAAAATTAAAATTCAGCCCTCATTGTAGAGAAAGGCTATTTTAAAGCAAATCTGACCATTGTCCTGCTAGATTTAATCTCTCAGCAGCTCTCCATTATTCTAAAACTGTATTTCAGCATAGTTAAAAGTTCAGGGTTTTATTACAGTCATCTGTCCTCTGGGCTCTTGATAGTGAAGGCACCTTTAAGAGGTTGCAAGTTGTGTCCATGATATTTACAATCTTTAATTGGCCTGGGAATTTCTGAGATGAAAATGCCCTTCCCTTGGAAGGGAACAGAAAACTGAGAGAAGAGAATTAGTAAATTATTGGAAAACCACTGATAATTTTGCTACTTCCCATTTAAGGACAGTGTGTTTAGGCAAACAACACAATTATGTCCAGAGACTTTCCTTGTGGCTAGTGACTGTGGATTGCAATTACTTTCCTATTCCAGTAAAACCTTAGGGGATGGAAGATCAGCATCAGATAAAACATAGCCATTTATTCAATGAATAAGGGAAAAAAAGGAAAAGTAGCAGTAATGCAGGTGACCCTTAGCTATACTGAAAGAATTACTACAGGGAGAGAATAATTTCAAGAGCTTTGTTCACTAAAACAGTTTGCAGTCAGTAGGCCAATAAACCTTTTAAAGGGAGTTCATGGTATTAAAGGAAAGAATGCTTCTCTTTAAGTGTCTGAGATTGTTTTTTGCGTATTTTCCCTAGGCTAGAAATTAAAATATTAGTGATGGGTCAGAGTCTAGATGACAGCAATTCTGGCAATCACCAAAAGACTATGATTAAAGGTGAGCATCCTATCTTGCCCATGACAATGGGCTCTAGAAATGTTTAGTCATATTGGGTCACTGTCCCTCAAACTAGGACATAGGATGAATAGTCACTCAGACAACACAGACAATGGGTCTTTGCAATTATCTGCATACCAAAGGCATCATATGTCAAATTGAATACCTCAAATTAAAATGAAATCCACTTGGCAAAAAAAAATAATCAAATATTTTACTAAAAGCTTCCTATATGTTCAAATGTGGAAGCCATAGAAGGTGATTAAGAAGCATAAATATGGTGCTTACCTCCTGGAAGCATATAATTTAACTGAAGAAAGAAAACTGGTGCACAGACACACATATTGAGCTAGCATCTAAGATAGTACAACAAGTGCATAGCTCTAGAACTGAACCTCGTGGGCCATCTGGTCTAACCACTTCAAATTTAGAGATAAGGAAATAGAAGCTTTGTGACGGTAAGAGACTTATCAATGTCATATAGTCAGAATGTGAGGATCCATGTATTTTGGCTGCAGAGCCAGAGTTCTTTTTACTGAGCTATAAGAGATTAGGGCCATCATTAGTCATCTTGACTCATGTCTTGCCAATGGACCCTGATGACTCTGAAGGAGAAAGTGAACCTGTCTTTGTGCAACTCTGCCTCAAAGCCAATTCACTTGCAAGTGAAGACATCACCCTTCTGATGCCATTGGTACTCTTTGAGAAGGACAAACAGCACCAATAAGGGATTGGAGAGTGGTAGACAGAAGATAAATAGCTCAGGAAATGGAAGAGACCAGAGATGTAATTTTTCCAATTCCTCATTTTAATAGTTGAAAAATCTGAGTTAAGTCATTGGCCCAAGGTCACATAGATAATAAATGGCAGAGCCAAGATTTGAACCCAAGGCCTATGATTTCAAATTCATTGTTATTTCCACTATGCTATACTGCCAGAGGCATCTAATGTTCCTTTAAATATAAACAATAAACTTTTTGGATACTACATGGCCATCTCATGACACTTCTGCCATATAACAGTTTAACAGTATCTCCACATTTCTGCTTTCAGACAGCAGTCTAGAGAACATCAACCTTTAAATCTCCATCAAAACTATTCTCCAAGTGAATTAAGTATAGGATAAATTTTGAGAGCATAAGTAGATGTCAATGCCTTCCACACACATGGTTAATGATGAGAAATGTTGCAAAGTCTTGTGCAGCACCACATTTCCTCCAACACCAAGATTTCTCCACCCTATGGAATCATGGGATAATTTTCCAGCTTCTGATCAGTAATAAGAAAAACTGATCATATTTTCATTTGGGGATATGATGCTGCATTCACCACAGCACCACAAGAGTTGTCAGCCTAGCCAATTAACTTAGGAAAACCTCAACTGTTAGTTTCAGTACACAGCGTCACACACAACAGCAAGAAAAAAGCAAACCTGCAAGTGGTGAATTCATTCTCTATGCCCAGGGCCATGAGGACCATGCCATAACTTTAGATCTTTTATTCTGTACAATAAATGAGTTACCTTAGGATCAGCCGTGAGCAGTTTAAATGCTTGATACACTTGGGACTCCTTTACTCCACCTCCAAGATCAAGGAAGTTGGCCGGCTTCCCACCATTAAGAGAGATGATGTCACAGGTTGCCATGGCAAGCCCAGCACCATTCACTGTAAAACGAATCAAAGTGTCACGGTTTTACACTTACCAAAAATACTTGAAAAGTTGGGAAAAAAACCCCAACACATCATATTAAACTTGAGGAGAGAGGAAATGAAATCCCACTTAAGAACAACAGCAACAAAAACATGGCCTTAACACCTTTCTTTTTCAATAGTTGAAATAATCACTCACAGTCCGATGACTGCTCCTAAGATATGGGGAAGTGTTCTTTGATCAAATTGGAATTATAATGACCAAGCATTCTCCAATAAGAGAGGCAAAAATGTATTTGCCACTCCATGTTTTTACAGAGGTAGAGAACCAAAGGTGTGGAACTGGACATAACATATCAGATTTAACCTCACAGGGCAACAAGAGTCCTTTGAGATCATCCTGTCTCTCATTTTATAGATGCAGAAACTAAACCCCATTAAGTTGAATGACTTGCCCACCATGCTCCAGCTAGCAAGGGTTTGAGGTAGAATTTAAATCTAAGCCTTTTTAAGCCATTGCTGGTATTCACTATAAAATACTACCTCTCACTTGGTTGATACGCCTCTCTCTTCACTTTCTTTACATATATATATATATATATATATATATATAAAATATTGCTTTGTTAGAAGACTTGCTGGAGAAGTGCAGATGAAGGATCAATTAAGAAATAGTGATGATATGATTCCAAAAGAAAACCCTTAAAATTGATTTTGTAAAAATATGGCACAAGAACCAAAGTAAATGTTAAAAATTTTCCATACTTCTCCTTGTTTAGAAAAAAAATAGAAACACTTTTTTAGAGCACCTTAAGGTTTGCAGAGTAATTTTTTCAGCAGCCCTGTCAGAGCCAGTATCAGTCTACCCATTTTACAGATAAAGAAGTAGCTGAGGCTATATGCATCCTCAGGTCTTACTTGATTCCATATTTATCACTACCTATTCTGCCACACTGACTCCTGGTTAAATTCAATCAATGAATTTCCCCTTCTTTTGACCCTGGGGGGCTTAGTCATATATGATTATTTTAACCTTGTATTTGAAAGGAATAATTCTCTTTCATACAAGAGAGCCTCTCAAAGTAAAGTATCCTTCATTTTTTTCTGACCCTTGATGCCTCACAGAAGCCTCTGAACTGTGACTAATTTAATTAATTTTGGCATAGCTAAACATGAGAGTGTTTCCAAGTGCCTTGTAACAGAGAAGGAAATCTGTTAACTTCAGCACTTGGAGGCTTCAAATTCACTCAAAGCATGGAAATCCTTGCAGCCTCTCTAAGCAAGCTTTCTTTACTTTATTTTAATTGTGTCCATGTTTCCTTTATTATTTTAAGTGCTAAAAGATTATGAGTACGTTAGTTTATCATCCTGAGAAAGATGTGAAGAATCTGCTCCATTCAAGTTACTGTCCCTTGCACAAAGCAAGGCTTTCTGTATCACATGTAAGTATGTCATTTTCTATTGTGGAGAGCAGCGAGCAACAAGAATGAGCTCTCTGAGGTTCTGGGTATAATGATATGGTTGGTTTAATGAGCTACAAATCTTTTAAATATTAATTCCATTAAGATTAGTACCTCAGAACAATGCAATGAATGGGTGCTGCTAGAATCCACAGCATTTAGCAATTAAGTAACTAGAGTATAAATTTCAGCATTAGGTTCTGCGGACAGTTACGAAAATGATTTTTGTCCCCACACACCCATTCTTATCTTGACAGAATAAGCCATTTTCACAAATTCAGATCAAAACGATAAAATCAATTTTTCTCTGTTAATAAAATGGAATAGCAGATTACATACATTTATTGTTCTGTTATCCCTGAAAGTAAAGAAGTTGAGGTAATGATTAAACTATATGCCCTCTCTTACTTCCATTGAGAAAACAATTCCATTTTAAACCTGTCCCAGAGCAGTTGTTGTCTTAACAACTCTGGCTTGTGAAGGAAAACATGTTGAATTTTTGGACACTAAAGTTGAATAATAATGTGCAGGAACTTTAAGCCAGTAAATTATTTTCAATTATACTGAATGTTTCAGAGAAAACACTAGACTACATCTTGGGATTTTTATTGAGATAGCATGTGGTAGTGTCCAGAGAGAGTCTAGCAATTTGGGAGTCAGCAAAACCAGGGTTCAAATCCTGCCATGAATACTTATTGGTTCTGTGACTCCTGAGGAAGGCACTTTTCTCTGTTTCAGTTTCCTCATTTCTAAAATGGAGATAATCGAATGAAGTGTACCTACCTCAAAGGATTGTTATGAGGATCAAATGAGTAAAAATACAGGAAATTCTTTGAAAAATATTTAAGTGGCAAATGCTGTTGTTGTTTTTTTATTGTTTCATTCTTCACCTCTAGTTGAATGGGGTTCCAATAGTAATGGTCTTGGGACAGGTCGCTATCCTATCATTTCTCAATGTTTAATATTTTGTGATCTTTTGTATATGTTAATAAAATGACTGCTTTTTTGTTATTGAGCAAAAATATTGGGAAGCTAATTTCATCTTGGCAGTGGAAAGAGTATTGAGCCTGGAATCAGGAAGACTCCTCTTCGTGACTTCAAATCTGCCTCAGACTCTTACTAGTTGTGTGACCTAGGGTAAGTCATTTAGCACTGTTTGTCTCAATTTCTTCATCTGTAAAATGAATTGGAGAAGGAATTAGCAATTGATTCCAGTATCTCTTC
Source organism: Pseudocheirus occidentalis (assembly GCA_028646575.1). NCBI lineage: Eukaryota > Metazoa > Chordata > Mammalia > Diprotodontia > Pseudocheiridae > Pseudocheirus > Pseudocheirus occidentalis. Next base: position 26,691,689 of record CM053599.1, on the reverse strand, counting down.
CCAAGAAAACTCCAAATTGGGTCACAAAGAATTGGACATGACAGAAAATGATTGAACAACAAAGATCATCTTACATAGTCTCACTGAAAGGATCTTTCAATTGACTCTATTACATGGGATGCCAAGGGTGTTATGTTCTTGACTCAGTTCCTACTTTGCTTTCTTTTTCCCCCACTGGGTCTATATGAATGATAATATGACAACACATATTGAAAATGCTCTTTGAAAATGTTTATGGAATGATGCTATATTCTGTTGATGACAGGTTATCACAATTATCATTATTATTAGCTATATAACTTCATCTGTTTACCAAGTTTTGAGATTCATTTCACAAAATAAGGAAGACAATAATTCAGTTGCAAACCATCTTGCCATATGCTCGGTAGTGATCTTTGTTTTCTTACCAAAGCAGGCAATGTTTCCATCCAGACCAATGTACTTAAGGTCATATTTGGCAGCTTCATTTTCAATAGGCTCATTTTCTGATTTGTCATCCATGGCAAATATGTCTTTTTGTCTAAATTCTGCATTGTCATCAAAGTTGATCTTGGCATCAAAACACACAACTACAAAAAAAAGGAGAAAATGAATACTGAATATCTATAAAGGATCTTTAAATTAGGCATCTTTGGTAAGCACAGATGAATCTTTAACTGTAGATCATGACATAGAAGGGAGAGATGAGTATTTTTCTGCTACTTTGCTCTAGAGAGATATGTCATATACAGATAAGGATAAGTTTAGCTCTCCTGACCTTTTAGGTTTGGTTATACTGGAAAACCATGCATTTGTATGGGTTATACATATTTAGGTGAAAACATATTTCAATAGTCCATATTTTTAAAACAAAACATAAGTTAATGAGAAGCCTGTAAGTATCTTCCATAGGTACAAGTAGAGACAGGTTATATGAGCTGCCACTCTATTCTGACTTCTTTCAAAAGTTAAATTTTATTATTATGACGTGTTACTGTTGCAACCACTTTTTTCTTTTCTTTTCAATTTGACCAATTCTTATTAAGTGCCTACAGTGTGTCATTTATGCTAGTGGATGCTAGAAATACAAAGAAAAAAGAAACAAAATATCCCCTGCCTTCAAGGAGTTTACAATCTACTGGAGAGATATAACATTTACCCATATAAGTAAACAAAATATCTACAAAGTGATACAAAGTAATTTTATGAGGGAGATAGCAGAGTTTGGGGGCTGATGTGGTCCCTGATCTGTGCATACCATATGTAACAGATTCCAAGAATTTGAGGATGGGGTAGAACAGGATGCAGTGCATACAGGAAAGAAGTCCAAGCAAAGGCACCTAAGCAGGACATGCAATGCTATTTATGTGAGACACAGGCTTACTTTTTTTTTTTTGCTTTTTGGAGGGCAGTTGGGGTTAAGTGACTTGCCCAAGGTCACATGGCTAGTTTTTTGTATTAAGTGTCTGAGGCCAGATTTGAACTCAGGTACTCCTGACTCCAGAGCCGGTGCTCTATTCACTGCGCCACCTAGCCGCCCTACAGGCTTACTTTTTAATCACAATGTAATTCAACCCTTCTTAAAATGAAAAACTAGAAAAGAAACCTACTCTCCCAAATCTATTGACTCGTTCCAATGAGACAGGAAAAAATGTACAACTGGGATATAATTATGGTAGAGATTAGTGCAATGGAAAAAAGTAATATATGAAGCCCAAGGACCCATGCTCAGCTCTTGTCATTGTAATTTAATTTGCTTCATGGCTTTGACCAAGTCTCTTTACTTCCTGTGTCATAGATGTTTTATCTTTAAAATGAAGGGGCTTGATTAGATTAGATTAGCTGGATTCAGGGATCATATCAAGTCAACAAGTTTTTATTCCATTTCTACTGTGTTACAGCTGCTGAGCTGAGCAGTGAGAATACACATGCATATACAGGCAAATATACATAACTATATGTAATAAAGGCATATTATATATACATATAAATGATGTGTCTTTATCTCACATGTAACACATAAATTATATAGGCCTGCATGTGTGAAAACACACACACACACACACGAATAAATCCAGCCCCTGTTCTCAATAATTTCCGAATTTAATGGGGGAAACCACAGGCTAACTATTTTGTACAGACTAGATAAAGACAGGATAAATCAAAGATAATTGTAGAGTGAAGACACTAAGTTTAAAGAGGACTGAGAAAAGCTTTTTGCAGAAGGTGGTATTTTAGTAGAGACTTAAGTGAAGCAGGGGTAACCACAAGGCAGACTCAAGGAGGAATAGTATTATCATCATAGGGAACAGCCAATGAAAATGCCTGGAGTCGGGGCGGAGCCAAGATGGCGGCGTAGAAGCAGCAAAGCACCACAGCTCCCACACAAACACGCTAAAAAACTTATAAAATGGGACGCTAAACAGATTTTCAAGCTCCAAAACTCTCCACAAGACAGAAGGC
>CM053599.1:26640871-26688747 GCA_028646575.1 Pseudocheirus occidentalis | reverse complement strand
ATACACATATATGTATATATGTGTGTATGCACATGTATATATACTTATATACACACTTATATGTGTATATATGTGTGTGCACATATACATACATGTATATATCTATACCTATACATATATGTATATATTTATTTATTTATTCATTCATCTATTTGTTTATTCATTCATGCATTTATTTATGTATTTATTTGTTTGTTTGTTTGTTTATTTATTTATGTTAATATATAGGGATGCCTAAAGAGAGAGAGAGAGTTAATGAGAGCCTTTAATGAGTTCTTAGAGAATATCTAAAGCAAGCTATGGGCTCTTGCTCTACTTTTATTGAAGTTTAATTGCTTCCTCTTTGTTTCTAACTTTCTTTTACTCTGTAAACATTCGTTGTAATGTTTTTTTTTATTCGTTTCTTTATTGTCTCTTACTCTCAGATGAGTTTACCACTGAAATGGGAGCCTCTTTTTCCTTTCCTCAGTTTTTGAGGAACTTTTGTTCTCTTGTTTTGACATTAGCATTATTAATATAGTATGTTCTCCTGTTATTATTCATTTGAGGTGATGAAGGAGAGTTAGGTTTTTCCATTTAGCCCCACTGCCAGGAATCTCTCTAGCTCAACATTTCTGTATGATAGCCAGTCTTTGCTAATCAACCGAGATTTTGTTTTTAGAAATTAGAACAGGGCAGCAGTTACAAACAATAAATATTCATTGCCAGACATCATTTCATGCATTTAAGCAACATAAATAATCAATCTTTAGAAATCTCTAAGGAATATTTATCAAGTACCTATGATGTCCCAGACACAGTTCTAGGCACTGGGGATACAAGAACACATTCGAAATAGTCCCCCTACCTAAAAGAGATTTCATTTTAACAGAGGAAAAGCATGCACATATATGAACATTCGTATAGCATGATGAGAAAGAAACTTAAGAGGAAGAGTAAAAGTAAAAAAAAAATGGTCCTGGCCAAAAGAAATTTAACATCCAAAAATACCTTTAAAAAGTGGAAGAAAAACATTTATACTCAATTTGATATCTAGGTCATGGTAACCTTGGCATAGTGACTAGCACATAATAGGTACTTAATGAGGGCTGACTGAATGGTTAAGAAGCAGAACAGTATAACAGAAAAAAGCAGTGAACTTGGAGTCCCATGACCTGAATTTTAATTCCAAGTGTTCCCATTTGTGACCTATGTAACTTTCAGCAAATCCCTTAACCTTTCTTGGTCCTGACTCACTAATTCATGCAATAGAGTTAGACCATATAACTTTGAAAGTACCTTTTCCAAGTCAACATCTATAATCTCTTGGGCCCTGGAGGTGCCAACCTCAAAGCTCTAGAGGCTGTAGGACAAAATCTTGACTGAGGACAAGTTAAGAATCTTTGGATAAGCTGGGCATGGTAACCCTGTGTGTAATCCCTCCTATCAAGGAGGCTAGTGCTAGTAAATGATTAGAGCTAGGGAATTCTGAAATGAAGTGGTCTAAATCAATTACAGATTTTCACTAAGTCTGGAACCAATATGGTGATCCCTCAGGCACTAAGGGTCATTAGGATGCGTAAGAAGGAAAATGACCTAGGTTAGAATCTCAGGTCAAGACTTCCATACTTAAAATAGTGAGATTAGGCCCATTGGTGACCGTTGCATTTCCATCCAAGATTAGAAAGACTTAGTCTCCAAAACCAAAATATTTAGAAAAACTAGGTTTGACAGCAAGAGCTACAGTGCAACCCTTCCTGGTTGTCAACTACATTTGTGTCATAACAAACAAATGTCTAGAGGAAGAGAGAAAAGGATGATGTTTCTAAGTAATTCAAGCAATTGCTCCAATGCTTAGTATTTGGATGCTAACAAACCAAAAGTATTGAAATGTTAAATTCCATCATGGGAGTATTTGTGACTATGACAGAAATTAATTCACAAAATTAAATTAATGCAAAGCTTTTGCTACAGTCTTCCATGCAATTTAATTTATAGTTTGCATAAATAAAGAATTTGAATGTATTCATTTGTTTTCTCTCATTTTTTACCTTGTCCTTCTGGAGTTTCACCAAAGGGATTCACTTCAACCTGAGTAGCATCAATTTTCAGGAAGAGATTATACAGCTTCTTAATTTGATCTGCAGCCTAAATGTGATCAAGTGAGATGGAATTAGCCCTCAAAAAGTGAAAGAAAATGCATTTTGCTATGGTAATGAAACATTAAAAATAGAATGTTACATCTCTGTTCTATGTAAGGTTATCTGGAGGGACACAAGCCAGAATAGAAATTTCACTATCAACTGTTATTTACTAAGAGGAATGATCAAAACTTCCATCAGAAACAAGACCAGACCACTATTAAAAAATACAATATTTTCATAATAGTCTAAGAGTGCTATTAAGCTTTGTGTAAATTATCATGTCCTATTAACTGGATTATGCCACAGTATGAGCTTTAATCACTAATGTAAACAAGCTCAATTTGAGCAAAGGTAAACATGATTTTCAGAGTTTATAATGACTGTGTTTTCTCTTGTATGCTGGAATCAAAATAATTTTTATATAAAAAGCCACACTTATTAAGCTCATCAATCCTAGCCCATAATCTGTTAAGATGAAATAAAATCAATTATCTAATGTTTATTAGAAACTGTTACCAGGAAGGAAAGGAAGAGCCCTGGGAATTTTCCTATTCTATCCAAATAAAGCTGAAAAAGCAGCTTTTCAGTGACAGCTAGAAGTCTATCTAAAGGCTATAGGGAGCCACTTTACCCTCCCCATACTCTGACCCCAACTATGCTAATGTGTTCAAAGCTTATGATGAAATTGAACAAGATGCTTGGCTTGCATAACTATATTTGTGACATCTTTTCATGCTCATGGCCATTGGAACACTCTCAGCCTCCTTCTTTCCCTTGCAGTCTTCTCTTGGTTCCTAGAGAGAATCACAACTAGTTGTCAGGACTGGCCATCCAGACTTTCCAACCAGCAGCTTTGACACAAAAGCAGGGGGTAAAAGAAGTCACTGGAGTGTATACCAGCTATTGCATACCAGCTCTATCCCTAGTCCTGGGGAAACATTCCTTTCCTGCAAGGTAAAGGACTGAATGGTTACATAACCAAGTCACTCATTCTGTGAGTTCCAATTTTGTTGTTTAGAAAGCAGGGGCCTGGCTGTCATGCTCAGTTCCTTTTCCTCCTCATGATGCATGAGAATTAGTTAAAGGAAGGGTTCCTTGTGATCCTCTCTAGGATCAAAGAGAAGAGTGCAAGGGAAGGAAGGAGGGAAAGAAGACTTGGGACATGGCAGGTGGGGGAGGGGCACAGCTGGTTTCAAATACCTGAAGAACTCATTGAGGAAGATTCTGACTTTTCTGCTTGGCCCCAGAGAGTACCAGCAGTGGGTGGAAACTTTAGAGGAAGACACATTTAGGCTCAAAGTAAGGAACCACAATTAGAACCATCCAAAAGTGAAATGAGATGCCTCAGGAGATAGTGATTTCCCTCTCCATAGAAATCTTCAAGCAAAAGTTGGATGTTCTCATATTGACTTTGGTATAGAGAGGATTCTTGGGTGGGCACCCATTGGCTACTAAGGTCCCTTCCAACTCTGGGCATTTGTGATTACAGATGCTGCTACAGATGGCATTTAAAGCATGCATTTGTAAGACCTAAGACTTTTTAGGAAAATATTCAGAACTCTCATCAATTTTAAAATCATTGGGTCTTTTTAATTTTCTTCCCAAAGGAGATCATATATTTTGTTTAAATTGCTGTCTTATTGTCAATAGTGCTTTTTATTAAAAAAATTCAAGCCTAAAATCTTGATGTAAACTACTAGCAGAAGATCAGAGGAGAATAAATCTGGAGTAAGAGGGGCCTAACAGGCTATTTAGTCCAAAGCACTGATCTTAGAGATCAGGTGATCATAGTTCCAGAGTGGGAAGGGACATTCAATGCCATCTATGTCAATTCACTGATTTTCCTCAGGAAATGGAGGTGTAGGGTGGGGGTGGGGGAAACTCACCCAAGATCACACAACTATTAAGCATCGAAAGTGGAATATGAACTCTGACTTTAGGGAGAGAGTGCTTTCTCCTCTGAAATAGTTTCATAAGCTAACTTCACTCAATGTGCTACCAAATCATAAGCTTCATGAGAAAAGGTACTCGGCTGAGACTCATTGAACTTCTTACCTTTGGGGGCATCTTTTTGCTCTTCAAATCACAGATATTCAATAAATGTTTGTTGAATTGTATTCACATATCAGCAGGGCACTTTAACAAGGCATTTTTGTGATTCCTTATGATTGTGAAATAAAAAGCAGTGCTGGAACATTGTGAATATCACCATGCTTTATATTTATATCAATAGAGAGATGTATAGACTGATGGATAGATAGTTAGATAGATAGATAGATAGATAGATAGATAGATAGATAGATAGATAGATAGACAGATGGATATATATGTACAGAAAGATGCATAGATATATAGATGGACAGATGGAGAGAGAGAGAGAGAGGTTTTTTCACAGTATTTTTAGGGTCAAATATAGAAGCAACACTGTTAGGGTTAAAAAAACTTGCTTCTGAGTGGGGAAGTTTCTTAAATACTCCACACATATGCTCTTAAAAAAGAGACTACAAATCCAATTATATGGCATGTTTGTATCCCACGAAAATCAGGGGCTCTTTCAAAGATAAACATATTGTGAACAGCCCTCAGGGGAGTTAGGTGGTCTTGTATTGCCTTGACCCCTCAAATCCTTCAGTTGCCTAAATTCTGCAGGCACATATTGCTAATTTACTGCAACATATGTTTTCAGAAATTAATAATGTAGCTGATAATTGAGAAGTCAGTACAGAAGGCCAAAATGCCAGTTCTACCAGAGCCTTTCTTGACTTTTACTTTTTTTCTTAACAAATATTTATGGTATTGAATCTTAATCTGGGAAACATATTGAGTAACTATCCATTAAAATTGGCAAGATTTTTTTGATTGGGAAAACTAAGAAAAGTCAAATTAGAGTTTTGAGAAGAATTTAAAAGTGATTTTATACATATATATGTATATCTTTTATATAAAATGGTAAATCTCCAACATAAAATATAGTTAACACAGCATTACACCAAAGTAATATATACACATAATGTACATATCCACGTATGTATATGTGTATACATGTATGCAAATGTGCATGTGTGAAGAAGGGGAAAGACATTAGTTCAAATATCATATCTACCATTTTATGTCAGAGGAAACTGAGATTCAATGAGGAGAAATTACTTGTCTAAGATCACCCAGCTAAGTAAATGACCAAGCTGCTATATAAACTGAGGTCTTCTGATCTCATCTTCAGTTTGATTGAAGTTTTTTAGAAAGTGTGTGCTTGGCTCTGGGGGTGTCAGCTGTACATGTGGGGTGAAGATAACTCTCAGCTGCCTGTAATTGATAATTACTCCCCAGGTTATACAGGAACTACAACACATTTACTTAATTCTTATGAATTCTACTTGGTGCGGCAATGGGAGACACTGCCTTTAGGTCTCTGCGACAAGGCAGGTGTCCAATAAAATGCTTGTTGGCTGACTGATTGATTGATGATTCAGAGAGCAGGAGGAGGCTGATGAGGAAAAGGAGTCTAGCCATGAGACTGTGACAAGAGAAAAAGATCAACGGAAAACAATGAACAATGTGGAAACTGAGAGTGTATAGTAGTACTGGGGTGATTTGTCTAGGAAGAGATTCCTGGAGTAGGGGGGGTTGTTCCTAGGGTGGAGCTTCATTGTGTAAATTTGGCAAAAGTGATTACTAGAGCTTAGCAGAAGCTGGCATGAGGTAGCTAAGTAGAGGCAGGAAGACTTGAGTTCGAATTTGACCTCAGACACTTATTACTTGTGTAACCTGGCATAAGTCACTAGCCAAACCACTTAACCTTTGTTTACATCAGTTTCACCAACTGTAAAATGAGAATTATAATAGCATCTCCCTCATAAGGTGGTTGTGAGGATCAAAGGAGGCATCTGTAAAGTTCTTAGCCCAGTGTCTACACAGAGAGGGTGCTTAATAAATGCATGTTCACCTTTTGTCCTCTTGCTATGGCCTCATTGGTCGCAAGGTGGCATAGGGAGGAGGGTATTGAACTTGGAGTCAGGAAGGCCTGAGTTTAAATGTTGCCTTAAGTACTTACTAGCCTTAACATTCTGGCAAAACATGAATCTTCTCTAAGCCTTGACTTCCTCATCTGTGAAATAGGGATTGTAAGCATCCACATCACAAGATCAAATAAGATGACATATATAAATGCCTTTTAAATTTGGAGGTCTATTAGCGCTGTAAAATGCTATTATCATTGGCAGCAACAGTAGTAGTGCTCATGTCTCTAACACTTCCAGGTCAGAGGTCCTTTTTCCAGCCCCTCAGTTTCTTTTGCTAGCAGGGCATCAGCACACATGGGGATGATAACAGAGCCCTGAAGGAGAGATCATATGAATGGAAGAGCAGTCCAGAAAACAGACACTTGGGGGAAGGGACTGAGGGGGATCTGAACATCAGGCATTCACAAGAATCTGGACAAGGCCTAGATCGTTCTTCTCCTAGCTCAATGTCCCTGTTTCCATGTTGTAGCTTATTCATTCTTACCCCCTTACCTTACTACACTCTGCATTCAGCCTGGAACACCTTGCCTCCTCTCTCTCAGGTTCTTTTCATCCTTCACATCTTTATTCCTGGCCTCCCCCTTCCACAGTGATCTTGGAACCAGGGGAACTATGCTCAAACCCCAACTCTAATGTATATTAGCTTTGTCACCATTTCTGGCAAATCATTTACCATCACTGAAGCTTAATTTCTTTATCTGATGATAATGCCTGCACTACCTACCTCAATGAATTGTGAGAAAAATGCTTAGTAAAGTGTAATTTATATTTGAGCATCTAAATCACAGCATTATTTACATATTTCTGGAAAATACTTAAGCTCATGCCAAACTCGAATGATCAGTTAGGTACTTATTTATTTTCTGTTTTTTCCCTGTATTATTTTGTAGCTAGACCGTAAGGACTTTGGGGACAGATAACTTTATTCTACAGCACCTAGCATAGTGCTGGACATCATATATGTGGACCAATAACTGAAACAAATTGTATTTTTTTTTACTAAATTGAAAGATTGCAAGAGATTTTTTAAAAAGAAATATGACTTTGGTACATAACATAAATGCTGATCTAAAATGTCGGTTAGTGATGTAAATTAAGAAACTATGTGGATTTCCTGCGTTCCAAATTAACTTAACTACTAGAGATAGACCATTGTTCCCAGTCGCCTAACAACAACAGAGAGAGAGTGCTTAATAATACCACGTTTAAAACCTATGTAGAGATTATGGATTTGTAACATCAACTCAAATAAATCAGCAATTTTTAAAGTGCCTTTTCCATAGGAAGAAAAGAAACATTTGTCTTCACAACATCCTATTCAAATGAGTCTAAAACATCATGCATTCTTTGGGTTTGATTGTGTTGGACAGTTGAAGATCAAGTGAATCAATTAACCAAAACTGACAAACTTTTATCAATGTTATCAGAAATCAACCATACTCATCGTGATCATATTGTTCTACCATACCTGAGCTTTCAGGGCACCACGGAAGCCTAAATTTTCTGCCATCCTTTGTGCCTGGTTCTCCTTTAGTCCTTCAAATATATCAATTTCTTCCTATTAGAATGGAGTGAATACACAGAATTAAGTCATTCAGTTGGAAAGATTTACTACTTCAAAAGAAAAGCACTCAGTATACATTTGCAAATTGGTAATTAAAGTCTGGCCATTTGCCAAAATTCTCTGAGTGGTGCTACTGGAGTTGCCTATAGGGTATGTTTTAATTACCATACCATCTATGAAACAGTTCTCCCCAAAACTATATAATTCTTCAGGGTGGCGTGCTGACAAGCCACTATGACACCCGTTTTCACTTTTAATTACCATACAGATGGCATTGACGAATATTTAGTCAGTTAATTTTTATGACATCTCTTGGAAAGCTTCCAAAGCATAGTTCTCCTGCCCAATGTTGCTGCTAAGTTTAGCACTTCTCCTACATAGGTTAAACATTACTTTAATATTTAAACATAATAATTATCATCATCATGGACTGTTAATATGATCTTAGATTTATATGGTGCTATTCTTCCAAAGAACCTAAGCCACCTTTCTCATCCATTATTCCACTCATTCCTATAGTAAATGAGCAGCTTAAATTGTGCTCCCTGATTAACTGCAAAGGTATTATGGATGTCAGCTTATTAAGTCTCTATTTTATTTTCTGAGGTTGTTAGGTTCAATGGGAAATATTTGTGAAAGTACTTTTGCTTCCAGTCTTACAGATCTGACCATGAGAGGCATAAACTGAAAAGGGAGGGACAGAGGGGGAAACTGCTTCTGTGCATTCATCAAACTAAGTACCACAGTGCAAAACAGCTATAGCATAAGCAGAAAAACAGTGATAAAAATGTCCATGCAAACACAGGAGTTAGAATCAAAGAAAGACAGGCAGCTAATGGGCATCGAGGCTGATGCTTTAGATTTGGAGTAGGGAAGAAGTGAGTTCAAGTTTCACCTCACACACTAACAATATGACCCCTGACAAGTCAATAAGGTAGCCTAGATTCAGTTTCCCTATTTGAAAATATGGAAAATAATAGAACCTCCCTCACCAGGTCGTAGTGAGGATCGAATAAGTTTTGCAAATCTTAAAGCACTAAATAAATATGATGAAGGGGGAAAAAAAGAAGAAAGAAGAAGAATCCAAGAAAGAATTTGACACAAAGTAGCCAGGACCTTATGGCTATATGCGAACCCCCAAAGCATAAGGGGTGGCTAACAAAGAGGATGACCTAGAGATGCTAATGTACAGAGGCAAATTCACCTTTGTGAATGCCGTTGAGAACTAGTACAATAAAATTCACAACCGAAAAATGGCTTTGGAAGTGGACCAGTTTTCCAGAATGAAAATCTTTTATTTACAAGATGCAAGATTTGCAAATGAAAAAAGTGTGTGTGTGTGAGTGTGTGTGTGAGTATGTGTGTGTGCACATGTGTGCATTTATGGCAAAGACATTATAGAGTAAAATGACATTGTATATGAAAAATATTTAATTTTGAGAGATCTAGAAATAAGGAGAATATAATGGACAACGTGGGGTTGAAGATCAATACAGGGAAAAGCAGAAGCAATACCACCATAGGAGCAAACTGTAGGATATCTGAAATGAATAAAGTGAAATAGCTGAAGACTTTTTGAATCAAATCATAACTGAGGTAGACATTTGATATGATATATCATATATATGAAATGTAATTTATGATATGATAATGATGGAGGGCCTTGATTATCCAGATATTTACTGGAATACTCTTTCTTCATGCAAAGAGCTAACATATTCTTCATTTGTCTTCATGCTTATTTAAACATTCAAAGATTTAAATTGTTCAGCAAGAAAAATCTAGCTGAAGAAGTAAAATGATGCTAGACTTTGAGGCTAGTCAATGTAATAGTTCCAAATTAAGATCTATGAGAGTGGAAGAAATAAAAACCATAGATAGTCTGATGTGCCAACCCTAGTCTCTGAGAGAGTCTATTATGAAAGTTTCATTAACAATAGAGGAGTCTATTGACTGAAATTCCATATTGTAGGTCATCCCTGGAAAGAGAAGTTCTCAAGAATGAAATTCTGAAGTTAGAAGGAAATGCTTCTGAAGAAGACAAAAAAGGTGGGAAAAAAGCTGGAAGATAAAAGAAGGCATAAGAATGTTAGGCTGGGAAGATGGAACATTCATAATGGATGATGAGGAGAGAACAGTGCTCTACAATCCTAATTTGGCTTCCATTTTCTCTGGAAAGTAGAATGATTTCTGGACTGCAGAGAATGGGGAAAAACAACCAGTAGAAAACTAAATCCCAAGATAAGTATCAAGTTAAGAAAAGAACAGCTCCCTTCCCTGAATAAGATCAACTTATCTATCCCAGATAAACTGCAACCCAGGGCTTAAAAGAATTGACATATGCAATTGCTGAGCTATAATCATTAATTTTTGAAAGAGGTGGAGAATGGAAGAGGTGGCATGAGAATGGAAAAAGGTAGACAATATCCTAGTCTGTTTAGTTATTACCAGAACAGCAGCCTGCAAACTATGGGCTAAGGTGCCTGTCTGTAAATTTTGGGAAAATTTTGTAACATGTTATTAAAGGGATGGTTATTGAACATCTAAAAAGAGAGACAATGATCACAAAATCTTCTCCAAAACATGTGACTTTATTTCATTTTTTGTGACACATCTGTTTGAAAGAGGGGAATGCCTGGTAATTTAGTAGATGAAACTACATTCGGAGGAAGAACTAACATGGATGCAATGTTTAGTACTAAAAAATTAAACAAAATAAAACAAAACAAAAAAATATCATAATAGGTTAAAAGGATGCCCTGAATAGAGGAAGATGAAATATAATCAAGGCGAATATAAAATCCTATACTTTTGTAGACACAGAGGTCAGCAATAGATGGGCCAAGGTCCCTAATGCTCTAGTTTGGGAAAAGAATGAGAAATATGAGCTAGATGACAAGACAGGTAGCTTAAGAACAGTATGAAAAATGTGAAAGGAAGTGTGGTAATTCTTCCACTGGAGGGAGATATCTAGTAGGGAGTATGAATGTTCACAGCCCTTTTTGGCCCTGTTCTGTTAAATGATTTTATCAATGTATAAAGCAAAGGCACTTAATAAACCTGTAGGCAACAGAAAATCAGATGGCTAGTATATATGTTGGATGACAAAACTGGGACCCAAAAATATTGTAATGATTTAGAACAATGTGTTGAAGATAAGATAAATTTTAATGGAGAGAGAGAGAGAGAGAGAGAAACAGAGAGAGAGAGAGAGAGAGAGAGAGAGAGAGAGAGAGAGACAGAGACAGAGACAGAGACAGAGACAGAGACAGAGAGACAGAGACAGAGACAGAGAGAGACAGAGACAGAGAGACAGAGAGAGACAGAGAGACAGAGACAGAGAGAGATGGAGAGATGGAGAGACAGAGAGATGGAGAGAGAAACAGAGAAACAGAAAGAGACAGAGACAGAGACAGAGAGAGACAGAGACACAGAGACAGAGAGAGACAGAGAGAGACAGAGAGAGAGAGACAGAGACAGAGAGAGACAGAGACAGAGAGAGACAAAGAGAGACAGAGAAAGACAGAGACAGAGAGATCTATTGAAGGATTTTTATTGCACAATTATTTTTAATTAAAAATGAAAGAAAGGCGACAAGAAAAGAATAAACAAATCGTGGTGCTTTAATATTAGAAAATATTATAATGTAATTAAGATTGACAATGATAAAGAATATTTTTTAAACCTTGAAAAATATGAAAAAGGACCCAAATAGTAGGGAACACAATGTTATAATGTAGAAGGAAAAGGGAACAAACATGAATAAAGGAATAATTGTGATGGGAACTTCAAAGGAATGAATAAACAATTCTGATCATTTAATACATTGAACTTTATTCAATTAAATGTAATTTTAAAACAAATATAATTGGTTTCATTTGATACCTGACATATTAAAGATGTTTTTTTTTAAGACATGGAGTCTAGAACTGGAGATGTGGTAAGCCCTGTTCTGCTCTGATCACACATACTAGAATATTGTGTTTAGTTCTGTAAAATATATTTTAGGATGAATATGAAAGGAAGGAAGAAAGCAGAGTGCAGGAGAAGAAGGAAGAAAGGAAATAAGGAAGTAAAGAAAGAAGGAAAGGCAGATAGAGAGAGGGAAGGAAGGATGGAAGGAAGGAAGGAAAAAAGGAAGGAAGGATGGAAGGGATGAAGGAAGGAGGGAGGAAGGAAGGGAGGCATGAGGACGGAAAAGAAGCAAAATAGAAAGAATCAAATATTAAGCACATATTATGTGTCAGAGACTGCACTAAATGCTTTACAAATATGTCATTTTATCAATATTTATCAACAAGCTATGAAACTTCAAGGTCCCGGTGACCAGAAAGAGGAGAGTTCTTCAGCTCATTTAGAATAGCAACTTGTTTCAGTTCAAGTTCCTTTTAAGCCTGTCCGTGATTATATCAAGTCTTTTGTTAAGAAATGGAAATTGTGAAGATGGAGGTGTGGAAGCACCAAAACTCTGCAGCTCTCCCTGTAACCACCTCAAATACCTATAAAATATGACTCTAAACAAACCTTAGAGCACCATAACTCATAAAATTACAGAGAATCAAGGTCCTTGCTGAAGGCAGCCTGGTAAGCAGACAGTAATGGGTTCATCACAGCATGCTAGGAGCCCAGACCACCACCACATAAACCCGTGGCTGGAGCCCTACGGCTGCCTAGCTCCGCCAGGGCATGGCTGGAGCGTGAATCACCGGCAGCTGTAGTGTTTTCCAGAACTACCAAACCATAACAAACAAGGTTTAAGTGAAAGGTCAGTGGAACTTGGATAAATTTAGGGGAGAGGTTCTGGCTGACTGCCCTAGGACTAGAAGCAGTCTGAAAGGAAGCCCTGCAGCTGCTTCCATATGGGAGCTTCAGAAACTCCAGGCCTTCAGATTTCATGGGGGCCAAGCAATTATTCAGAGGCCTTGAGCTGCCTGGATCAGATTGCAGTCTTGGGTGGTCATCCTGAGGTGTGTTTTCAGTGAGCCAAAGCTGGTGGGGGCTAAAGAAATAGTGGCCTCCTAATAGCTCCAGCAGCTACAAAAAACCCAGTGATTTGGGACAGAGCTCTCCCCTCTGAAAGCAGAGTTCTACTGATCCTAAAAGTCAATTAATTGGCAAAGGAAGCAAAGCAATCCCAGTAACACAACTTTAGATTCATTTTTGGGGGACGAAAAGGATCAAAGCACGGAATGGCAGGAAGACAATACAGTCAGAACTCCCACACCAAAAGCTTCCAAGAAAAATGTAGACAGGCTATAAGCCATGGAGCAGCTTAAGAAGGATTTTGAAAACCAAATAAGAGAAGAGGAGGAAAAATTGGGAAGATAAATGAGAATGATGCAAGAAAATCATGAAAAGAGAGTCAGCAACATAACTGATGAAAACAACACCTTAAAATATAGATAAACTCATATGGCAAAAGAGGCCCAAAAATACAATGAGAAGAATGCCTTAAAAAGTTAAATTTGCCAGACGGAAAAAGAATCTCAAAAGCTTTCTGAAGAGAACAACTCCTTCAGAATTAGAGTGGAGCAAATGGAGGCACATGATTTTATGAGAAACCAAGATACTATTAAACAGATCCAAACAAATGAAAACATAGAAGGCAATGTGAAATATCTCCTGAAAAAACCATTGACCTGGAAAATAAAACCAGAAGAGACAATTTAAAAATTAATTGACTACTTGAAAGCCATGATCAGAAAAAGAACCTAGAAATCATCCTTCAAGAAATTTTCAAGGAAAATTGCCCTGATATTTTATAATCAGAGGGCAAAATAGAACTTGAAAGAATTCATGATCACCTCTTGAGAAAGATCCCCAAAAGAAAACTCCTAGCAATGTTATAGCCAGGTTCCAGAGTTCCCAGATCAAGGAGAAAATATTACAAGCTGCCAAGAAGAAACAACTTGAATGCTGTAGAAACACAATCAGAATAACCCAGAATCTAGCAGCTTCTACATTAAGGTATCAAAGGGCCTGGAATATGATATTCTGGAGATCAAGGGAGCTAGAATTAAAACCAAGCATCACCTACCCAGCAAAATTAGGGAAAATATGGTCATTCAGTGAGGTGGAGGACTTGCAAGCATTCTTGAGGAAAAAACCAGAACTGAATAGAAAATTTGATATTCAAATACGAGAATCATGAGAAGGTAAACATGGAAAAGAATTCATAAGGAACTTATCAAACTTATCAAAGGCTAACATGGAACATGCCAACAAGTTGGGGGTGGAATAGGAAGGAGGGAAATATACAGGTATTGTGATAGGGAGATCCATCTTGCCTTACCTGAAAGTCAGACAGGTGATGGGGGAGGATATAGGAGAAAGCTGATTGGGAGAGGGGGTATACAGTGGGATGGCTCTTCTCTGGTGGTGGGGAGAAAATTTTTAAATCAAAATCTCATGGAAATGAATGATGTAAACTAAAAGTAAACAAAAGTTAAAAAAAGCAACAGAACTTGTGAACCCCCGTTGCAGATGCAACAGGAAGTGGTAGAACAGGGAAGAGCTTAATGACCATATATAAGGAGAAGCCCAGCCTGGCAGAGAGTAGAACTGTGTGGAAACATGACTGTGGCATTGGTACTTTGTCCATCCATTTTGATGTTACTTTGTCAGATTTGTCTGCTGATAGAGGATGTTGTTGTTGTTGTTTTTAAATAATTTTTTATTTGTTTTCTTGTTTACATCATTCATTTTCATTAGATTTTTGAATAAAAAATTTTCTCCCCACCTTTCCCCTACCCCAACCCCAATACAGCAATCCCACTGTAAAGCCCCTCCCCTGATCTGCTCTCTAACATTCTGGTAGGGCAGGGAGGGTCTCCCTACCTTAGCCCCTGTATATCCTAATTCCTAGTTGCAGGTATTGCAGAGATTTAGATTCTAGAAGCTTCTGCAAATCTTTCGATTCCTCCCTTGTCACACAGCCCCCACTAGAAGGACAATCAATTCAATACAGGCTGTGAATGTGTGATTATACAGGACATCTTAACAGTGAACATATTGTGACAGTGATCATATGTCCCTCCTTTCTATTCCTCCCCCCCCTTGTTCTGTTCTCTACCCTGTCCCTGTCCCTTTACTGAAGTGTGTGCTTCCAGCATCCCTCCCCCAGACCCTGCCCTCCCCTCCACCATCCCCCCCTCATCCCCATGCCCCCTACTCTCCTGTGCGGCATGATGCCCAGTTTAGAGTTTATGCCATTTTTTTGATGTTGTCATTGTTACAGAAGCCCTGGAACCTTACTGCTGATTCAGAAGCCCTGAAGGTGGATTTTCTTGTCTGTTTACAGAAGTCCTAGAAGAGGGTCTTACTGATGTTTTCAGAGGTCCTATACTGATGATTTATGTTGATTTCTCAGACCTTGTTTTTGGGTCTACTTTGATTGCACAGGTGTATTGATGTTAGTGCTGGCAATGTAAACAAATATTATTGTGGCTTTGTTAAGCTTCATCTTTCCAGGAACAGAAACTATGAAGGACTGGAGGTGGACTAGACACTGTGAGCTTCAATATGGAATAGGAACTGGACAAGGAGCTGGGTGAGGAGCTAGATGAGAAGTTGGGAGCTGCCTGACTTTGAACTCAGGTGATAGTTGGGTAGATTAGGGCAAGAGCTGGCCCCATGGAAGAGAAACCATGGAATTTAATATTATGTAATCAAAATTATCCAACTTACATCTTGTAGTACACTCTATTTGTTGTTTGGTCCTAAATTCTTCCCTCATCCATAGATGACAGGTAAACTATTCTATGCTCCCCTAATTTGCTTTTGGTATCAACTTTTATATCTAAATCATGCATCCATTTTGACCTTGGTATATGGTGTGAGGTATTGGTCTATATGTAGTTTCTGCCATACTGTTTTCCAATTTTTGTCAAAGAGTAAATTCTTGTCCCCAAATGTTTGGTCTTTGGGTTTATAAAATATGAAATTACTATGGTCATTTACTACTGTGTCTGGTGTACCTATTCTACTTCACTCATCTACCACTCCATTTCTTAGCCAGTACCAGGTAGTTTTGATAATTTTATAATATAGCTTGAGATCTGGTATAGCTAGGTCACTTCACATTTTTTGATTGATTCTCTTTATATTCTTGACCGTTTGTTCTTCCAGATGCATTTTGCTATTTTTTTCTGGCTCTATGTAATACTTTTTAGTAGTTTGATTGGTATGGCACTGAATAAATAGATTGATTTAGGTAGAATTTTTATTTTTATTATATTGGCTTGGTCTGCTCATGAGCAATTAATGGTTCTCCAGTTGTTATTTGTGTTAAGTGTTTTGCAGTTGTGTTCAAATAGGCCCTCGATTTGTAGTGGCAGGTGGATTCCAAGTATTTTATGTTGTTAGCTATTTTAAATGGAATTTCTACCATTCCTTACTTCTGGGCTTTTTGGTAATATTTGTATACACACGCACACAAATTCTGATGATTTATGTGGATTTACTTTATATCCTGCAGTTTTGTTAAAGTTATTATTTAATTATTAACTGTTTCAACTACTTTTTTAGTTATTTTCCATGATTCTCTAAGTATACCATCATTATACGTACAATGGCTGTACTTTGTTATTGAAGAGGACCAAAATGATATCACTATGTTAGTGTCAGGATATAAGGCATCTGACTGTGCCTGATCAGACGAATATGAGCTCAGAATGCTCTACCATAGGTTGGGGACAAACAGTTTATGTGAAAATTGGGGGTGGATTCTCTAAATAAACACATCTTGCATTTCTTTTGAAGTGCTTCAATTCTGCTTTGCTTATAGAGCACAGCACCTTCTCTGAGGAGTGCACACCATGCTGGTTGGTCTCTCGTATGACACAATCATTTCTGAAGTTCTTAAGAGAGACCTTGAAAGTGTCCTTGTATCACTCCTTCTTGCCACCATATGAGCACTTGTAAGTTCTCCATAAAATAGTCTTTTAGGCAAACATATGTTTGTATCATCTGCAGAGTCATAGTTTTATTCCCTCTATTTCCTTTACTTCTGACCAATCATAATTTACCCCTCCTGAAGCAAACTGGTAGCCACCTGCTTCTCCAAACTCATCATATGTAATGTTGGAAGTAATGCTGTAGCCTTACTGGCTTAATTCAGTACAGCTCAGAACTCATGGCCTCAACTAATTGCTTTTGCTAGAAGCTGGGATTACAACAATGCTCAATGAGAAATATTTTTCTCAGAGAAAAATACATATTTTTCCATAAAGCTTTTACATGCTTCTATTAAAATAAAGCTGTATATTTTGAAGTAGTCAATAAGGCCAATTGCACTCAGAGCTGGTCTCACATCCAAAAAGATCTAAGCTGAAGTCTTGGCTCTGACATATCCTGATTGTGTGACCCTGGATTAGTCATTTGACTTCTCGTTGCTTTAGGAAACTCTAGGCTGCAGGGTGCCAACCTCCATGAGCAATGAGAGCTTCCTCACTTAAGAGTTCCCTATACCGAGGAAATAAGATCTCTACCTCCTATACTTATTTTTTTAAAGAATAATGTTTAATTAGAAAAATAAGTATTTCATCTTAAATTTTATGTGGACTTGGGGCAGCTAGGTGGTGTAGTGAATAGAGCACCAGCCATGGAGTCAGGAGGACCTGAGATAAAATCTGGCCTCAGACACTTGACACAAAAACTAGACATGATTCCTTGGGCAAGTCACTTAACTCCAATTGCCCTCCAAAAAGCAAAAATTAAAAATTAAAAAAAAATTATGTGGACTTGGATACAGAGAGCAAATATAAAAACACACATATGTGTATATATTTATCTATCTAAGCATATGTATAGATCTATAAATCTATCTATATCTATCTATTATCTCTATCTCCTATCTGTCTGTCTCTGTCTATCTATCTATCTATCTATCTATCTATCTATCTATCTATCTATCTATCTATCTATCTTTTAATAAAACACACCCTCACATGTCAAGGTTTGAGTTCCACAAATCCTTGCCACAGCCTACCCTTATGAAGACGTCACATCATCTCATTTTAGCTCATTTGGGAGGATCACACGAGACACTGTGTACAAGGCCTTTGAAAGTCTTACAACACAACATAAATCTGGCTCTGTAGTCTTGGAAGCAATTAGTATAAGACGCAAGTAGTTCATTTCAAATTCTAGACAGAAATAGCCAACTTAAGCTTTTATAAGAACTTTTAAAAATTGAGATGGGGACAAAATTTGTGATTTTCCTGGTGATGTTACCAAGTGAGGAAGCCTCCTCTCTCATTGTTGGTCAGTATCTTTCCTGAAAGTAATAGTCTTAGAAAATTATTTGGAACCTTGATAGGTTGATTGCCTGCTGAGGGTCACAGAGCCAGAATGGGGCAGAGGAGAGAACTGAGTTTTTTCTGGTTTCAAGGTCAACTCTCAAACCACTCAGCCATGCTGCTCCCTTGCTATATTAAACATGTCCATGCAACCCAAATCAGTCTCTATATAGAGAAAAGGACAGGAAATGAAAAAATAGTTTAATTGGAGTAGGTGGTTTAATGGAAATTAGTAAAATGTAAAGCAAGAGACAGCAAAAATAAATCGTCATTTAACTCATGCCTTCATGAGGAGTCTGTGTTTTAACATACAGGAAATAGGGAGCCACCGAAGATGTCTGAGTAGGTGAGGTGAAATGACAAGAAGACTTGTGTGATTTTTTTTTAGTATTTTCCCCAGCAGAATCAAAGAAATAAATTTTCTTTAATTTAAATGTACCTTAAAAATTAATTCCGGAGTTGTGGCTGCCACCTCTTCAATGTCAACCCCTCCTTGGGGGCTGCCAACCAGCACTGGACCATTACAAGATCTGTCCATCAAAATAGCCAAATAGGTTTCTCTGGAAATATCCAGGGCTTCGGCGACCATTACCTGCCAAATAAGCAAGAGAAAAGCATTGATTTGACATGATACCTCTACCACCCCATTTTTTCTCACTCAGAAAATAGACCTATACAAATGTGCTGCAAGACTAAAAACAGTTTTATTTTGTGACTCAAAATACTGTTGCCTGAGCTCCTGGGCATCATAGAAGCTCCATTCTTACAGTACATAATGCCCATTTTCACCTCCCTAATTGATCCTGTTAACTTGCTAAAGTGACAGTTACTTGATTTGCCTGAAGGAAGCTTCCTACTTTAATCATTTCTTTTTTCCTTCCTTGAGAAACTGTTACTTAAGAAAAAAGTCCTATCAAGCAGCTGTTATTCTAATTCAAGAGTTTAGCACCAAAGGTACATTAGTAGAATCTTTTTTTTCTTTTCCTACCTTACATCTGACTGGTAGGAAACTCAGTTAGCCTGATAAATGAAGGATTATTTTATAGAAAGCAGCTTTAATCCTGCTGGCTTTGGTCAGTGTTCAGAATGTACTTCTTCAGCCCCCAAACCTGACAAGACACATTCTTTGCAGAAGATAGGACTCAAGAATTACCTTCCACATGAAACCTTTCCTGACCACCACTGCCCCACTACTAATGCCCTTAGTCCCTAACTGTACCATGTTTAATGACTTTATATTTATTGATATTTGGTCTGTTCCTTTTTATTATAATTATATATTCTTCTTGTGTCCTCTGTTAGACTACTTCCCTGAGAACAAGGATTATTTCATTAATTTTATCTGTATTCCCATCATCGAGCACAGAGGTGTCAAACTCATCAGCAAAATTCTGTGAGGAACCAGATTAAAACATAATTGGGGAGTGTTTGACAAAATAAATTAAAGTACAATACAACATAGGTAATGTGAATTTGTGGTTTTCTAAGTCAATATATGGCTGGCAGGGATCCCATGTCTACTTGAATTTGATACCACAATGCCTGGTACATACAGTAGATGTTTAACAATTGATTAATTGATTGGTTGATGAACTCTTCTGGAGCTTGCTTGAAAATTCAAGAAAAAAAGGAGGTTCCTAGTAATTGCCGAAGTAGTTACTATAGTAACCATAAACCAACAGACACCTTTCATTTCACTTATAAACTATAAATAAGGCAGTAATGTCTCTCTTTCCTGGGTCAGCTATCATGCTAGACTAACCAGCATAATATTTTTAATAGCAAAATATAATAAAATCCAGCAAGTTTAAGTGATACAAAATAGATTCTCTAATTAATGAGCATATGCAGCAGGCAGAGGGCCAGCCTCTGAGTCAGGAAGACCTCATTCTAAATCCCACTTTCCTATTGTGTGAAACTGGGCCTTACTCTACATTCTTTGTCTCAGTGTTCTCATGTATCAAATGAAAAGAATAATAATTGTAGTATCCAGTTCTCGAGGTTGTTGTAAGGCTCAAATTAGGTTATGTCTATAAAGTGCTTTGCAAGCTTTAAAGAGCTTTATAATTTTCACTTATGATTGTTGAGTCACAAGATCATAGATTTTAATCTTAAATGAACATCATAGTCATTTGAGTAAAATATATTCATTTTATAGATAAAAGAACTGGGACCAGACTATAGTAAGTGCTTAGTCAATGCTAGCTGACTTGATCAGGAAGCTCATGTAATTTGCCCAGGGTCATGAAGGCAGTAAGAGTCAGAGGGGGACTTTATAATCAGGGACTCTGACTTTAGACTCAGTGCCCTTTCCACTGTCCCATGCTGCCTTCCCAAATTAACAATGATATTTTCAAGGATGTGATTATTCATCCCATAAATGCTGGAAGTATTAGTGTTATTTTCAGGAGAGGGAATTCCCAAGTAGAAACTTCCCTATCTACACAGATCTGAATCTGTGTGTGACTGAGGAGCATAGGATGCAGAGCTAGAAGGAAGCTCAAAAGCCATCTAGCATTACCCACCTACCCCCAGTTGTGCAAAGGAGTATAGAAAGTTGGTGAATCTAGAGGAAGGTAGGTGATATTCTGCTAGAGCTGCCAGAAGCACATAGAAGTTACTTGTTCAGGGTCACTTGTCAGGATCACCACTCTACATTCTAATTCCCTCATTTTCTAGATAAGAAAACTGAGACCCAAGAAAGTGGAGTTGATTTGCCCAATCTGGTGTCTTTAACAAGGGGATTCCCATGTGGAATCCCCTTCCATTACACAGGTAGTTAGGGTCAGAGGCAGACTTTGAATACAGATCCTTGGACTCCATAGTCAGTAATTTCCCATGGTACTGAACAGCTGATAAGTTTCCAGGGAAAACCTGAACCCAAGAATTCCTGACTTCCAGTCTGGTTTATACGTGAAGTCTATGATTATATTAGTGTTTAGTAGTGAACCCTTCCCTAACTCCTCTGCGACTTGGAGTCTTGGAGTGATCCTGTGCCCAAAGAGCTCAAATGATTTGTTCAGAATCCCGCAGCTCTTCCATGGGAGTGGCAGGCCGCTGCTCATGTCTTTCTGACTCCAAAACTACCCTTGACACTATCCAGCCCACTCTTCCAAGTTTCCTTTCTCCTAGTTGTTCATTGCCAGCTGAACTCTACACTCCACTAATGTGCTACTCAAATGCCTAATGCTGGCATGGAAGTGATCCTGGGACCTTCAATCCCATGCCAAGAGAGGGGAAAATCTGCCAGTTCTTCCCATGCTAGAAAGGCCTCAACTACAGGCCTGCCAATAGACAAAGTTCATCTGTCATCCAAAAGGCGACTTCAGTAAGTACATGGAAGTTTAGGAACATCAAAGGACCTACAGCCAGAAGGGATGTTTGGCTAGCCATTGGGACGCAGGATGGTGGAGCAGAAAGACGTCAAACACCACATCACAAAACTTGGCCTCCAACTGGCTCCTCTTTGCCACTTACTACCAGGGACAGCTGGGTGGTATAGTGCATAGGCTGCCAGAGCAAGAATAAATTCAAATCTCACCTCAGATACTAGATGTGTGACCCTGAGCAAATCATTTAACTTGTTTGCCTCTCTTTCCTCCTCTGTATAATTTATAATAGTGTTGTTGGGAGCATCAAAGGACATAATATTCATAAAGTGATTAGCACAGAACCTAGCACAGAGAAGGTACTACATAGATGTTAGTTATTATTATTCTTAACCACGTATGTCCTGTGTTCTTGAACAACTCATTGGAAGACCCAGGGCCTTGATTTTCTCCTCTACAAAAATGAGAGTATTCAACTAGACAACCTCTAATGTCCCTTCCTCCTTCAAAGTAACAATCCTATCATGATCAGAGGAGGACCACTCATCTTTACTCATGATTATTCACAAAGCCCAAATCCAGTGTCATGGGCTTCTCTCTCAGTACAAGAAATAAGAACCTGGTCAGTCAATAAACATTTTTTTAAACACCTACTTTGTGTCAGGCATTGTGCTAAATGCTGGGGATAAAAAAGGCAAAAGACAGTCCCTTCCCTGGAGAAGCTCATAGTCTAATGGGGAAACAATGGTTAACAGCCCTGTACAAACAAGCTCCATACAGGCAAAACATGAAAATAAGGAAAGGAAGGCTATACAATGAAAGGGAATCAGGAAAGACTTCTTGTGCCCCCACCAATAAATTCACTAATCATCAGAAATTCTGAGCAAATTGTTAATGAAATTTTATTTAGAATGTAATACTATTTTAGAATGAAAGCTCTATGAGGGCAGGGAGTATTTCATATAACAATAGGAGAGACCTCAGAGGTCATCTAACGGGACTCTCTCATTTGATAAATGAGTGAAGAGGCACAAGAGGGGAATGACTTGCCCAAGGCCACAAGGTAGCAAGCCTTAAAGGTAGGGAGAATTTCATGCTCTGGGCCTGTGACTCCAAAGCCACTTTCATTTTTAATTTATATAGCCAGAGCAGAGGATTCTAACTGGCACAAAGTAGGCACTTGATAAAATTCCCTTCCACAAACATTTATCTTTTATCAACTAGTAACCTAATAGATACACACACACACACACACACACAGAGACAGAGATAGAGAATGCTAATTCATTGAACTGACTCTATTGATGATAGCGCTCTTTTCCTACTTGAAGAAAAAAATGGACACCAATCTAAAGTCATGAAACAGAATCATTAAATAAAGTACCATTCTCTAGTAGCTCAGTTCTTAGGTGACGCCTTGCAAACAGTAAACATTGAATAAATGTAGGCAGCCCTTAATTTGTTGAATTGCCTAAGACCAAAATAAACCGAGTGAGAGTGATTAGCCATATTATAAAAGCATTCCCAAGACTCTTTTAAATGTTGCATGACTGGTACACACAGCACTTGATTCAGTATATAAAAAGGTGGTGTGCGCATGGCATTCAGGAGTATGTCTCCAAGCCAAATGAAAGTACAATGACACAGAGACGGTAGGTTTGTGATTTAATGATCCCCTGAGTTCTGTTTTTAAAGGGAGCAAGATAGCATAGAGAATCAAGTGGTCAAAAATTTAGAATCCTGAAGAATTTCACAACTGAGACTCTGGACAAACCACTTTTATCTCTCTGACCCTCAGTTTCATCATCTATAACATGAACATTAGGGTCGCTAGGTGGCACAGAGTGCTGGGTCTGGAGTCAGGAGGACTCATCTTCCTGAATTCAAGTCCATCCTCAGACACTGTCTAGCTGTGTCACCCTGGGCAGGTTACTTAACCTTATTTGCCTCAATCTCTTAATCTGTAAATTGATCTGGAGAAGGAAATGGCAAACCACTCTAGCATCTTTGACAAGGAAACCCCAAAACAGATCATGAAAAGCTGGACACAGGTGAAAAATGACACACCAATGAATAGGCATACAACACTTGAACTAATAAGTGTGTATGCTTATTTTGCCAAAATTGCTTTGCCAAATGTAAAATACTATATTTAGAGTCAGTCTGGAATAATGTATAGAGAACAGGTCTCAAGAATCTGAGAGACCTCAGGTCAAGTCTCACCTATGATCCCACGGGGACTCTGTGACCACTGACAATCAGTTTAGGCTCTCAGTTTCTAGGCAACTGTCTAAAACTTGATATTTTTCAACAGTTGCATTGGTAAAGGAAGGTTCTCCACTGGTAAACCTCTATGCCAATGGATTGGTAAAGGAACATTTCTCACTAGGGATTCTCTATGCAACATGTGATTTTTATTTTTTTTAATAAAGAGCATGATGTAAATGTTAGCTCTGAGCTAGGGAAGAGAGATCTGTTTATATATAACTCAACATGAATTGTTACAATTTTAAAAAGAAATCCTCCCCCAAATGCCATCCTTTTCAGTAAAGGAATTGTGAAACATTTTTTTAAAGGATGCAGAGAAGTTGCCAACCTGTACTGGTTGAGGGAAATTCCTCATCAGTAAATTCAAAGTGTAGTCCCTCTGTCCCTTAAAAGGGAATAGGGCTATGACAGTAATAGGGTGGTAAAAAGTTGGGCAGGCCCACATAAGAGCAACTTTCAAATTGTCAAATGAATATCCCTGACAGGTGGAGCTGCAGGACATGACAGTAAGTGGCTTTCTTTGTCCCATCCACTGCTTGGCACAGTCAGTGCATCCTTAGGCTGATGGGGCTAATGAGGCATCATTATTAAAATTTTCTTCCAGTGAGGTGCCCTCTCTCTGGGCCAATGCCAAGGCACTCTCATGGTACATTAGTCAACAGTTGGTGATTTTCAGGCCCTGTCAAGAACCTTCTACAACACAGTCTATGAAAAATGAAAATAAAAAAGCAAAAAAGCTGCTGTCTCCAAGTGCTATAGATGAGTCCAGATCTTCATTCTGGGAGGACACAAAGAAAGAAGAGGTATCCGTCTCAATACTGACTAGAGAAAAATCCAGCTTTGGGGACTGTACCTTTAAAGCGAGGTTTATCAAGACTGAGGGAAATATGTTTTTCTTAAAATACTGAATACTAGACTTCAAGAGGCAACTAGCTTGTGCAGTGGAAAGAGCACTGGGCCTAGAATCAGGAAAACCTGAGTTCCAACCTGGCCTCATATTTACTAACTGTGGGATCCTGGACAAATCTCTTAACTTCTGCCTCAGTTTCCCCAACTGTAAAATGGAGATTATAATAGCACCTACCTCCCAGTGCTGTTGTGAGACTCAAATGAAATAATATTTATAAAAGTGCCTGGCACATAGTAGACAGTTGTTAAATGTTTGTTCCTTTCTCCTCTTTTAAGATATTTGCTTTCTTTTGAAATTTCAAGTATGTTATTTTTTGCATTTAAGAACATTATTATGGACAAAGAAGTAAATAAGCATCACAGACTTCCAAAGGGGTTCATGACACAACAAAATTTAAAACCTCTCCCCTGAGACTGTATTTATTGATACATAATCATAAACACTTCCAATTTGTTGAATCACATTGCTACTCTAGGTCCTTGACAGAGAAGCATCAATGATATAGCGAGTCTTGTAAAAGGAGTCATAAAGATGAGTATAATTCTGCCAATGTCACTATCTGTGTGACATTAATCAACCTTCTTAACCTTTCTGAGCCTCAGTTTCCTCATATGTAAAATGGTGGACTTATCGGTACTGCTGGTAGTAATGCTTCCCTAGGTTGTGAGACTCCAATGAGGAAAGAAAATGTTAAAGCATAACGTAAATACCAATTATCATTGTTCTTGTAATTTATTGTTGTTATAATTGCTGACAAACAGTTGAGTTGAAGGGCACAACAGTACAGGAGATAAGGACAGGGAGCTGACCTTGCTATCCTACAGATCTGGGTTCAGATCTTTCCTCCCACATATACTTGTGTGATCCTGGGCAAGTCATTTAACCTCAGGATTCTAGGTTTCTTTCTATGACTCCAAGTTGAAAAACTGTAATTGTTTGTACTGTAATTGATCTGTACTGACAGAGGAATTTCCCCATGTCAAAGCTACCTATACCTAAAAAATTAAAAGTCTGCAAGAAAAAAAAACAATTAAACTATTATGCTATTTACAAAAAGAGCTTTGCTTGTGAACGATTTCAAATGTGAATGTCCCTTATGTTATAAAAGAATCCATTTTTTTCATTATTCTCATTATAAAGTTTCCCTTTTCAGATATAATTTAGAAAGGGCATTGGTTAGAATTGGAAAGAAGTCAGAAAAGGGAAACCAGGATGTTTCGCGGATAATAGTTTTTGAGCTAGAAGGGGTTGTAGACACCATCAAGCCCTCTTTTTTTTAAGCCCTCTTTTTACAGATGTGGAAACTGAGACTTAGAGAGCTGATTTATCTAAGATAATATATAATATGTGATTGAGGCAAGATTTGAAGCCAGGTCTCTGTGCCACCAACTTTAATAATCGAATCATTACATTACTGTACCTCTGATGATGACTCTAAAGTACATGTCATATGAAAATTACTTAAAGAAACTGGGTATATTTGGCCAAATAAGAGAAGTTTTTGAAGACATGATAGCTGTTTTTAATTACATGAAAGTTTATCATAAAGAAGACAGAGTAGGTCTACTCTTTCTGGATCTAAAAGGAAGAACTAGAAAGCATGTGAAACTGTCAAGATGAAACTGTCAAAATTTAGTCCCAATGAAAAGGGGGAATTCAGGACTATAAGAGCTATCCCAAAGGGGAATGGTTGCCTCCAAAGGGAGCAGGTTCATTCTCATTAGAGTGCTTCAAGCAAAGCCTGGATGCCCACTTGTTTCAGGTGTACTTTTAAAGGGATTGCTTTTCAAGGTTTATTGAATGAAATTTCAGTGAACACACCTTTTTACTTTATGTTGTTCTGATTCCTTGTTGCTTTTGTTCTTATATTTTCATAGAAAATAATACCCACAAAAAATCCATACTACCTTGTTGACTTTCACACCATCCTTCGGTGTTTGCTTTGTTGCCAAATTATAACCAATCATCTGTTGAGCCAGCTGTCCCACAACTTTAGGGCTAAGAGAAGAAAAAAATATATATTAATCAAAGAGCCAGGGTTTTCACATTTCAACAGTACAGGGCTACATTTCTCCCCTCATCAATCAAATAATCATCACGAATTTACTGATCCCATGCTGTATGAAAAGAAATAAAAATATGAAAATCATCCTTTGCCCTCAGAAAGTTTAAAATCTTATTGGGGCAATAAAACTAATGTGTATGAAATTCAGGATTTCAGCAAGGGAATGGCATGTGCAAGGATGTAGAGACTTGCTCTGAATTAGCTGAAGAAGAATCAAATAGACTAAGGAAAGATGGGAAGGGCATTGTTTTAGGCAGGGAAGTAGAAGAGATAGGAGTACAGAGAGAGCAAGAGACATGCAGAGGACAATGGGAAGACTGAAGTGGCTGGAAGAGAACAAGCAAAGAGTACACTGGGATACAGGCTGTTTGAGTTGAATAGGGAGAGCAGGGTCAGATTATATAGCCCTGGATCCCATTGTCAGAAGAACTCAGGGCAGGACTTGCTCATCAATGGACAATCATTTGGGGCTCTTGAATAGGGGGATAGCTAGTAATGTGATGAAGGGGACATTTGGGGAAATGTAACAGCAGGGGTTATAAGCCATGCCAGAAGAGCCATTTCCCCAGAAGGTCATGCCTTCTTTCCCTAGACAACAATCTGTACTCTTTCATAGCCACCTATGACAGCCCCATCCTATCTGTCAAGAGAGAGTGTGTATAAGGTACTTATGCTCTTGGTCTGCAGGGTGATCTCATATGTTCATAGATTTAGAGCAGTGGTTCTCAAACTTTCTAATGCTGTGACCCTTTAATATTCGTATGTGGATGTATTTGCATGTGGGCAGACCCCCCTGGAGACAGAGAGAGGAATGGTGTCTCAGCTCCTAAGACCATGGGAAATATGTGTTTCCCATGGTCTTAGGCGACCCCTATGAAAGGGTCATTCGACCTCCAAAGGGGTCGCAACACACAGGTTGAGAACCGCTGATTTAGAGCCTCAGGTCTTTTAAGGTCATCAGGTTCAACCCTCCCACCCACCCCACCCCCATTTTACAGAGGGGAAACTGAGACCCAGAGAGGATAAGGTAAATTTCCCAAGGTCACAGGGGATTCCAAAACATATGGCTTTTGGGAACCAAGGTAAGAAGAGGTATATTATGTATTTCCTTCCCAAACCATAATTCTTGTTGCCTGATTCCCCTTTCCCAACCCTTGGCCCTTAATGTCCTCTTCTTCTTTACCTAGTCCCTAGACAAAGGACTCCAAATAGACAAAAACATAATTTCCCAAACTTACTCTTTGGTTAAATGAACTCCTCCTTTCAATCCACTGTTGAAAGTTCCTTTTCCTCTCCCTCCAGCTAATATCTGAGCCTTTAAGACAATTTCTTTTGCATCTGTTAAAAAAAAAAGTAGATTTAGGGTAAGAAAAAAATCCATGGAGAGAAAAGCAATTGGAAATAACTTCCAAAAGTGCCTTGTAAAATCTGTCAAACTAGATTTCAAAATAAAGGTACTAGACAGCTTCAAAGACATCTCTTTGTCTAGGAAGTTCACCCACAAGCAACAGTGTTTATCAATGACAGTCTCAAGCAAGGGAAGAAAACAGTGTCCTGCCCTTTGCATTCTGCAAAAGAAAAGGTCTGCAGAGATCTGAAGTCCCAGAAGATTTTAGAGCACTACCAGGAGAAAGAAACACACACACACGCGCACATACACACACATGCACATGCACACGCACACGCACACATGCACTCAGACAGAGAAATAGAGATAGAGACAGAGACAGAGACAGAGAGTCAAAGAGAGACAAAGAGAGAGATAGACAGAGACAGGAAGAGAGAGAGAGAAACTCAGAGATACAGAGAGACAGAGACAGAGAGACAGAGACAGAGACAGAGAGAGTGTGTGTGTGTGTGTATGTGTTTGCACATGGCTTGAGAGGAGGGTTGTGACCTCTCAGGAATGGAGCTAAAATATCTTGTGGGGAAGAGACTGTGGTGAATGAGGAAAGATAAAAAACCTGGTGCTGTACAAACTGGAGACAAGAAGCTTAGCAGTCATCTGTCGCAAATCCTGGAACTGAGAAACAGAAGAGACATTGGCAATAATTGAGTCTGAATTCACTTTACAGATGACGGTGCTAAGGCCTGTTGAGGGGAAGTTATTTCCAGGTTGAACAGGTAGGAGAGTCATAATTTGAACCCAAGTCCTCTGACTCCAAATGCAGTGCTCTTTCCAATAGTCTATATTGCCTCAGCTTCCTGAGTTCAAATATGGCTCCAGACATCAGTTGTATGACCTTGGACAAGTCACTTAACTCTGTTTACCTCATCTGTAAAGTAAGAAAGAGAAGAAAATGGAAAAGTACTCCAGTATCTTTGATGAGAAAACCCCAAATGGGGTCACAGAGTTGGTCATGACTGAAAAATAACTGAAGTCATTTCCTATATATGCAGATGGCTGAACCAAAGGAACCAGATTAAAATTAAAATAAAGAATATTTAATGTGAATGTTAAAAAAATTTGACTCATAAGGTAGCAAACCAATTAAGATGGCTATGGGACCAAGGCTCCCATAGTGTTGTGCCAGACCCTTAGGGCATCTGGTGCAACTGGCCCATATTATAGAGGATGATTCTGTGGTCCAGAGAGGTTGTGGTCTGACATCAGCAATAAGGGTCAGAACTGGGGTTTGTACCCAAGTCCTCTGATTCCAAATCCAGTGTTCCTACTGCTCTGCTGGACTGCTAAGAGCTCATGGGGAAGGAGGAAATGCAAACGAGATATAAGCATAGGGAGAGGGGCCAAACTGGCAAAAGAAATGACTGTGTTGGTGATAATTACCAATAAAAATTCTAATAAGATAAGATTTTAGATGGAGAGTGGGAAGGGATCTCAAAAGTCATCTGGATTAAGTGTCTTATTTTTACATACAAAAGAACTTTAACATTGGGCAGACATTTTACGTATATCATCTGATTTGAGGTTCACAACAACCGTGTGAGGTTTTATAATACTTGCAGGTTTTATAATCCCAATTTTCCAGATGAGGATGGTAGATATGTGGGACCCCTAGCTGGCACCGTGGATGGAGTACTGGGTTGGGAAAAAGGAAGACTCTTTTTTATGAATTCAAATCTGGTTTCAGACACTTAGTAGCTATATGACCCTGGACAAGTCACTTCATCTTGTTTGCCTCAGTTTCCTCAGCTACAAAATGAGCTGGAGAAGGCAATGGTAAACCTCCCCAGTATCTTTGCCAAGAAAACCCCAAAGTCACAAAGAGTCAGAAGTGACTGAAACAACAGAACATAGCAACATAAAGTATATGCATGTACGTATATGTGTGAGTATATATTTATTATACATATGTGTATATATGTACACACATACACATACATAATTTCCCTTCTTTATTCTTCCATTTGGTTCCAAAGTCATTATCTATTAAATAAAGAGGGTTTATACATGTATTTGTTTGTATGTGTGTGTATATATGTGTATGTATGTATGTATGTGTGTATGTATGTATGTATACACACATGTGTCTATCTGTTGAATAGAGTTATAACTTCCAGGGATCCTTGCAGCGCCCAATTAATGATTCTCTTCTCTTATATAGACAGATATAAGCATGGCTATTTAGGAAAAAAGCAAACAAACAAACAAACAAAAACCCCAAACCTAAAGCAATCAGGCAATGTTTCCAGTAGAAAGTGGCATAGGTGCTGAGCAAAAAAAACCTCTAAGAGACAGAGGTGAGGGTAGAGTGTTTGGGGGTTGTGTAGCTAGAATTAAATTATTTAGAATTAGATCAGAATTGAATTAGAATTAAAGATTAGAATGAAATGTTTGGGCTCTACACATTTTCATTAGAATTAGTTCAGTTGTTCATTTTTAATACAACCATCAAGTGAGAGAAATATTAACTGTTTGTTTATCCATAGTGGTTTAAGATAAGCACTATTTCAGACTGTTTAAAAAAACAGTTGCTGGCCAAATGCTGAATTCCCTTGGAGCTATTCTTCTGGAATTAGATTTTTCCTACACTTGCTCCATCACAAATGATACTCTTACCACTCACTCCAAGCTCTATAGCAGCAAAACCCCAAAACCACAAGGAATACACTGACAGAATGCTTAATTTGTCCTTGTTAATTGACATATGCACACTTGATTAAATTAGGCTTAGTTACTAACCAACAAGACAAGGAAACAGTCATGTTCTCAATGAAGTGCTGTCACTTACTCAGGTCCCCATTTTACTACCAGACATAGACTTTAAACCACTTCGTCTACAGACCACACAAGCTGAGGATGATCAAGGGGGTGTGGACTGTATTTGGCAACAGCTGCAATGATAATGGATGGAAGTAGTCAAGTCAATACCAATATATTTTCACAACTGCACTCAAGATCAGAAGTAAGTGGGCTAAAAGTGAGCATAACTATGGAAGGTTAGGCCTGGAGCACTAATCAATACAGAGGAGTTCAGTTACACATAGCAAAGCAGGCTTTTCTCACCCTAGAGAAAACTGACATGAAGTAATTTAATTCAGTAGCTATTTACCCAAGCTCTTGAAAATTAAGTAAACCAGCCAAATCTTATTTCACAGTAAGTAAGCCTGATCAGTCATCATTTACCAAGGTGATGCACTACCTAATGTCCCCATTTCTATTATATATAAAGATCTGATTTTTCCAAAAACTCACAAAATTTTTTTGCTGTGTTTTTATGCTACCTTCTGTCTAAATTCCAGAAATAAATTAAGGAAGAATATCCCATGTAAGAAATACAATCTTTGTCTGAATACGTAAAGTGATTTAACTATGCACCAAGGTTAACATATTTTGGTTTTTTCTCTCCCTCTGCAAAACAAACAAATAAACAAACAAAAAACCCAACACTCACTCACACGCACACACACACTTTGATAGATTTTGCATGAAAATCCATTAAACTCTTCTCCTAACAACCAAGTTAGAAAGGCATCATTTTTTAGCATCTATACAATCAAATATGATGAAAAGTAGGAACAATCAGAGTCATATTTGGTAGATGAGGTAGATTTTAAAATATCAAACAGCCTTTTAAAAGTGACAATATTTACAACCACACACTCCTATATCAATAAAATAAAAGGAGAGGAAATTGTTCATTCCATAGATTTGCTATTCTGTAACTATCAGAAACTTTAAAATAATTTGAGTTCTATGTTCATTTCTTCCTGTTCACCATAATAACAATAACATATATTATAATTATAATAACATGACCATTCAACTTTTTCCCCCAAATCCCCAAACAATCCCATGGTGAACAAGAAGTCCCTCTGGTAGTGTATAAATTCTAATCATTTAAATTCATTACCAGTGACATAGTACAAGTAGAACAAATGGAAAATACTTTATTTTTAAATCAGCAAACTTTGTACAACTTGTTCATTTCAGTTCTAATACATTCATGAATGTGACAAACTAAAAAGATTGTTGCAAAGTTATCTTCAAGGTATCTCTGAGTTGAGAATTCTACCAACAAATATGAGCTTTAAATATATTTGAAAGGTGGGCAGCTAGATGGCACAGTGAATAGAGCACCAGCCCTGGAGTCAGGAGGACCTGAGTTCAAATCCGGCCTCAGACACTTAACACAAAAACTAGCCATGTGACCTTGGGCAAGTCACTTAACCCCAAGCTGCCCTCCCAAAAGCAAAAAAAAAATGTCCATAAATATATTTGGAAGAAGGATGATGGAGGAAAAATGAGTAAAATAAGTTCTTGGAACTATGTTTTTTTCTTTTTAAAATTGTAAATGGACCATAAATATGAATTTACAATATTTATTAAAAAACACTGAGTAGACTTACTATTTTCAACTGCAGTAGTATTCAGAATGCAAAATATTGTTATTTGGGGAAAGGAAAAAAATGGACCCAGTTCTCACTTTGGGCATACTGGCTGTGTGACCCTAAATAAATCTTTGTTTTTCCTTTTAGTGTTCCTAGTAACAATCTAAGATCAAGATTTGCATTACAGATCTGTTTTGGTAGAGGGGAATTTCATCTTTAGGATTTCCCTGTACCAGTGAAATCATATAGGGTTAAAATTTTAAAATTATATGTCTTTTAACTGTAGGGACACCCAGTTTCTTACTACATCTAGCAAAGATCTACTTGGCTACTTATCAGCCATCCCTGTATTTGAAACAACCAGTCTTATTGAACATAAAGGAATGGCAAATATTTTCACAGATTGCCAAAAGAGGAATATGTTCCTTTCCTTTCCCCCTTTTTAATCTTCAAAAGATCTTCTTGTGTAAGATTTCTCTAACCTAGAAATTTGCATTTTCTAAACTAGAAATCATTTTGTCTTTTCATTTACCTAGTTCAACTATTCAAAATCAAAGCCCTCTTCAACATTAAAAACAAAACAATAAAAAAACAACTTTCCCATTCCTATTAAAAAACACTAGAGAGCAGAGGAATAAATGTAGCTTTCCTTAAAGTGATAAGTAATATATATCAAAAATCATAAGCAAGCATTATATGTAATGTGGAAAAGCCAAAACCCTTCCCAATAAGGTTAGGGTGAAACAAGGATGTCCATTATCAACATTCTTATTCAATATTGTATTAGAATGCTAGCTATAACAATAAGAGAAGAAACAGAAATTGATTAAAAAAAGGAGTTAGAATAGGGAAAGAGTAAACAAAACTATTACTCTTTGCAGATGCTATGATGGTGTACTTAGATAATCCTAGAGAATAAAATTTAAAAAAACTAGTTGAAATAATTAACAACTTTAGCAAAGTTACAGGATATATGAAAAACTCGCATAAATCATCAGTATTTCCATATATAACCCCCAAATCCAACAGCAAGACCTGAAAAAAGAAATTTCTTTAAAAAATAACCATTGACAATATAATATACTTAGGAGACTAGCTATTAAGACAAACTCAGGAATTATATATAACCACAATTACAAAACACTTTTCATGCAAATAAAGTCAGATTTAAACAATTGAACAAAAATATTAATTGCTCATGGATAGGCCAAGCCAGTAAATTACAGATGATTATTCTACCTAAATTAATTTACTTATTCAGTGCCATACCAATCAAATTACCAAAAAATATTTTATGGAGTTAAAAAAATCATAAAATTTATCTTGAGAAATAAAAAGGTCAAAAATATCAAGAGAATTAGTGAAAACAAATGTGAAAAAGTTGTCTTAGCCTTCCAGATCCAGGTTGTATTATAAAGCAGTAATCATCAAAACTATCTGGTACTTTCTAAGAAATAGAGTGGTGGATCAGTGCAATAGAATAGGTACACAAGACTCAGTAGCAAGTGCCTATAGTAATCTAGTGTTTGATAAACCTCAAGCCCTCAGCTTTTTGGACAAGAACTCACTATTTGGGAAAAAAAAACAAACAACTTCTAGGAAAGTTAGAAAATAGTATGGCAGAAACCAAGTATAGACCAACATCTACGGGTACATGATTTAAAATAAAGGCATGCTATTTTTCAATCTCTGTATTTTTCCAAGTTTTTTTAACTTTGGATCTGTGTCTTCTTCATAACATGACTGATATGGTAATATGTTTTGTATGATTGTACATATACAGCATACCTCAAATTGCTTACTGTTTCAGGGAGGGGTAGGTAAGGGAGAGAGAGAAAATTTGGAATTTAAAAAGAGAAGTTAAAATTATCTTTACGTGGAACTGGGGAAGTAATAAAATATTTTTTAAACTGTCAAATTTTGTTTCTTGAGGTTATGACACTGGAGATAAATTCAGGAAAATGATTTCAAATCTCTCCTCAAAATTATATTTAGTGTGACACTGGGTAAGATACTTAACTTCTATCAACTATAGCTCTCTCATCTGTAAAATGGAGATACATCTCATCTGTCTGAACAGTATTGTCTCATAAAGCACAGAGAATCAGTCTCAAGAAAGACCGGCTGGATAATCCATAAGCAAAGTCATCCCAAGGGCATTTGAGAATGACAATAGAGAAAAAGACAGCAAACTAAAGAAAGAAGGGAAAGATTTGAAAAAAATAATTAAAAATCAAATTTTTCTTTATAAAGGATAATGGAAGCATCCTCACTTGGACCCTGCCCTGACAGCACAGTCCCTAAAGTGCTCATCGAGGAATTATAAATTGAACCACAGAGAACAAAAATGGTAAAAGCAGCCAGATTGGATCAAACAGATATAGAGGAGATTTTTGTTGGAAGGTGATGCAGACTTGGCACACCGCTGCCTCCAAAGAGCTAAATATGAAGATCACAGAGGTCAAAGTAAAGATGCATGCTGAGTATAGGCAGGCTGTAACACATAAGTGATAAGGAAATCTGAAGAACAGGAGTAAAGGATATCATCAAAGAACTGTATGGTAGAAAGAGAAGGTGGTCTGGACATCATAGGGAGCCAGAGTGTCCTCCAGGTACTCTCAAAATGTTGTAAGAATATGAAGGAGTTTTTAGAATCTTAGTGGGACCACCTCATAGAGAACTTTTGGGAGAACACAGATGAGAATCACCCAGGATTGGCAAACTTGGATCAGTTGCCATCTGCATATTAGAGGGAACTTCCAAATTGACTGGATCACAGAACCATTTTGAATACTTGAGGAAAATACAGATAGTGACAACTGTATAGCTGAACTTAGTGTTAATGCAAGGTGCAGATGAGTGAAAGTATGAGAAGTGCTTTGCACTTTTAAATCACTTTAAAATTTAAACAAGAATTATTCCTGTTGTTACTTCAAAAATCATTACTGATACCCCATTTTAAGGGTTCCTTCCTTCCTTCCTTCATATAGATATAGATATGTGTACATTATAAACACACACACACACACACACACATAAGCTCTGAAGATTATTATCTGAACTCCCATCATAGTTCCTGGAACTTAGCAAGCTTAATATTCCTTATGCAGGAATTAGGGGAACCCCTGAGGAGTCAGGTGGATTCTCTAATGCCATCATCTTGAGGCTCCATTTGAGTATGATAACTCCTCCCTTCTTTGTGCATCACTGTTAGCTGCCAGTTACTGTCCCAGGTGCATTTAAGCAATTAACATTAAGTCAACCAGAGAACAAGCATTTATTAATTGACTACTGTGTGCTAGGCACCATGCTATCAATTAGTTTTTACACCAGGATACTTATTTAAAGATATACTAAGAACATAAGTACAAACCTTGTCCCCCAGCACCTGGAGAGGGAAAACACTTTCCCCCTTCACCTTCCTTCTTTCTCCACATTCCCTCTCTTCCTCTAGTACTCTCTTCTCCATCTCTCCTTCTGTTACACACACACACACACACACACACAGACACAGACACACACACACACATCTGGTCATTCAGAAAGGGAAGACTTCTAGTTTATTGAGAGAAAACTGTTAGATGAGGGATCAGCTATTAATTTCCAAATAAAATGCCCATTCCTTGTAAGACAAGAAAAGTATTTCTACATTACAACATTAGTTTCTGACAATAGTGTGCTGTTTCCCTGATTTAACTCAGTGCCAGTAAGTCTCACACATTGGCATGTGTCCTGCAGTGAACA
This sequence comes from Pseudocheirus occidentalis, assembly GCA_028646575.1. NCBI lineage: Eukaryota > Metazoa > Chordata > Mammalia > Diprotodontia > Pseudocheiridae > Pseudocheirus > Pseudocheirus occidentalis. Next base: position 26,652,634 of record CM053599.1, on the reverse strand, counting down.
CACCTATCTTTTCATATGAACAATTTCTCTTTTGCTCTCCATACAAGTTCCTGTTTTAAAATTAGATAAATCATACTTTTTATAACACTATACTCTTGAATATATTGTATATTTATTACTAAATTATAAAGCCTCATTAAAATCTATAATGATAAATTAGCCACTCTCTTGATTCTGTCACTGAGGTTATTAATTGCTTTCATAACCATTACTACACCCTTCGATGGTGATAAATATTTTAAAGCTAGATAAAATCATTTTGGCCAAGGCTCAGACAAGGTTCACTACTAAAATCTTACAAAGAAATGGAACAACAGATACACATTTCCTGTATTTCATACTTTTCAATTCATTTCATGTTGATGATGTCTGAATCAAATTTAAAACACAACAAGAAAAAAAAACAAACAAAAAAACAAAACCAAGTTCATGGCATAACAGATGACTTCTTTTTCCATAGATTCAGGAGACCTGGCTTCAAACCCACATTTCAATACATACTACCTACAAGACAACTGGAAAGTTCTGAATCTCAGTTTCCTCAAATGTATTATTGGGATTATAATCCGATGAAGGTAAAATCTTTTTATTTTAATTCAATTCAACAAATATTTATTGTTTTCCTATGTGCCAGGTACTTTGATACAAACACATAAATAGAAGAGTCCCTCCATGTAAAGAACATAGAGTCTATTGAGGGGAGGCCACAGGTATAAAGACAATCATATTATATACAGATATACAAGCATAAGTGCATGTATATGCGTATATAGACACACATGATTATATAGTGTGCATATGTACATACATGTATACACACATATATAGTATTGTACATATTCATGTTTTATATAACTTGTATATATTTAATGTTATATAATAAATTCAAAATAATTTCAATCAATGGGATGCTTGCAACTGGAGAATTCAGAAAATGCATTTTGTAAGACGTGACACCTGAGCTTTGCTCTGAAGAAGTCTGAGGATGCCATGGGGTAGGCAAAGTCAAAAGTCTGGATTGAGGACAGAGAATGTTCACAGTTTTATCTCTGTACACCAACATCATCTAGCTGAGTGCCATACACATTGGAAGTATAGGTGTGTGTACATATGTATATCTATATATGTGTGCATGTGCATATGCATAAAGTGTGTGTATACACACATATTCACACAATGTGTGTACATGTCCATGTACAAGCACATAGACACACATGCACACATACATGTGCACTCATGCATATACACATGCATATACATATCGCATACATATGCACATATAAATGTGCACCACATAAATTGAATATGTGTGTACTACTGTATGACATATCTCACAGGGTCATTTTAAGGAACAAGTCTTGCCAACCTTATAGCACGGGGGTGGTGATAGAAAGGCAAAGTTTCTGGATTACCTTATTCATGCTTGTAGAGATAATTAGAGTTGGCCTGAATGATCTTTTAGTCCCATCCAGTTCTAAAATCTATGGTTCTATGAATTTTAATATTATTGCATTGCAACAAGCTGTTTCAAGTTTCCTTTGCAAATAACCAGTCTTCAAATGAGAATTACAATTCTGCATCAGAAATTGGTGGTGACATTTCCTATTCTCTTCCTTTTTTTGCATTATAGGAGGTCTTTAGGGAGGAACATTAATAGATTATAAAACTTCTGAAAACGTTTTGATATTTTAAAAAAATAAATGTAACTGATATCTCCCTGAGAAAATTGGAGAGCTACTTAATGAAGAACTAAAAAAATGTGCTGCTATCTGTGGGGTTGTATTTGGGGGAAGGAGATAAAAATAGGGAAGTAGTTATAAAACTGCTATTCCTTTTTCCATTTTAAAATGCAGTTTAATACGAGCTGGAATACAAAGTTACAGGACATCCTACCGATGAGCAGAATTGGCATTTGCAAAATTATCAAAATGTTAGGGTCTTGATAATCCACCAGATGTGGAGTCTTCAACATCTCTTCCCTGGTGCTGTTTTAGGTCTGGTTCTTGTCCCAGACCTGTCCTTCTCTGATACTTACCAAGGCAGATTAGTACTTACTGCACAAATGCAGAGAAGAGAAAGAACATACACAAGGATGAAGACATATTCACTTGTGTAAATTATTCTTTGTCTCAAAAAAATCCTTCTTGGTACCTATGTGATTATTACTGATGAACTAAATTGTTCACATATTTCTCTATTTGAGGGGATCTGTGCAATGGAGCTGCAATGAAAAACACCATGACTGTATATGAAAAACTAGCAAAGCTTCAAAATGGAAAAGGGCTAGGAAAGTTTGATTTATTTTCTAATGAACACGAATCCAATTTTTAGTTGGATTTGAGTTTGATTATCTTTAAGCTACCTTGGATTTATATCATCCTTCTAATCATCTAAGGTATTTTTCAAAGGATCTTAAAATGAGAAGCTTGGATGGGAAAAATGCACAAATAAAGTCCTTGATCCAAATTGATGAGAAATTTATAGTGATAAAGGTAAAATCCTGTACTTCAGTTCAAGAAATCAAATTCACAAGCACACTATGGGGGGATATATGAATAGAAAAGATAGGGTTTTAGTGAATGAATGAGTGAATGGATGAATGGATGAAGGGGTAAATGAAAAAAACATTCTTTAGACACCTACTATGTGCAAATCGCTGGTGCTAATAAATAAATAAATAAATTTTAAAAAGACAAACAGATAAGCCAGACAAAGATAGCTTGGAGTTCACATTCTAACGGGGCTGAGGGGGAGGAATAAATATAGGTGGTTTCTACACTGTGTCATAAAGGTAATAGATACTAGATCCTTAGGGTACAGTGGGAAAGCAGTTTTTTTTTAATTTTCATTTTTACTGATAAAATTGCATCTATTTCTGATGTTGAAACATTCAACAATGCTAAGGAATTGTGTTGCAAGAATTCTTTTCCCAGATGAGTAGCTGTGCCTGCTGAAGAGGTGGGGGCTGCAGCACCTCCAGAGGCACTTGACAGATTCCGTCTTGATAAGGGTTTTTGATGGTTTCTGAGGCAGGCTGAAAGCAGGGTTGATGGTCTGTGAGTGAGGGTTTGCTCTTCCTGGGGTTTTTGTCTTACCTAACTGGTCAGCGGCAGTTGATCAGTAGTTGGTATTGGTGGGAGAAGGAATGTGGAGGCTCTTTCTCCACAAGAGTTGCTGCTCTGGCCAACAGAGTCAGGCTGATAAAAACGACTGACAGTCTGAGGAGCACTGGTACTCTCCAATCCCACTGTGCTTTCTGGGGAAGCAGTGCGGTACAAGCGAAAGAACTCTTGATATACTGATAAAGAGTTAGAAGGCCTGGGTTCAAACTCCTATTTATTCACCGTGAGCTACTAGTAATTGACTTCTGGTTTTCTGAGGCTCAGTTTCTTCATCTGTCAAGGACACTTATCTCCAGTTCAGGGCTACTATGTAAAAGATTCAATTTTTACATGAAGGTTAGAATGGATGACCTATGAGGGCCCTTTCAACTCGGAGTCTGTGATCATATAAAATGAGCTAAACTTTCATGATTTTTGTGGAATTTCATATTTGGCATAGTTCAAACGTTTTAAAAAATGTCTTGTTTCCCTGAGAAATTGTTCTACTATCCCATTGAATGAATTTATTTAACAGGTAAATAACTCAGAGTTTTAAACTAGAAATGGTTCATGCCTATGCCAGCCTGTTGTATCTGGGTGGGGGAGGGGGATATTTAGATCTTCAAAGAGCTCTAATCCATCACGTCAATGACCCTGTCTTTAAGGATGACACCCACAGATTTTGCTATCACTGAAAGACTCATTTTTGGTCTTTGTTATTTCTGGACATCTGTCTCTTGGCTCAGAGTATTTCACTGTCTCCGGCTTGCTGGGATGGACTTGATGCTGAAGTAGTATTTATCTTGCTTGTCAGTATGGTGCCTTCATGGCAAAAATAGAGATTTGAAAAGACAACCCTTCCCCCACATACACACTCCCATACAGAGGTAAGGCACCCATAGGCATGAATGATTGTACATTTCTAGTTTCTTTCTATTTTTCCTCTTTTGCTTTAAAAAAATTCCTCATTGCATGGGATAGCTCTCTGGGAGAGGGAAAAGGGAGGCATAAAGGGGGAGATATTGATAATTTAAAACAAAAGATATCAGTGCAATGTTATTTTAAAAATCATTGATAATTATTTAAAGAGAATTTGGGCGAAGCCAGTCTGCTGCTATAAAGGAATCAAGAAGGCCACAGGCACATCCTAACTCATGAAGGTAACGGGACAAAAGATGCTTGAGAACCCTTGTCCTCAAATGAGCAGATCTACAAGGTTTCCATGTAATTTATTGCATCTCTTTCAAACTGCCTGTGTTTAAAATGACTGTTTTGTGCTTTTACAACTCTTCCTGATCCATTCATTGTGCTTGAAACCTAAGTCTGTCACAGGAATTTTAAACACAGGCTGGGGGGCTTTTAATGGTCTTCTGTAGAAGGGAACCTTGCAGCTTCTGGAAATTGAAATGACCATACATTGGGTTGACTTTTGAAGTGGTATGTGGGCCACAGAACAGGAAATTTTAGCTTTTCCTTTTCTTCATAGAGAAACAACTGGAGAGAGAGCTGACCTTGAAGGCAGAAATATCTGGGTTCAAGTCTCACCTCTTAGCTGACTATATGATCCTAAGTAAGTCATTCAACCTCAGAGTACTTTTGGTAGCTTTCTAGGACTACGAGTTACAGAGAATGTATGGACATGCATTGGTAGGGGGTGTCTCCTTTCTAGGGAGTTCCTAATACCAGTAAAATATCGGGACCAGTCCCTAGCCCTAACCCTTATTTCTCCATTTGAGTTAAACCATTCACCAGGTTTCTTATCATCATTAATTTTTCCCCTAATGCTTCTAACAAAATTGATTATTCAATGTAACATATGTATGTTGGGGATGGGGAGGAAATATGTGGGAAGCAGAGACAATTTAAATATCCAAAGTTAGCAGTGGTCTCAAAGTGAGCCCTTCCATCATCAGCAAACATCCAGACCTCCTAATTCTGAAGCCTGGCTACATGCTTTTATTGAGAACCTGCTCTAGACCAACCCTCAGCATCAACAAGATGTCCACCTGTTTTTCTGGACTGCTTTCAAAACCACATCCTTCCTGATTAGCTCCACAACACTAGAGCTAGCTGGGAATACCTCCTTTTGGACCACTGCTACATCTTTTTGGAATGCTTTGCTGAGCCACAGAGTTGATGGGGGAAAAACTGGACCAAGGATTTCAAATAAGAAATTGGGGAATTAACAACATGTTACATATTTTGCTTTTGTAAGGAAGCTGGGTAGAGAGGAAAGAAGGAAAAGAAGTCACCTTGACACGAACCAATGATGGGAAATGTAAATCACTACTTCAGGGAGGCACAAACCAGCCTCCATATGTAATAAAAGAAAAAGAAAATTGACAGCCTTTTTTATGCAGTTGTACCAGTGCATCTAAGTGTAGCAGTCAGAGAGAATCGTGCTTCTTACTTGATGAGGCAAGCGACACTACATCTGAATACTCTTTAGGCCAAAAATCACTTCAATTACCTTAAAGACAGTTAAGTCACTAATTAGAAAATTGATTATGAAACTTAAGTTTTGCAATCAAAAGAAACAAGTCAGGATAATAAAACATGTTTACTGAATGACAGTAAAATCCTTTAAAAATGTGTTTGATTAGTTTTGTGTGTTTTTAGATCCCACTGATTTTCTGATATATGCCACTTCACTCCCATTGTAACAAAGAAAAATAATTCAGTCAAACCTACTCGGCACAAACATTAGATACCTATAAGCCCCTCATATCTGCTTCACAATCAAGAAGCTAAATGTACATTTCATCCATTGCTTGCCAGAACCAAAATAGCTCATTGCAATTCTGAGGTCAGCTGTCTTTTGCTTAATGAATAAATAAATGAGAAAAAAAGATTTATCAAGTATTTACTACATCCAAAGCCCCATGCTATACATTGGGCATAAGAACAGAAAAGAGAGTTGGTACTACTTTAGTTTTTTTTTCTTTTTGGAGGGCAATTGGGGTTAAGTGACTTGACCAAAGTCACATGGCTAGTAAGTGTGTCAAGTGTCTGAGGCTGGATTTGACCTCAGGTCCTCCTGACTCCAGGGCCGAAGCTCTATTCACTGTGCCACCTAGCCACCCCAATAGTTGTTACTCTTGAGTAACTTACATTCTAATTAGGGAGACAATACATATACAAGTTTTCAGGTGAAAATCAAAGGGGAAAATCCTATGGTCCTTAGAGTGCAGGAACAAAACATTAATGATAAGCATTGATGTAATGTCCACTACATGCCAAACACCATACTAAGGGCTTTATGGGTATCTCATTGACTAGAAGGTAGTGCCTGTACTCTAATGACATTTTCACCTATTGGTTTCTGATATTAAACCATTTGACAGGACTAAGAACTTTGGTCACAAAACTTTCTGTTCTACATCTTCAGAACTGTGATGGTGACATAGGCCCGAGCAGTTGCCAGGTTATACCACCTCCTCCTCAGGGGCTGCTTCCCAGAATAACGTCTCAGAGCATTGGGTTCATAGAAGAATCACTATTCCCAAAGCTTTTAGTTTCAGAGGTCTTGGCTGTCACCATAATGATCTGAAGAGAGAGAGTGGTCAAGATGGAAGTGGGCATTGAATTTCCCTGGCATATGCTACCTCTGCTCTCTCCCTCAGGGTTTTTGTTGCATCAGCTAGGCTGCCTTGCCTATGTGTGATAAATGCTTGGTAGTAGAAAGGCATGGGTTACCCCTTCAACAAAGGAGGACTTTTCTCAGATCACGGCTGTGAGGAGAACTGGGTGGGAACAGGGCTGGTGGTCTGGGAAGCTCAGCCACTTCCAGGGATCCTATCTATGAGGTTTGAATTTACATATATAATAACCTTTTGCTTCTGCCTGATTCCTTCTACATCACTTCATAAATGGCCCATGTTTTCCTTTCCAAAATCTTTATATTCTTAAGGCCTAATAATATTTTGTTACATTCATAGACTAAAATGTTTAGTCGTTCCCTTGTCAAAGGCAGCCTACTTTGTTTCCAGTTTTTGTACCACTAAAAGTGCTGCTATAACAACCTTCTTTTCAGAATAGAAATGAACATCTGTGCCTGTGTGATTTTCAACCAGTCCTCATCAAGCTGGTCTTCATGGACCAGGTCTACATGACATTAAAAAGCCAGATGAATAAATACACCATCCAGAGGGCTGCCAGTAATGTTAGCTTTTCATTCTGGGATGCTGTTGTCCTTTAGAAACATCCAGAGCCTCCTATGTGCCATTGACCTGGCATGGTAGCCTCTCAGCATGAGCTTGTCACAATACATGCACAAGGTGATTTAAGCTGAAGAAGGAGGCACGGAGCCAAATTGCCAATCTGGAAGGATTTCTTGGGACACCTGTCAGGAAGTTCTAAAAACAGTATCACCCTGAAAAATGGGATGCCCTTGGTTCATCCAAGGGAAGTAATTTTTAAAAGTCAGCTAAATTAACAGAGACTGATGTGGGTGAGGGATGCCAGAGGAGCTAAAAAGTTTGCAAAGACAGATGTCAGCCCTCCCTAAAGGTCTTTCTAGGTCAAAGGAGACAGTACACAAATGAGGACATATAGAGACCTGAAATTGTTCAATCAAAGTTAATAAAACCATTTTCAAATTGTATTCTCACTCCTCATGCTTGTCAACAATCTACATCTTTTGCATAAAGGAAGAAAACATAAGGCAGGATGGGATTTCAGTCCTAGCTTGGAAAATAACATCCATAATAATGCTGCATAAATGAATAAATGAATGAATGAATAGATAAATACATGAATTAATGGATAAATAAATAAGGAAATAACCTTTGGCTTTGTGTTCAATTTTGAATCAGAGATCCTGGGTTTGAATCTTGATTGTTGCTTACTACCTATATGACTTTGAATAAATCATTAAATATCTCTAGGCTTCCTTGACACAAAGCTAAGTAGTTGGATAAATAATATCCTGCCATCTCTAGATGGGTGATCATATGCTGACAATGATGATGGTCATAATGAAGGTAATAATTATTAACATGTATATGTATATATGTATATGTACATACATGTACATACACATACACACAGACACATAGGCTTACACTTCCCGTGTTATCTGATTTGATTCTTACAATAACACTCTGAGGTAGGTGCTGTTAATATTTCTGTTTTCCAAAAAAAGAAATTGAAATTGAGACCTTTAAATAACTTGAATCTAAGGCAATATTTGAGCTCAGGCCTTGCCACCTCAAAGTTCAACACTATACACTGAGTCTTGTAGGTGCCGAATTTAATCTAGTTCTGTTAACATGGATTAAAACGATACCATTTTAATTTTTCAAAATCAGCTGAACTAAGAGGCTAATAAAGCGAATGTTGGGGAAGAGGAGGGACTACTACAAGGTCAGATGCCATCCCTCCCTAAATGTCCTTCTATTTCCAAGGAGATGATACACAAATGAAATCTGTAAAGAGTGAAGTTTCTCTACCAAAATGAACAGAAACCATTTCAAATACTCTTCTCACCTTCATGCTCCTATTTTCATGCACACTATTTTCTTTTATAAAAGAAGAAAGTATGAATTGAGATGGGATTTGGTCCTAGCCTAGAATATAACGTCCAATCAATTCAACAAATGTATCAAGTACCTCCCTTATGTCAATCACTAGATCCAAGGAGAACAGAGAAAAACAGGAGCTTATATTCTATTGTGATCTTACATTTTATATAGTCCTCCTAAAGGACATTCATAAAAGGGAACATGGTGGGCTGGGAAGAACAAGAGGAAGGGGAGAAAAACTATTTATACAGTGCCTACTATGTGTCAGATACTATGCTAATACCCCATCACATTTTAAGCATATAGCTCATTTGATCCTCACAATGACCTAAGGAATTAGGTGTTATTATTATCCCCATTTTATAGATGAGCAAACTAAGGCAAACAGAAGTTAAATGACTTGTCCAGGGTCACACAGCTAGTATGTGCTTGAGGCTGGATTTGAACTCAGGTCTTCCAGACTCCATGCCTGGGACTCCATCCGCTGTACCAGCAACTACATCTAATACAATATCTGACTAAATCAACCTATACATAGGGAATGTCCAACCACTCACTGTTTTATTATACATTTGGGGCAAATCATGGGAGCCATAGAATTAACCCTCCTTCCCACATATGAAAGACAAGCATCCCTCACTAAAAAAATGGTCTGGGAAATGATTCACTTTCTACAGAATCCCCCAAGCAACCACATGCCATGAAGGTGGCAATTGAATACTGAGGTCTGGTGACTATGTGGGATGCTGCCTTCAAAAGGAATTTCCCAAATTGGCATGTTTTGTGTAAGTGTCAGTGAGCAATCAGAATGCAATTGCAATTGTATCTAAGGCACATAACTTCCCTCCTCTTCAGAACAGTCCAGCACAGCTCTGTCCACCTCCACCAAGCAGCATCCCACAAGCAGAATCAGACTTTGGGGTCCCAGTCTCAGGCTTATGAGGTCAGGGGGAAAAGGATGCAATCTTTTAACAAATGCTTTTCTAATCAGACAATATAATTGTCTTCTATCTGAAATTTTGACATCAGACTTCAGACATTAGATGCCTACAAGATTCTTGAAACAAAGCTACTTAGAAATAAAGAAATGACCTGTCTTAAGAAATAAAATCTAGGGGACAGAGCCAAGATGGACGACTAAAAGCTGATACTTGTTTGAGCTCTCCCACAAACTCCTCCAAATACTTGTAAAAATTACTCTAAACCAATTCTAGAGCTACAGAATCCACAGAATGATAGAGTGAAATGAGTCTCCAGTCCAAGACAGCCAAAATGTCGATATGAGGTGCCTGTTGAGCTGGGATGGGGGTAGAGCACAGTCTGGCGTGTTCTGGGTTAGAGCAGGTCTCCGGTGACTGGGTCACTGGCATCTGTGTAGGTTTCCAAGCTTCTTAACCCACAACCACCAAAGACAGCATAGAAGGTCACTGGGGAAACTCTGTGGGACCTGGGTGAGAGAGCAGGATAGTCCAGTCCCAAGCCCTGCCCCAGGGTAGAAGATATGGTGGCTGTGGGGGCAGTGGAAGCAGTAGCAGCAGTGGTTGCCACTTCTGGAGCTCTGGGCCCACAGACAGTGGTGGATCTAGAGGATGATGCAAAACTCCTGAATCCTGGAATGGTAAACCTGAACCTCACCTGAAGCAGAGTCCTACCTTGACAAAGAGTTAAAAAGTCAAGTGTTTGGTTATGCTGAGCACAAAGTGTAGGAAATCTCAGACTACAGAATATTAGTTTGGTGACAAAAAGATCAAAACTTATAACCAGGGGAGGACAACAAAGTCAAAGCTTTTACATCAAAGGCCTCCAAGAATGATACAAATTGGTTGGAGACCATAGAGGAACTCAAAAATGATTTTGAAAATCAAATAAGGGAGGGGTGGCTAGGTGGTGCAGTGAATAGAGCACCGGCCCTGGAGTCAGGAGTACCTTAGTTCAAATCCGGCCTCAGACACTTAACACAAAAAACTAGCCGTGTGACCTTGGGCAAGTCACTTAACCCAACTGCCCTCCAAAAAGCAAAAAAAAAAATAAAATGGGGGGGGCAGAACCAAGATGTCAGCGTAGAAGCAGCAAGGCTTCGCAGCTCCCACGCAAACACCCTAAACACCCATAAAATATGACTCCAGACAAAGTTTAGGACTCTCAGGCTCACAAAAATACAGAAAACACATCTCTCGCTGAAGGCAGCTTGGCAGCAGGGGCTCAGCATGGTGGGCCGGGAGAGAAGGCTGGCCTAGCCTGAAACCGAGACCGCGGCCAGGCCCAGAGTGATAGGAAGGAGCTTAGCTGAGCCGAGCCGAGCCACGCAGCAGCCAGTCTGCAGGAGAGAAGATCTACAGCCTCCAGCACCTCCACATCTACCAAGGCATGAAATCTAGCCCAAAAACCTAAATGCGGCCAGGCCCCAGGGCTGCCAGGAGGAGCTGAGCCTCCCAAGCCACAGCGTGAGTCTACTTCAGAGAAGATCTAAAGCACCTGAGGTGATCTTCAAATCCAGCAAACCGGTTAGTGAAAGTGAAACTTTGAAACTTAATTTGGAGGAGGAAAAGCAGTTCGGCCAATCTGCCCCTGGGGCAAGAAAGCAGTGGGTGAAGGGAACTGCTGGAACTGGCGGCGGCCCCCACTGGGCTGCTTCAGAGCCCCTGGCCTGCGGACTCCGCAGGGGGGCTGAATCTATTGATCAGGGCCAAGTGCTCTTGTGTTGAGCGGCCTGGATCCGGATCATGGTCTTGGGTGGTGGTACTGGGGTGTGATTACAGCAAGCCAAAGCTGGGGGAACTTGCAACAGCCCCCTAATAGCTACGGGACATGGGAAAACCCCAGCAATTTGGAACAGAGCTTTCCCCCCTCGAAGCAGAGTTCCACAGAGCTAAAAAAAAAAAAAAAAAAAAAAAAACAATTAATTGACTGGCCAACATGAGGAAAAGGAAGCAAAATAAGAACAGCAATAAAACTCTTGAATCCTTTTTTGTGGACAAAAAGGATCAAAGCATGGAACGGGAGGAAGACAACCCAGTCAGAACTCCCACACCAAATGCTTCCAAGACACTTGAAGAATGCCTAGAAGCTATACATCAACTGAAAAAGGACTTTGAAAACCAAATAAGAAAAGTGCAGGAAAAACTGGGAAGAGAAATGAG
>CM053599.1:26609024-26633068 GCA_028646575.1 Pseudocheirus occidentalis | reverse complement strand
AAGTAAAGTTGTAACAGTTATCCCTTGCCTCTTCTATATGGGATGATTAACCCCATTTTGTCTCTCCCTGTCTCCTCTCATTCTAGTCCTCTCCCACCTCAGACTTTTGCCTTTTAAAGTATCATCCCTTTGTATTCAATTCATCCTATACCCTCAATCATGTATTGTTTCTATGTTCCTTTGACTGTTTAAAGACAGTTGGCAGGGAATGGGACACCATTTTTGATGAATTAATGGAATTCCATATTTTCACTCACCTCATCTCAACTTGGAAAGTCCCTAATCTTTCATTCAGTTAGAAATCAGATTACCTAATGTTGTGATGTTTCCCTTTTAATTAATTAGCCTTATTTGATGAATTGGTTTTAATGTATAAAAACCTGCCTCCCCCTGTATTTAGTATCTAGCCCTTAGCAGAGGAAGGGATCTGGTGCTCATTTGTTAGGCAATTGGTAAGCATTGCTTCATAAATTGATTGACTTTGAAGATCGAACCTCTGTTTCCTCAGTCATTTGTCTTTCACCTGCCACAGCTTCATTCTCAGAATATGGAACTTTAGTTACAGATTGATGCTCCAATATTATTCTTAAATTGAATATAAAGTTACTCAATGAACTTATTTCTTTGACTACTTTTATTATTAATGCACAGTAAGACCATGTCTCAAATCTTCCTGGTGAATCGATGAATGAACCAATCGGTAAAAAGCATTAATTTATACCTACTTTGCCCTGTGCATTGTAGTGGTCATTAGGGATACAAATACAAAAGTGACAAAGTCCCTGCCCCCTAAAAGTGTATACTAATATAGGAGATTACCACAAATAGAGGGAGAGGAATAGTGGCCAGGGAGGGAAAGTTTGGTCTGGAGAATCCCAGGGATTGTGGGTACAGTTCCTGGACTTTTCCAGTGGCAAAGATAACTTTGATTTGATGGCTGTTCCTACAGCATCATCAAGAGGGAGATAGTTGAGGCAGACAGAAAATGTATGTGAATGATGACAATGGAAGGGACAATATTACTTTGCTAATTGGGCACTGGTGTCCTAGTAGATGACTGGATGAACTGGGAAGTGGTTTGGTAAACCACTGGATGAAATGGTAAAGTGGTATGAAGGGGCTTTTCACTTATTTGCTCACCAATAAAGACCACTCAAATCCAGAATGGAGATCCAAAAATTCTGTAGATTAACTCACCTGTGTGAGAGGTAAAGAAAAAAAAAGGCATAATCTCTGGAAGTTCAGGTCTGCATGGTGAGGAGGGAGCAGTAAAGAATAACAAAATGTCCAAGGTAGGATAAGGTGTGGTATTTTGGTGAGAAATAGATTTTTCAATCAAAGGAAATTCTGGACACCTTGATAGTTCCAATTTTAGTCCTCAGTGTTAACTTGTGTATAGATGAATAGACATTGTTAATGGACCAATGAGAAATATTCTACTCTGAAGGTCAACTGGAAAAGATGGGGGCAAGCAGAAAAAAATCTATTTGGTCTTTCAAGAGAAAATCCTTCATATATTTGATGACAATTTTGATGTTCTTCCAAGTATTCTCTTTCCAGGAATAAATATCTCCTATTCTGTCATCCAAATATCTTGTGGTAAAAATTCCAGGACCTTGACAGCACTGTTTGTCCTTCTTTGAATGCACACCAATTTGTCAATGTCCTTCCTAAAATATGGCCCTCAGACATGAACACAATACTCCAGATGTGATCCAACCAGGGCAGATGACATGGGGACTATATATTCCTTAATTCTGGACAAGATGAGTCTTTTAATTCAGCCTAAACTTAATCAGCATTTTTGGTTGACATATCACATTACTGACTCATATTGAATTTTCAGTAAAGTGAAACCCACAGGTTAGGTGTACATTTGTGTGTGTGTGTGCCTTGGATCCTTTGGAAAGTGTCTAGTGGTGCATCTAGATTGCTTTGAATAATATTTTTAAGTATATAAAATAAAATATGTAGAATTATATGTAAACAAATTATTTTAAAATATAGTTAACCTAATAAAAATTAAAAACAAACCAACTTCACAGACTCCAGGTTAAGAACCTCTGTCTTCTATCTTGTTCAGATAAGTAACTACTCAGCCATACCTTCCTTTGTGTTTGTGAAGAAGATTTTCTTGAAAGAAACCAATGAATCAATATCCATTTATTAAACTTTTATTATGTGCTAAGTCTGGCATTACAAAGAAAGAATAATATAAGACTTGATGTTCATTAGGATATTAAATTATATCCACCATTCTAACCTCCCAGAAACTGTTTTGGATCCTTATTCTCTTATCTAATATTTTAGCTATGTTTCCTCATTTCATGTCATCTGTAATATATAGGAACATGTTATGTATGCATTTGTTAAAGTCATTAATGGGAATACTAAAGAGTACAAGAATAAGAGCAGGTCCCTGGATCATACCACTGGACACATGCTTCCAAAAGGACACTGAACCATGAATGACTGACTATTCTTTAGGCCTGGTCATTCAGTCAGGTCATAATCAATTATGTTACTGTCCAAGCTACCATATCTCTCCACCATCATCTTCATCATCTTGCTAATATTATTTAGTACTTTAAGGTTCACAAAGAGCTTTATAAACATCTCATCATGGCCTCAGGTACTATTGGGTTTTTTTCCAGTTTTTTAGATAGGGAAACTGATAGACAAAGGTTAATTGAATTGTTCAGGATCACATAGACTGAAGTCAAATTTGAATTCATTTCCTGATTCCAGGCCCAGTGTCCTATCTGCTATGTCACTGAACCCTTTTATAAAGTGGAATTAATCTATGCCTACAGTATTCCTATGATCTAACAGTCTAATAACTTCAAAAAAATGAAAGTTGAGATGGCACTAGACTTTGCTCCAGCATACCATGTTACCTTGGAAAAGCCACATAACCACTGTAAAATGAGGGAATTGGACTAGAAGAGTTCCAAGTTAAAACTACTACATCTACAATCCTGTGATTCTATAATATGAAGCTAAAATAATTTTTAAATCATTTTCAAATGATCAGAAGAAATTGAAAACACACATGCTACAGGTTTTAGAATAAAAAAATTATATACGTAGAATGAAGTTAATAACAACTATATTCCCTAGCTCATGAGGAATTGGAAGTATTTTGAAATCAACAAAATGTGTAATTATGAGGTGGTTTAGTTATTGGGGAAGATTGCATGGTTTGTGCCTGTGATTTCATCTGAGTAAGGAACTCCTGATCAATGGCCTCTATCAATAAAATTGAGAATTTTACTGAAACTTTTAGGATTACAAAAAGAAGGGGGGGAGGTTGAGAGCTGAGTTGTCTTATTCTGGGTCACAGAAGAATTAGGCATCGGGGCAGGCCTTGAATTGTCATATTCTTCACCCTAGGAAGTGGTGGTCAGGTCTCTACCCATTATTTCACACTACTCCTCATTTTGTTTAGACTAAAGAATACCCTATGTGCTCCTCCCTAGCTTAAGCCTCACCTAATTGACTGCCAACCCAAATCATTTTTCCTAAACTATTCACCAAACTATTCACTGTGCCAACACACATCCACACACCCATGCACACACACACACACACACACAAACACACACACACACACACACACACACACACACACACACACCCTTCCAGGAATCCATTCCTGTTCTACATGTTACTTTTGGAAATGTTGGGATTAAAGAAGAGAGGCTGGCTTTCGAGTTGCAGAACTCAGTAAATTTTTAGGAAAAGAGAAGGCTATCCTTTAACCAGAACTGATACCACACACAAGAGGTACCTGTTAGTACTAAAAGCTGACCTCTAGATAATGATTCAAACTTGCGGATTTTATAGACATTCTCTCATTTTAGCATGCTAACACACTTAAGAATGGGGGTAGTATCATAAGTTCATCAAATTAAGATCTGGAAGGCTCCATTTGTCCACTCCTCCCTTTTTACTGATGAGAAAATGAGGTATAATGACCTATCAAGTATCATACAACTAGTAATGGTCACATGCTTCAAAGCATTACTACCTACAAAAGATCTTGTCTGGTTATGTTTTGTATTTAACTTAATGTTTGCAGGTTTTGTTCTATAGAATCGATGCTTCTTAAAGCTAGGGACTTTGATTTTTCTCTTTGTAGCCTATATCTATATCATCAATTTTTGTGCATGTGTTTTCTATATGTGTATATAAATATATGTATATATAATATACATATATGTATGTACATATATAAACATGTATATGTGTGTGTACCTACTATGTGCCCAACACTGTGCTAAGCCCTGAGGATAGAAGAGGAAACAAAACACAATCCTTGACCTCAAGGATCTCACAATATAATGGGAGAGACAACAAGTAAATTAATATTTACAAACATTCTACATACGAATGATGAATAAAAAAGAATTATATGAGGAGCAGTTAGGTGGTTCAGTGGATAGAGCACTGAGTTTGGAACTAGGAAGTCTTATCTTCCTGAGTTTAAATCTGGCCTCAGATGCTTACTAATTACATGACTCTGGGAAAGTCACTTAACCCATTTGCCTTAGTTTCCACATCTGTAAAACAATCTGGAGAAGGAAATGTCAAACCACTCCAGTGTCTTTGCCAATAAAACCCAAATGGGATCACAGAAATTAAGAAATGACTGAACAACAACAAATACAAGCAAGGAGACAGTATAAGAGGGGTTAGCAAAGGCTTACTATAGAGGAGATTTTAGTTGGAATTTAAAAGGAGTCAATGGATAGAAATGGGGAGAGTATTCCTTTTGTGGGGCACAGCCAAAAATATGCCTAGAGCCAAGAAACGGACCTTTAATTCTTTTCTTAGTTATTAGCACAGTGTTTAGCATAAAGTAGACATCCAATGAATGCTTGCTGTTTGGCTGATAGTATTAGAGGCATAATTTGAACCTAGGTCCTCAGTGAATCAGTCAATAAGCATTTATTAAGTGCCTTCTATATGCCAAGTATTAGGCAAGGACTGTGGATGCAAAGAAGCAAAACACCCATGGCCCCTGTGCTCCCATTGTAATAGAGGCAACAACATACATACAAACAACTCCATACAAAACATATACCATGTAAAGGGGAGGCAATAAGGATTAGAATAGTAAAAACAGGCTGTAGATACTTCATCCTAACTACAAGTCCAGCACTCAAGGAATCTGTCCCTTAAGCCACATGACCTGTCTATTAAATACTATAGAATACTCTACCATTTAGAACAAAGACTAGTTCCTAACAGTTTAAACAGAGCATTGCATGTTCTACCCAAAGTGACCTTAACTTGCTACAACTTTATTCTGAAAAATTAAAAAAAATGCATTTGACTGTGAATTTCAAAAAGGCTTGTGGACGAATCCATTTAAATATGATTAAATTTCTTCAACCCAATGTGTTTACCCAGTGAGAAGGACTCCAGTAGTAGATGAAGTCACTTCCATCTAGGATATTCCTTTGTGAAGCCAATACACCTGACCTCTCTTTATCCCTGTGAGTGTCCTAGAACAGTTTATAGTTACTCATTATTGTGTGCAATTGCATCATGCTGTGGATGAGGACACCCCACAAGCTGTTAGCTATATTAACTTAATAATAGATTTCAGGGTGTGATTTCCAATTAATTTCATTTTCCATATGCACATGCCTCTCCATGGGAAGCCAAAATTACAGAGTAGCCATATGGTGTCTCATAAGTAACAATTAAAACTAATTTTCTATTCTTTAACACTAAAAAAAAGTCTTGTGGCTTAAATGCCATGGAGAGAATTGGAACTTCAATTGCATCTGTAGCTCTTTGCTAAGAACAGCCCCACTCATTTCCCTCATTTTCTTCATCAAGAAAAAAGTTTTTTCCTTTGCAGGCTTTGATGACAAATTGGGGGAATTTGCTGTATCTTTGACCAATGAACTATTATTATGTCAATTCAAGCCAATAAGCACTTATTAATTACATGCTATGTTCTAGGCACTGTGATATGAGCCTCAGACTCAGACCCCAGACACAACGAAAGGTAAAATCAGTCTCTGCCTCCAAGATCTCCTGTAATGAATGTAATGAATGAATGGGGGAGACAACACGGACTCAATTATATAGAAACCAGAAGCATCTAAGATGTAGTGTGGATAATCTCAGAAGGAAAGCATTGACTTTGAGGAGGACTGGGAAAGACTTTGCAAAAGGTGGGATTTTAGCTGAGAAGCTGAAAGAAGCTACAGCAACCAGGAGGAGGGAAAAACAAAGAGGAAAGGAATGCCATTCTAATGGCTTGGCAGATCTCATGTCCAATGGCAAGGAGGGTTCTAATCTTAACACCAGGAGTCCTGGTGATAAATCCTTTACCAACAGTGAAATCTCAAGATGTTTTACTCTTATTTACATGTCTATTAATTAGTGGTTTAACTGTGCCATCTCTCAATCTCTTAGCTGCAGTCTGTCAAAGACTATTAAGGTTAATAATAATAATGCAAATGACAACTAAAATTTATAATACTAGCTGATAGATGCAGCCCTTCATGATTTATAAAGCACTTTACAGGGGCGGCTAGGTGGCACAGTGAATAGAGCACCAGCCCTGGAGTCAGGAGGACCTGAGTTCAAATCCGGCCTCAGACACTTAACACAAAAAAAAAAAAACTAGCCGTGTGACCTTGGGCAAGTCGCTTTACCCCAACTGCCCTCCAAAAAGCAAATAATAATAATGATAATAATAATAATAATCATATAAAGCACTTTACAGTTTTTCATCCTTAGAATCACTCTGTGAAGGGGCGGCTAGGTGGCACAGTGAATAGAGCACCGGCCCTGGAGTCAGGAGTACCTGAGTTCAAATCCGGCCTCAGACACTTAACACACACACAAAAAAAAACTAGCCGTGTGACCTTGGGCAAGTCACTTAACCCCAACTGCCCTCCAAAAAGCAAAAAAAAAAAAAAAGAATCACTCTGTGAGATAGAAAACTTAAGCTCAGAGAGGTGCAATGTAAAGGATCAAACCTCTCATTTAAGTGTCTAAGGTAGACATTGCTAATAATAAAAGAAAAGTAAATTAAAACAACTCTGGGTGAATTTACAACTAGCAAATTGGCAAATATGTGAAAAAATGAGAATAGTCCATGTTGAAGGGGCTGTCGAAAAGACATACGTTAAGATATGGTTGGTGGAGGTTATGGTTTATTCTGACTAATCAATTCTAGGAATATTTAGAATTATTTGGAATTTGGAATTATATTAAGAAAATGACTTAAACTATCTATATCAGTTGGCCCACAGATCTCAATGTGAGTCATATGTCACAAAAGATAAAAAGAAAGTACCATATATACCAAAATATGCATAGCAACAATTGTATTTCGTAGCAAAAATCTCTGTAAACAACATCTATAGCTACAGCTTAAAGAATAACTAAAGAAATTAGGGTATATGAATGTAATTAAATATTATTGTGTTGTAAGAAATGAAATATGAAATGTACAGAAGCACGGACAAACATATATAGAAATGCAGAGGGAACCGAGTCAAGCCAGGAAAACAATATACACAATAATACTAATGGAAGGACCAACAAAAGCACAACAAAATTGGATGCTGAATAGTTGTAATAACAGTCTGGCCTCAAAGAAATAAGAAAATGAATCTCATCCCCTTCTTTGTAGAAGCCAGGAATGACGGGTACAGAATATTGCGTATACTGCTATGAAAGGTCTTCAACCCGTGGGTCGTGACCCCTTGGGGGGTAGAATGACCCTTTCACAGGGGTCACAGGGGTTGCCTAAGACCGTCAGAAAACACATTTCCAATGGTCTTAGGAACTGAGATACCACTCGTCTATCTGTCTCCAGGCGGGTCGCCCACGTACAAATACACCCAGATATAAGTATTAAAAGGCTGCGGCATTAGGAAGGTTGAGAACCACCATGCTAGACTAAACTAACGGATGGATAAGTTGGTTTTGCTGAACTCTCTTACCCCCTCTTACTCTTTAATTCTTTGTGACGTTGGATGGCTAATGGAGAAGGTCAAAGAAGCAGACTTTATTTGGAAATGAAGATGTCTTTAAAAGACAAGATGTCAAAAGACAAAGAATAAAGTTTAAAAAAACTATCTGGGACTTATTCAAATCTCTGTCTTCCTTACACCAAGTTCAGGACTGTCTCCTGTCACCAAAGAGTTAGTTTCTCAAGAAGGAGAAAGAACTGCACAAGTCAAGAGGGACAAAGAGAAACAGAGAAAACTACTTTGGAAAGTTGTCGATTTACAAATTGGATGGTTGGTCTCTCTCACTTATAATTTCCTCAGCTCTCAAGCATGCAATTTCGTTAAATTCTAACATTGTGAATGAAAAAAAAAAACTATCTGAGAGGGCCTTACTCAAAATAAATAGTGTAGAAGAAAAAAATAACTTATTTGGTAGGAGGTGTTCAAATCTCAGCTGTTCCTCTTATTAACCTTGGGTAAATAACTTACTGTCTTGGCCTTTGATTTTCTCATTTGAAAAATGAGGAACAATCTCTGAGGAATTTTTCAAGGTCTAAATCTAAGAGCCTGTGTTAGTTACTCATTTTTACCATTTAAACAGATTTTAGTTCTCTGGGACTGAATGAAGTTCAGTTTTCATTGAAATTAAACAACACCAAAAGGAGATATCCTTCATAGAAAGACTAAGATTTATTAAAATAGTCAATAATAACAACTCATTATTATCATTATAAAATATTCTTATGATCAACAATTGAAGCAAATGGGTCAGAATTATAATTTCCGATGAGAAATTTATATATAATTTCCGATTCCTTTGGTATACAAACCTAACTATCCCCATACATCTCTCAGATCTCTGGCACATCAAGCCCAGAATCCATCTTTTATCCAATTAAGAATCTGGAGTTACTCATCCTTCAAAGTTGGTTCCTTGAAAGTAATTGCAGACAATCATATGCTATATGAGCATATGGTCTAAAAGAAGCATTAGTATTTGGAGAGGGCTGTCAAACAGTCAATAAGCCCTAATTGACTGCCAGCTATTGGCAAGCCCCATACTAAGTGCTGAAGATCAAAACAAGCAAATTCATTCCCTCAAGGAGTTTACCTTCTTCTTAAGGGAAACATACAGCTATGTGCAATTATCAGGTGTTACTTCATTTGCTCCATTTGAGCAGGAATTAATTTAATCCCTTTCTTCAAGAACATTCTTCTTCCTGAATATCCTTGAGTGACAAAATGGAGTCGACTTCCAAGCCGAATGGCAACTGCATTCTAAAATGGAATTTTGCCCTCTTTGTGTGCTGTTTCTGAATGCTGTATTTGGCAATGAACCCCAGGAATAGCTGTGAAAGTGCCCTTGGTTTCCCATTAAGCCCTCAGCTTTCAATATTTCCTACAAATTAAAGGAAGATCTTTGCTTCATTTCTCTTCCCACTTTACTTGTACTGACTGGCAACACTGGGAGCTAGCGCCCAAAGCAAACATGCTCAGCTGTAGTAAATATGAACATAGTTGTGCCCTTTCTCATCTCCCTATAAAAAACACATTTTTATAAGGGGCATCCCGGCAACCCCCAGGCATTTGGGATTTTACAGCAATTCAACAAGTATCCTTTAACAACAGGCAGACTAACATTTACAAAGCAAAAGAAGCATGATAATCCAATGTCTCTGTTAACCACCTGTGGCTAAAGAGTTCATGGACATTAAGAAAAGCAATCATTTACTCCAAACATTACATTCCTAGACAACCAGGAAGAAATTAATGCAGGTCTTTGGTTATCCTGTTATCTCTTTCACTGGTACTTAGCCATCTCCAACCCACAGACAGCACTTCACACTTGACAAGCCTGAAAAATGCTTGGTCAAAAAAATACAAGACGTTTTATTCCAACAAAGGAACAACCCTTCCTCTCACTTCCCCATTACATCTTTTTACCAGTTTCACTAAGAAATGAAACAAACAAAGATAAGCTTCAAGCTTAAGGGCTCTGACATATTCCGGCAAAAATAAATATTTGGACAAATGCTCTCTCAACTTAAGAGTGAATCTCATTCTCTCTGGAAAGACAAAATCAAACCTTCTGGTGGCCCTATGCTTCTCCACTGGGCAGAGGTAAATTAAGGTGAAAATGGGATTTAGGGCAAATGTTTTTCATTTATTATCATGTGTTAGTGATTTAAAATTATCTACATGAATACACTTGAATATTTATGTTCAATACATGCATCTCAATTTGTCAGGGACTCTCTGACCTGAGTATCTCTAAGTAGCTTTCACTTCTGTTCTACAGGAGTTAGGAGTTGTCCTACATTGGCCTTGATTTGAAGCAGAAACCATATCTGAGGTACTTCTTTTCTGGTCCTACAACCTACTAACAGGTACCAGAATAGAAGAAGGTAAGCCATGGTTTGTTGGTCCTAATTGCTTTGGCTTTCCAAATAGACAATACTTATAGAGTATCTAAACACGAAATTATCCAGATTTGTGTGTTTTAATTCTTCCTTCTAAAAGATCCCAATGTATTTTTGGGAGCAGCTGAATTTTACCAACTTAACAGTCTCTTACATTTTGTAAACAGACCATTTTGCCAGAAGTAGAAGGAAACATAACCTGCATTTAAATGACTTTGCATTGGTGCGTTGCATCAAACGTACTGGGTCTGAGGCATGTGTGTATGGGTATATGTGGGTATATTTCTATATACATGTATACGTGTATATTTCATACAGCTGATTTACACGTTTCACTGACCTTTTTTTCCAGGCTGGCATGTGCTTAGAATCTAAGCCTTAGATCTTTATTTTAAACTTGGATTTGATTTAGAGTTTCAACAAACTGGAAAGCGGTCTGTACAACACAAGGAAAGAAATATATTGGCATGATGTGGTACATTAGCAAAACTGGACTGAAGCCAGGCACCACAATGACAAGCCTGAGATTCACTATAAAGGAAGGACAGGATAAAAATGGCAAAATAAGAGTCATCGTATGCAGGCACTCCTCCATCCTCCTCGAACCATCTGGATTTGGGGAGAAATATACTCAGAGTCATTATAGCTCAAGAACCTCCTACTACAGGAAGGTAGCTTTTAAATGATAGTAATTTAAATAATTAACATGAGCACATTACTCCTTTTGTAGTACTCATAAAACTGTATTTTCTCCCCTTACTTTCTTCAATATTTCACTGGCTTCATGATCTCCTTGATGGGGGCACTCCATTATCCTTCATGGTGCAGATTACCACTCATCCATGCCTTTGCATCTTGTGTCCATGGTTCCCCATAAATCCCCATGGTTTCCCATAAATCCTTCTAATATGTTGGAGGCCTTCTTCTAGGGCAGAGACTCTTAACTTGGGGGTCCATGAACTTTGTTTTAAATTTTGATGGCTATATTTCAATTTAATTGGCTTTCATAGTAATCCTCTATACTTGCTTTAATAATAGCAAATAAAACCAACTCTGAGAAAGAATCCATTGACTTCAAAAGGGTTGAAGGACCCCTTTTCTAGGCTATTTGGATATTCATGATACTAGTGCAGCACTTAAGTTGTTACCATCATTCTCTCTTCATGATAGGTTTATTATTTGATTTTCTGATCATATATTTCCTGAAAAACAAAATAAATGTTTGAAAGCTATGAGAGATCAAGGAGGTGATCTTTCTAGTTCATTCACCACTTCTCATGTGCAAATCATCATTGCCAAAGTGTTGCAGCCTACTGATTCGCATCATACATCTCTCCATCAGCTTTTAAATGGCTTGCTTTTTAATATTAACTCCTTGAAAACATAACAAAAGAGCAAGGTTATGAGGAGTATTATTGCATAAAACAGGAAAGAGGGAAAGAAAGGGGAGGAGTTTACAGGAGATTCAACATGAGTTCTAAATAAATCAGTTCATCTTAAGGTGAAAATGGCATTCAGATTCTAAAAAAGGGAATGCTGAGCTCTATCATTTTTCAGTCACATCTGACTCTTCATAACCGCATTTGGGATTTTCTTAACAAAGGTGCTGCTATGGCTTGTCTTTCCTTTTCCAGCTCATTTTACAAATGAGGAAACTGAGATCAACAGGGTTAAGTGACTTGCCCAGGGTCATACATCTAGCAAGTACTTCAGACCAGTTTTGAACTCGGGAAGATGAGTCTTCCTGTCTCCAGGCTTGGTACGCTATCTACTATGCCACTTAGCTGCCCACATTGGGTCCAACTACCTCATTTTACAAATACTGTAACAGACACTTCTCAACTGTCACCTCAAATATGCCAGCAAAAACTGATTTTCTCAACATTCTATTTGGCTCTTAAAGGTACAGAAGCAATATTTATCGACTGTGAAAAAAGACATTGGAAATAAAGGTTACATTTACAAACATCTCCATTTGCCATGAACAAAATAAAAAATAAGAGCTAGCATTCACATAGTGTTTAAGGGTTGTTGGGAGCATTCAATGAGGTAACATATGTAAAGCTCTTAGAAACATGAGAAGCACTGTAGAAATGCTAGCTGTTATGGGTGCCAAAATCGTATGGACTCCATGATGGATAAGGTGACAGAGACAACTCTCCCCAGTGATCTGTAGAGCAGGGATTAGAGAAACATGTTCAATAGGAACATATATATATGGGGTGGGGGGGCGGCAAAAGAAGTTGTCTTGTTTATGATCCAAGCCAAAGACATCTCACTGAAAGAAAGGCCTTTTGAATATCTTTCTGTTTGTAGCATGACACAGTGGAGAGATTAATGGCCTTGTGAGCACTGCAGATTTAGATTCAAATTTTCCCTCTGACACAAACTGGCATGAATGACAATGAGCCAGTCATTTAGTTTGGATAACTAAGGATGCCTCAGGCAGACTTTAATAGATAATAATGGTAAACATAGATAGAGTGCTTACTGTATGCCAGGCACTGCACAGAGAACTTGATAATTCTTATCTCATTGACCTTAAAAACAAGCATGGCAGGCTGTTGTTCAGTTGTTTCAGTCCTGTCTGACTCTTCATGAACGCATTGAGGGTTTTCTTTGGCAGAAATACTGGAATTGTTTGTCATTTCCTTCTCCAGCTCATTTTACAGAGGAGGAAACCAAGGCAAACTGAGCTAAGCCACTTGCCCAGAGTCACATAGTTAGTAAGTGTCTGAGGCCAGATTTGAACTCAGGAAGATGAATCCTCCTTACTCCAGGCCCAGCATTGGATCTACTGTGTCACCTAGCTGACCCTTATAGGAAGAGGCTATTACTATAATCCATCTTACAGATGAGCAAACTAGAACAAAGAGAGGTTAAATGACTTGAAGAAAATGAAGCAAATAGAGGTTGGCTTGTTCAGTGTCACATAACCCCTAAGTGTTGGAGGCTGGATTTGAACTCTGGTGTTTCTGATTCTAAGCCTAGCTTGCTATCCACTGAGTCACCTAGTATGCTGGTAACCATGAAGGGAGTTTTCTCTGTGGGAGTTCCCACATAAAATCAAGGGTCTGGACTCTACACACACACACACACACACACACACACACACACACACACACACACACACACACACATATACACACACATATACAATGCTGATAACATTAATTGAATTAAGCCCTGGAACATTATAAACAAGTATCATAACAGGAAAGTAACTGATCAAACCACCCACACACAAAAAAAAAGTTGCAGAAAAGGACATATTGTCTAGATTAGTAGGTACATTTGAAGAGTCAACCTGTCAAATTAATCTTAGCAAAATGTGAATCTTGCAAACAGGCTGCACATTAAAAATGAACTTGGCCAAGGGAAGGGAAGGGGAAGAATTATACTGGGGGAAATTCAGCTCTCCTTTCCATAATACCAAAGTGCTCAGCCATGCCACCTCCCATCTCTTTAACGCTAATGTTCTGTGGTGCATTTCTCCACTTACAAAGCATATTATGCAACAATTTAAGAAAACATATAAAAATAAAACTCATAAGTCAAAAGGCTAAGAAAAGATGAGCTGAGTGTCTGCACCTAGAATACAGGAAATGCAATTAAGGTTTCATTGGCTTTGTATTCAATGGGAGGAGTAAATCAGAGTGTGAATCAGAAACCACTAGTTACTCAAAGCTTAGGCCTAGTCAATTAATCAACAAACCATGAATAAGTGCCAATCAAGCAACAGGTATTTATTGTCTATAAAGTAGTTGGCACTCTGTCAGATTCTGAGGATGCCATGACAAAAAGAGAACAGCCTATTTATTTTCAAGGTGTTAACATTTCTCTAAGTATGTTTCCCAGATGTGTTGAAAAGAATACTCAACTCCAAGTTTGTTTTCGTTTAATGAACCTTATACTGCTTTTCAATGATCATCAAAAATAAAAATTTTAGAAAATTTTACTACAAGGGTTCCACCAAAATCTTATTTAAAGATTTTGTTTAAATGTTCTACCAACATAATGAAAAATTTTATAACATTTTATGGCTTACAATTTGTCTGTATTATATTATCTAATTCTTGTAGTGCAAATATTTTCATGTCCATTTTGCAGGTGAAAAAATCGAAGGAAAAATTCTACTCACTGAAGTAAATGGAAGAGCCAGAATTCCCTGTCCTCAAGGATCTTATATTCTTATAATGGGAGACAACATGTAAATACATATAACTCTAATTCTCTAAAGCCCATTGGAATGAGGTTCACTTATTCTTGAACAAGATGAAAGCACTCTCTTACTTGAGAGGTTGGGGGACAGAGTCCAATATCATTGGGCTTTGGAACAGATGTTTTATGCATATATACACATATATATATACACACACATATATATATACACACACATATATATATACATATACAAAATAAGTAAAAATTATCTTGGTGGGGGGAACACTAATCTTGATGAGATTGTGAAAAATGTTGTATAGAAGACAGCACTTAAACTAAACTTTGAGAGAAATTAGGAATGTTAGGTGGACATGAAAAGAATGTGTCACACAGCATGAGAGAGTGAAGGGCCTGAATTCTGCCTCTGAGAAAATGGGTCCCACACAAATGGTCAATGTACCAAAATATCAGGTTGCCTCAACAACATTTAAAAGCATAATATAAACCTGAGGTAGATTAATGTTATAAAAATCAAAATTGTCATTTGTTATTTTCATTTTCAAAGAAAGACGAGAATTGTCTTCATAGGACAATCCAGAGCCATCTATAAAGCTCAGATGCAACTCAGTGTTTACAAGGTGTTGTTTGTCTTTCATTTTCAAAGAGGACCAATGACATCTTGGAATGATGTCTTAACTTGCTATAATGGTAATTATTTAGCAGGTGCTTGGTCCTTAGTAACTAAGGGCTAAGTACTTCTGTGAAAGAGGCAGAGGGTGTGAACTCTGTCTCCTGTGTGAACAGAGGGTGTGAACTCTGTCTCCTGTTGCTGACATGGCAGGAGGGGGTTGGCCAAGACAGGAGGCCAGTGTGTGTATATAAGAAGAATTCCAGAGACAGGGAATTAGAGTCAAGAATTTTCCTCCTGGTGGCTCCTGGTGGAGGAAGCAGGATTGCTCCAGCATCTGGGAGCCAGGCTTGCTGGAGTTTCCTTGAGACCAGAATCTGGTGAAGGCTGAAGTTGCCTGGAAGGTTTCCTGGAAGGCTGGCATTTCTTCTGAGTCCTAGGGCCAGCCAAACTGCTGGAGCATTGAAGAAACACGACCAGGATAAGCCTTGGTTTCTTTGTGTTTTGGTGGATCCTTGCATTCCCCAAAACAGAAGTGGTGAAGGGTTTGAGACATGCTGGACCCTGTGAATGTCAGTGTATAACAATAATTGCTCAGAAGACTGGACAAGGAGCTGGGAGCTGTCTGCCTCTGAATCCAGGTGACTGGTGGATTCAAGTAGGAGCTGAGACCATGGAAGGGGATCCAGGGAATCTGAGAGACCATCCTAAGTCAAGATGAAGAAAAGGCCTCTCCTTGGATATAGAATGTCTGATGAAATCTAAGTTTGCTGGACACCGGGGGTGGAGGGTTTATGTGGTTTTCTAATTGTTGTATTTAGTGACTGATTGCTACATAAGTGACTGATTAAGTTAATCTATGGCTGTCCCATGAGTAGAAGATTGATTATTGTGTTGTGAATTGATTGAATGATTAAGTAAGAAGGGTTTGCCCCTTAGGGAAACCAGATGATTATTCTTTTGTTCTTTGTTCTAAATATTGTGGCCTCTGTAGTGAAAACTATGTGGCCATTCTAATGTTAATCTGTTGTGAACACCATATTGCAATTTTCTGTGATAAGATGTTATGCTGTAAATATTATATTGTGAGTTGTTTTGAATGTTTGCCTTGATATGTAATGGAATAAATGGAGTGTTCACTACACTGTGTAATCCAAACCTTAAAAGCTGTTCATAGTAGCATTCTTTTGGGAAACTTCTGGTGCATGGAATTAAACTTACATGTGAAATAGAGACTCATTCTGTCTTCCAGAGTCATCAGAGTATAATGGCAAGACAGAGAGCTAAGATGACTGGTGATGGCCTAGGATGAACTTTTACCTCTTCAATATCTGACCAAGGTCTAGGACTCTATAGCACTGCTTCAGCTACCTTCATAGCCTGGGAGTAAATTGTTCTTATCTATCCATTCCACCAGAGGAAGTCTTCATATGCTTAGGATAGGCATCCCCCTAACTCACCAACAGATCTGAGGTGTCTTGGTTACCTTTAACCTGGTTTAGCCCATCTGCCAAAATGGTTTTACTAAGATGTGACTGCTGTGCACACTACACCTTTTGGAGCCACAGGCAAGAGTTTAAAATGTAAATTGTTATTGATCCAGAGATACCTTCAAACACCTTAGTACCAGAAGACTTTCACCTATCACCTATGGCCTGTCTCAACTATGGATAACTTTAAGAAAATTCTCACCCAAAGAAACCTTGAAAGAGGATGCTTAGGGGACAGAGTTGCTATATGTAGCCCTCATGGCAAAGGTCTACACTTCCAAGGAGAATAATGTACTGAATATGAATATAAAAGAGAAGAGAATTTTGCCAGAGGGGAGTCTCTCTGTGGTGAGATAACTCAGTTATTTTTTTTTAATGTGCAGATTTGCTGACGGAGAGGCTTAATAAGTTTTAAAAGAAATTAAGTTCAGCCCATGAACAACTGGGCAAGGAAAAGGGTAAAAAAAAGTCTCTTCTTCCTCTTCTGCTTAGTGGAAATTTCTGCATAGATGATATAACTATGTTTTTTTTTATTGCAAGCATATGCTTAGGTACTCTTAGCCCAATGAAAATGTAATATTAGAAGGTATTGGCATACCTCAGGGGAGGTGGATGAGAAAAAGGCAGTTTCCTAAGTCTTTAAAAAATGGCTTTAAGTCTCCATAGCTTTTAGTGGCTTGAGAGTCATTGAATTTTATAGAACTATAAATCTTTTAAGAACTCACCAAAAAGCATCTATCATTCAAATGTAAGACATGACGGATTGTTCCACTGAGGAGCAATTATTCATTTATTATGTGTCTTTGTATGCAAAGAGACAAGTGACTTCACTAATAGATTACAGAACAGAAACTAAATCTCAGTAAAACTAAACCCCCAGCTAGGTGGTACAAATGCTGCATATGGAGTCAGGAAGACTTGAGTTCAAATCTTGTCTCAGAAACTTATTAGCTCTGTGACACTGATGAATTACTATTCATTTAGCTATTGCTCAGCTGTAAAATGAGGATTAGCAGCTACATGGGTCAGTAGATAAAGTGCTAGGCCTGAAATCAGGAAGACTGATCTCAGGTGACCTTGAGCAAGTCACTTAACCCTGTTTGCCTCAGTTTCCTCATCTGTAAAATGATCTGGAGAAAGAAATGGCGAACCACTCCAGTATCTTTGCCAAGAAAACCCCATTGACATTATGGTCCAAGGGATCACAAAGAGATGGTTGTTGCTAATGGACAGCAACAACAACAACATTGACCGACATATAATAGGTGGTTAAATGTTGGAATCTCCTTCCTTTAATGTCCCAATGTTTGTTGGAATTATAATTTATTGAATATTTGCTCTTAGCCTTAAATGTGGAGCTCCTCACAAATGAAAGCATCTCTCCCCTCATGAGTTTAGTACTAGTGTTTCCTCTTATAGATGGATAGATACAGATATATAGACACAGACATTGACATAGATCATATTTTATTAACAGAGTGCAACAGATTTGAGAAAAATAGACAAAGGAATGTTTTGTAAATATTACCACATTTAAGTCTTACTACAACCCTAGGATGGTGCAGTGGATAGAGTGTTGGACCTGCAATCAGAAACACTCATCTTCCTGAGTTCAAATCACACATAAGACGTTACTAGCTATGTGAACCTGTGCAAGTAATTTAACCCTATTTTCCTCTGTTTCCTCAGCTGTAGAATGATTTAGAGAAAAAAAGTAGCAAACCACTCCAGTGTCTTTGCCAAAAAAGTCCCAAATGGGGCCACAGAGAGTCAGACACAACTGAAAAAACACTCAACAGCAACAACTTCAACAATGACCCTATGAGGTAGGCACTTGTATTATCTCCATTATGACAATTAAGCAAATTGAGCTTAAGTGACTTACCCAGGGTGACACAGCTAGTGAATGACTGAGGCCAAATTACAACTCAGGTCTTCTTGGCTTCAGTCTCAGCACTGTACCACCATCTGCCTCTGCCCCTCAGATCTGACAATTTGCAAAATAGAAGAGACTATAAGTTTCCCTCCAAGGCAGATATGTTGGATTTCTTCAAATTTCTCACACTTTGTGTTGAATCCATTTGTTAGTAACAAGTTCAAAATCTTGACCATTGAGAAATGACCAGATGTCCCAAACGGCCAATGAAGCTTGCTGAAAATAAGTATTGTGTCTTTTGATATAGTCAAATAAAAAACACCAGAATTTGCCAGAAATTGGGATAAATAGGTATTGCTGCTTATCCTAAAAGAAATTAAAAATCTTAGTATTATAACCAAACTAGGTTCTGACCTTCCAAACCAGTGAAAGGGTTTCAGGGACTTAAGGTTGAGTCTGGCTTATACTTTGAGAAACACTAAATTAAGATATTTCCCCACTGAAAAACAACTAAAAAAACATCAGAAACAACATTTGAACACTGACTTTCTACAAACAGACAAGATCATTCTGTTGTTTGATTTAACTCAGTGTTATTTGATTCACTAAACATTTATTAAGCACCTATTATGCGCATGGCACTGTACTAGGCAAGGAAATAGACAAAAGTCAAGACCAAAACAGTTCCTACCTTCAAGTAACCCAGGTTTTTCTGTTGTTAGATTTAATTCAATATAATTTTAATTCATCAAATATTTACTGAACATCTACTATTAGCATGGCACTGTATTGGAAAAGGAAATAAAAAGACAGAAATCAAAACCAAAATAGTTGTTGCCTTCAAGGAGCCCACATTTTCTGAGTTAAGATAAAGCAGATAAGTAACTGGGAAATTGTTTTATTGAGAGATATTCAGACTTCATGTAGTCAGTGGTGTCAGTCATGCTTTGACACAAGCTACAGAGATTTGACATACAGGCCTAGGAAATTTCAATTCTGCCCATTTCCATGCTATATAAACACCACACATTTCAATACTATATTAGTATTACAAATATTAATCTGAAAATTGTTTGCTGACATACATTCAAGTTCCTCTATTTTCCATACCAATGATTCCAAGGATCATTTTCTTCATTTCTAAATGTATTGTGCTTGGAAAGGCACTGATTTAAAGGGCACTTGGGAAAAGGAGCACAAGAGGCGTGTCCCACCTTGCCCTCTCTTTAGATTGTTAGTTTTTCCCTTTGATCATTCTTTGCACTCGAAGAACCCAAAATTGATTTTTCCCAGTTGAACTAATGTAGAAAAGGGACAATGTTTTATTAAAGACGTTTCAGTCCCCTAGCATAAGCCTACTTCGTTATTTATATACAAAGAGAATCTGTCTTTTTGTTCTTGTGAAAATGTTTTGAGAAAGGACTGTTCTCTAAAGTTAATTCAATTGTACAGAACACCAAAAAGAGAAAGGGAGAAGAGAAAAGATGGTGATGGAAACCCTATTAACCGCCTCAGCACAGAATGAAGATGTGTGCTGATCAGCTCTCTCAAGAATAGCAGCACAAATTAAATTCCACCAAAATGTAAAACAGGACCTTGGAGATGAGTCTTTCATGAATTTTGTTGTCCTTGAGAGAGGAACCGTGACGGGAAAAGATCTGAGGATTCAGAGGCACTGAACTTGGTACAAGTTAAGAAACTAATTTGTGAAGTCTACATGGAAAGAAGGACATTGTAAAAATAGGAAATTATGACACAAAAGAAAATAGAATAATGGATTTCCAAAAGGATGCAAAATGGGAAAAATTGAGGAGGTGGCATAGGTTTTGGACAAATGAAAGCTCAGCCTTGAACAATGTTGGCAATTTAAATTTAAGTGACCAGTAAGATGTAATGGTAGAAATGAAGGAAAGGCTGAAAAAGTGAATTGATGATTGATGCTATCCCTTGAGTCTGTACGATTCCTCTGATTCCATGATAACACAAGGATATCAGGTAAGATAGAAAAATAAGAAGAATTATTATGCTCCACCTTTGTATTATTTAAACACAAAGAAGAAAAAGTCTGTCACATCTAGTGAAACAAAGCTTCTCCAAACTTCAATGGGGTCAAAGGCCAAATTGTATCAAAATAGATCAAATATAGATAAAAACATCACATAAATACTGTCAAAAAGTAAACTCTCAATCAATAAAACCATCATTGTTCCCTCTCTTTCACTTTAAAAAGAAAACCCAACAACAATAATAACCTATTTGCAAAAAGAGAAACAAGATTTGGGATGTTTTCAAACCTATTTGGAAACATTCTGAAATATATTCATATATGGCACTCTAGTGAGACAAGATTAGATTAGAAACATTTCAGGAAATAGCAAATCATGCATGTCTGGGGGATTCTGACAAGGCATCCACCCAATGTACTGGGTAGGAGTGGGAGGACTTCTTGCTTTATCCTTATTTCACAAGAACATCAGCAGTCTACGCATCAGTCTTCCCTTACATTATCACATGATCAGCCTTTCTTTTCTTCTTACAAAATATTTCCTTGATACATTGTTGATCCCGTTGTTCTTTGGTGTTTCTCATTAGTTAGATATGACAGCCTGCTTATATCCATCATATGCCTCTCCGTTACCCATTGTGGGATGTTCAAATTCAGTTCCTTAGAGATTGTTGGAATCCATGTCTCATAGAAAATCCCCAGCAGAATGCTGAATTTTTTCAAATAGAAAAGTTTCCAGGAAAAGTTTGGAGCCATTAAAATAGCTTTGCTTTATTAAAATAAAGAAATGTTAATTGATTCTTAAGTTTTAGTAAAATGAACACTTGGCTTGAAGTGAGAAAACCTGGCCCTATCTTTCACTGGCTAAGCACTCGGGCAAGTTGGAATGGGATCCAGTTTTAATATGGTGCTGGGAAGTGAATTGAGACTGCAAGAAATTGATAAGAGTGAAGTAAGAATCAAATTAGATTATTTTTTAAGAGGTTTGGCAGCCAAGGGAAGGAGAGAGATGAAATAGCAGTTACATAGGCTAGGATTTGTAGGTTCCAAGGAGGCATGTTTGTAGGTAGAAGGTAAAGAACTGCTGGCAAGAAAGGATGAAGATACTTGATATGGAAGAAAATGAATGAATGATGAATGTGCTAAGAATCAGTGTGCAGTGACCCTAATGGTTTTCCTTCAAATTGAGATCTCCCCAAAATGCAAACAGCATAGTTGTTAGTTGTTACAAGATACAAATCATGACATCCCTGTCCAGCAGCTAGAACATTCACAGGAGAGATAGAGACAAAATTCTGAACACCACACTAAATCTTTACCCATGCTCTGGGTAAAGAAAAGCATAAACTCCCAAACCTTATTAGTAATATAACTAAATACATGGCAAGCACCCAAGGTTGTATTCAAACAAAAAAAATTCATTAATTCTTAGCAGTCTAGCAATTCATACCATGTTTCCATATACCTCACACCTTCACAGTTATACTTATAATGATAATATTAAGCCCAAGCTTATTAATTCTCAACTGACAATCTTAGATATGCATAAACAATTAATTTAAATAACTGTAGATTTCTACATTATTTTATTTAAAGAAAATTCTCCCAAATTGGGTTTGGACTTATAAACCAGAACAAACTTTTCAAGCAGTAGAAACTGGTGAACTAGCTCTTTCAAAGAGTTTTCTTTCATTCAAAAGCATAGACATAAGACAGTGTAGTGTCAACAGGATAGGGAGTCATATGCTGACCTTTTCTTCTTCAGCTGTGCATCCAGATCACAATTCCCCCACACATATAATCAATGGGTAAAATATATACATCTATATCACAGAGGTCACCAGATTACTTCAGAGCGGAATGAAAAGAGAATAACAGGGCATGCTCTATCTGATTTTAAAAGAAATTCCCAAAATAAACATTAAGGAATCTGAAAAGTTTGCTGAGTTTATTAGGAAGACCAGTGTAGGACAATTGCTTATTACCTAGTTAAATAAAAAGGAGTTTTCAAGTAATGTTTCTCATTCACAAACAAGTACTGAAACATTTTGTATTTTAAACATCAAGTAGATGAAATTAGATAAATATATTTAAATTCACTATACTCTCCCTTGAAGCTGCAATGATTTATGTAAACTGTAAAACAACAACAACAAAACAAAACAAAACAAAACAACAACAACAACAAACCAACCGTCTGCTTCAGAAAAGACTTCTACCCTCTCAGGTAAGGATTATCTTGAAGAAAATAAAACTCTATGCACCAAATCCTATTGCTGGTCACACTTCCTAACAATTGATTTTAGAGATAATCAGGCTGAGCATTGTTTTCATTTTGCCAACTAAACAAAAACACATTAGGCTTTACAACCTTTGCCTCTAGCCAATAGTACAAAGCAAGAATTTTGAGTTAGAAAGAATGTAACACTAATGGTTCACTTGACTCATGAGTCTAACATCGAATGTTCATTTCAGAAGGGTCACTGCATTTTATTTTTCAAAAGGGATTTGGCCATCAATGGTAGAATAGTGATAAAATCAGAGAGTAGAAAGTGTCTCTG
Organism: Pseudocheirus occidentalis; assembly: GCA_028646575.1. Taxonomy (NCBI): domain Eukaryota; kingdom Metazoa; phylum Chordata; class Mammalia; order Diprotodontia; family Pseudocheiridae; genus Pseudocheirus; species Pseudocheirus occidentalis. Next base: position 26,609,939 of record CM053599.1, on the reverse strand, counting down.
GGAATCATTTGTAGTGTAGATGCTAGAGCAACATATACTTGAGGCACATGACCACTTAATATTTTCAACAAGTCAGCATTGAAATTCTTTTTGCTGCCAAAAAACTCACTGTCTACATTGGCATAGCCTTCATTTCCAGGAAATTTCTCCTTACTTTAACCTGAACCCAGACATGTACCAATTCACGCCCAGGGTGGTGTAATGCCAAGCAAAGGCAACTTCCAAGATCACGATTACCAGCATATCAAACCCCATTTATTCAACAAACTTGCACAGAACAGGGAAAATCAAAATACAATATAACTCATACATTTCACAAGTAAGTTCTCAATTCAATCCAGGTCAAAGTCTCTTCTCAAATAGAGATCAGACTACTCCACCCCTAGATGGCACTTTCATTTAAGTCTCTTCTCAAATGGAGATCAGTTTCCAATCATAAACAAAGCACTTTCTCAAAAGGGAGCAGAAGAGCACAAAAGGACATCCACTCTTAAAGGATAACAAGGTCAAGATAACACCTCAGCATTGAATACCCAAGCAAAGGCCTTTCTTTCATCTTCCCTGGAGGGAAGCCCTCAGCAATCTCAGTTTCTGGGGAGACAAGGCTCAACAAAGCCACAGCCAGTATCCTCATCAAGTCACACTCTGCCTGTAAAACAGTCCCAGAACCCCTGAAAGTATCAGCAGGGCCCCCTTCCAGGATTTCTGTAAACATATAACAAGAAAGTCCTTCTTCAGGGCTTCTGCACCAACAGCCAGGTTCCAAGACCTCTACAACAGCAGCACTGTCCACCATCAGGTGAATCTGGAAAAAACAACATCAAAACAGACAGACAAAATTCCAGCATCACAGCCATGCCTCTTCAGTTCTCAACAGCTCCAGGTGGCAGTTCTCAAAAGTCCTGGGCAGCTCCA
>CM053599.1:26592300-26608524 GCA_028646575.1 Pseudocheirus occidentalis | reverse complement strand
TATATATATATGTATACACATATATATTAAATATACATATTGATTGTATTTAAAACTTGATGAAAAATCTGCTGGTTTCGGGTTAAAATTTGAGGCATTGGTTACAGTCCCAAAGTCACCAGCAGATGGTGGAAGATAATGTCACTTAGGAGAGAGGGTGGAGGACCATTAGCCACTATGACAACCTGTCCTCTGGGACAGTAATTGTTCTTATTGGTTCATTCATTCAGGTACGTGTGTGTATGTGTGTGTCTGTCTGTCTGTGGGTCTGTGTACATAGGCAGACAAAAAGAAAGAGCTAGATCCAAATCTAGCTCTAGCGCTATATATATATATATATATATATATATATATGTATTCAAATATATAACATTTATGAAAGGTTATATGTTTAGATTGTTTTATTTTTACTTTTTTTTAAGTTGGCAAACATTTATTCCCTCCCCCATGCAAAATCTGTGCAACTCCAATAATAACTGAACAGAAGTTGACTGGCACTCTCTATGTGTTTTGTCTTTATATCTTCTTCCATTGTCTCATTTTTTTAAATCTATCTTTTATAGGATCTAAGAGGTCTAGAGGTCACCCAAGCTAACCTCCTCATTTTAGAGATGAAGACAGGAGGGGCCAAGGAGTAGAAGTGACTTTTCAGGGTCATAGAGGTACCAAGTGGCGCCCTCTGGATTCCAATCCAAGACTTGTGCCTCCAAGTTCAGATCTCTTTCCACTGCACTATCCTGACTCTAAGAACACAATATTACAGATAAGACTACAGCAAGAATTCATACCTATGAGGAGGGCATCTTTCCTACACAACAAAAGCTTTCAGATAAATCCACACAACCAAGATGATGTAGAATTGAGGATGGTACAGATTTATATGATCCCAAATGTATAGGATCTCAGCAAATGGAGAGGGGGAAAAGTATCTATCAAGCCCCTGCTGTGTGCCCAGTGGTATGTAGGAAAGCTGATAAAATCCAGGGAAGGTATGGAAGGCAAGGAGAAAAAATTGGCCTTGAGCTGGACTTCGAGACTTGTACACATGACAACACAAACATACGAATATACACAGAGAGAGGGCAAGGGAGAACTAAATAAGAATGTGCCACCAACATTTTGTGATTCAGAATTTTAGGCTGGATAAGTGTAATACTGAACAAAGAGGTTTTAGATTCATAGATTTAGAGTTGATTATTGAAAGCATGAGAATGAACGAGCTCAATTTCCCCCAAAACATCCTTCCTTGTCCTCACAAAAACCATCCCAAGTAACTAAAATGTTTTGTAAAGACAAAAAAAAAGAGAGAGAAAAATCAGCAAAACCAAATATGTCCAAAAAGTTTGAAAATATGTACAATGCACTATAACCATTGACCTCTTACCTCTGCAAGAGTGGGATACGCTTCTCAGGTCTCTTCTCTGAAACTCCATTTGTCTTTAGTAATTTTGCAACATTTACTTTTGATTATTGCGAGGTTGTTCTTCCATTTACACTGTACTCATTGAGAATATTTTCTTAGACTGATTCCTTCATTTTGTCATATCATATAAATCTTCCCATGCTTCTTTATATTTTTCATATTTGTCATTTCTTATAATGTATTAGTGTTTCAATACGTTCATGTACCACAATTAGATATTCTCTATTTGATGGGCTTTCATTTTGATCCCAATTCTTGGTTACAGCATAAAGTACTATAAATACTTTGGTACATGTGAAAACTTTCTTTTTATCAATTCTCCTTGGACTATAAGCCTAATAGTAGAATCTCTGGATCAAAGGCTATATATATTATAGTAACTTTTTTTGTATAATTCCAAATTGTTTGTTCATAGCTCTAACAACAATGCACCAGTATATTTACATATGAATATGATCATATTTGTGTATATATACATAAAAATGTTAATTTGCTAAATATATTTTAATTTTTATGGCTCTTGGATACCAAACTTTCCTGAGAAATTTGATACAAAGATTTTTTTTCTCATTCAATTGTTTCTTTTCTCATCATGGATGCATTAATTTTGTTTGTACAGAAGCTTTTTTCAGTTTCATGTAATCAGAGTTAGCTAATTTATATTTTGTGATGGCCCCCTCTTGGTTTGGTTATGAATATATCTCCTACCTATAGCTTTGAGAAGTATATGATCTCTGTCCTCTAATTTTTTTATAGCATAATCTTTACTATTAAGATCATGTATCCATTTAGACTGTATTATGGAATGACATAAAATACTGATCTAAGCCTGATTTCTTTGAGGCTGCTTTTTAGTTTCCCCAGCAAATAGGATGCTCTTTCCTAAGTAATTTTTGTCTTCTGGTTTATGAAATAGTGAATTATAGAGTTCTATTATTTCTGATTCTCTTTTGTCTAGTCTGTTCCATTGAACTATTTCTGTTGTGTGTTTTTTTTAACTAATACCAAATGGTTCCAATGACAGCAGCTTATAATATTAAATTTTTTCACCCTGGTGTGTTTTTCTGATAATTCAATCTGTGGAAATTTTCCAATATCTGTTTGCTGCTATACTTGAATAAATAAGTAAAGAAGAAGAAGGAGAAGAAGGAAAAGGAAGAGGAAGAAGAAGAGGAGAAGAAGGAAGAGGAGAAGGAGGAGGAGAGGGAGGAGGAGGAGGAGGAGAAGTGAGAATACATAAGTTCACTGATTGAAAGAATCTCAAGCCAGGACAGAGAGCCTAGGTCTAAATATAGAAAACATTCACACCTAAGGTACTGTAGAAGAACCAATGAAGGAAACATGTTCTGGAAGCAGGACCTTTAATAGGCAATAATTGGTTATTATTGTTCTATTTATTTGATGGGAAAGTAATCAAAGTATTTTCTTTAAAGATAGGTAGATGATAAATAGGTAGAGAGATAGATCAATGAGAGGGGGAAAGAAGGAGACAGGGAGAGAGAGAGGTCACATATGCTTAGGCAGTCTGACCTATGATGGGCTAGCGCCTATCAAGTGTTTCCACTAAGTCCAGTACCAATATGGTGAACCCCCAGGAGGGGGAGGGGACCAGCCCCAGGTCAGGAATGGAGCAGGGCAAAGCTCCTCTGCTTTAATGACTGATTAGTAAGGGGTTCAGTCAGTGAGTAGCTGCTGTACTTCCAGCCTGGGTGAAATAAAGAAACTGAAGAAGAAGAATCTGCCACTCTGGTTTCTTCATTAATCCTTCCCAATATAATGTTTGGTTACAGGCCACAATCTTTTCTCTGGGTATGGAGCCACCGGCTAATCAATGCCATTGTGACTAGTTCAAAGTGCACAAAATTTACTGGAGAAAAGTGTGATGAATTTTAAGTAGCATTAATCTTTTCTAGTGATAGAAGAATTTAGATAAGTCCAAGAGCCTTAGTATCATGTGACCTGTCAAAGAGACAGGTGAAATATCAGAAAGAAACAAACAAGGATTAATTCTTAAACCCTTGATATCAAGGAAGTATTTTTGAACAAATCTTGTTGGAAAAGATAGACACCATTCATTCTCTCTCTGAGGACATTTTTGGCCAATATCCTTGCCTACTGTGCACTAATGCTATTTTCTTGCTGTGAAGGTGAAGACAAGGATATCTCTGAATACAAAGTGAAAGGATCCAGATGACATTATGGACTCAGATGCAAAGACCTGAACTGCAGGGCAAGCTCTAGTGGGATGATCTTCAGCAGGCCACTTCTAATATCAGGTGCAGGGGTCTTCATTTGTTTCTGTCATGGACCTATTTTGTAGCACAGTAAATCTTATGGACATTCTCCCTCTGCCCCGGGTGAAGAAGCTTTGGTCTGCATGAACTCTCAGATCTCATATTAGCATTCTGAGACTCAGTGGTAAGCATCAGAATACCTTCCTTCCCTTCTCCCTCTCTCTGTCTCTCTGTTTCTGTCTGCCTCTCTCTGTCTCTGTGTGTCTCTGTTTCTCTTTGTTTCTCTCTGTGTCTCTGTCTCTCTTGGTTTCTCTTGGTTTCTGTCTCTGTCTCTGTCTCTGTCTCTGTCTCTCTCTCTCTCTCTCACACACACACACACACACACACACACACACACACACACACCTTGCAGTCTAGTTTCACAATTCCTCTTCACATGTTGGGAGTCTGAGTAAACCATCCTGCTACGCATTCCTTTCCCTACACCTGGTATCCCATCTCCTACTTCAGTCTCTGTGTAGCTGGTTTTTCATGTCTGGAAGGTGCTTTATCCTTACTCCCCTCCTCCTTGGAATATCTCACCACAAGATCTTGCCTAACAATCCCTCTCCCACCCTCACCTGTCTTATCTCTCTCCATAAATTACTATGTGATTGCTTATCTGTGTGCACACCTTAGCCTTCTGCCCCTCCCAGGACAGCCTGAAGACAGAGCCAGCTTTTCTCTCTATAATCCCCAGGGCTCAGAATATTACATTGCACATGGTAGGCACTTCATTGATAGCTAATGAATCTGTCAAAGTTTTATATCAGATGAAGGTTACAGGGACAGGTCCAAATGACATTTGGGGAAGAAGCTATGAAATTTCATATGAGTAATGTTATTAAATAGACTAGACATTAAACATTAAATAGTACAAAGAATTGTCTTGTTTTGTATTCTTCAATTAATAGAAATTTCCCTACTTGATAACCGTATTTTGGGAGGCCCATAACAATGCAGAGCTACTGAATAACTCAAGTTTGAAAGAAATGTATTAGCAGGTAGCTAGGGGGTGTGGTGGATTGAGTGCTGGCTCGGAGAAGTCAGTGTTTACTTAAACTTACTCCCTGAGTAACCCTGGGCAAGTCAATTTCTTCATCAGTAAAATGAACTGGAGAAGGAAATGACAAATCACTCCAGTATCTTTGCCAAGAATACCCCAAGTGGCATCACAAAGAGTTGGACATGTCTGAAATGACTGCCCAACAACCAAGTTAAAGGAGAAGGGAACGGCCCATGATGTTGATGTTTACCCAGTCAATTGGTCCTCTATGCCCAGATTTTGGAGGATGGGAGGCATAGTATTTTCTAAGTGAAGGGGCTAATGTCACACGTGGGGAACAAAGGTTTCTCTCCATCCATTAGACCGTTACAGCACACTTAACCCATCCCCAAATTAGTGAAAAGTCAGAAGGATTTAAGGGCAGAAGGGAAGGTAGGAAAGGAGCAGAGAAGAGAGGATAGAGGTCACAGCAATAATCTATCTGAATTTTACATCTAATGGAGACTTTGAACAACTGCTCCAACTCAGTCTTTGTGTAGATGTAGAAACTAAGGCCCAGAAAAGTTAAATGACTTATGTGTCACATAACACTGTTTGTTAAGCACCCGCTAGATCTCATTTTGGTGGGACACAGAGTAGGCCAAAACCTGTTAGAGGTAAAGGTGGGAGTCTTAAATCAAGTGCTTTTTCCACCAGGCCTTGCTGCTTGCTGAGGAGCTTTTTTTTTTTTTTTTTGCTTTTTGCTTTTTCCGAGCTGGGCCTACAAGCATGAAAACAGTAGGTAAGGCCCCCAAAAGGGGATGCCCCAGATCAGACAACTGTTACAACCTACTGAGGCCACATCCTTGTACACAGGTTGGCAGGTAGGGTAGGCCTTTGTAATTCAGTACAAGAAACTTCCCTCCCCAGTATATCTGAATGAAAAATCAAAACCAGTCTCAGTACAGGCTTTTGTTCTAAGGTAAATTCGACTAGAATAAATACACTTTCATAAAACAGTCCCTTCCTTTGCTGGTCTTTCCCCTGACCCCAGACCAGATTTTCTAGAAAAGAGACATTTTGTGCTATGATCTCAGCAGCAATAGCAACTTCAACACTTTCTGTAATCAGAAAGTAGTAACCTCAAGATATCTGGCTTCCCTTATCAGAGGAAAGGGATTTATTTGGAAATTCACTTAATCAACAAACAGTAATTAAGAACCCAGAGCTGGCACTGAGTGAGATAAAAAAAATTCCCTACCCCACTGAGTTAAGGTTTGGGCCCAACCCTCAAGGAACTTACATTCTAATGAGAGATTTCCAGTAGAGATAAAGGTAGAAAGGTGAGGGAATAAACATTTACAAAGCCTACTTTGTGCCAAAAACTTTGCTAAAAAGCTTTTCACAAATGTTATTTTATTTGTAAATACTATCTTATTTAATTTTCACTACCTTGGAAGGTCAGTGCTGTTATTACTCACATTTTATAGCTAAGGAAACTGAGGCAAATTAAGGTTAAGTGATTTCCTTGAAGAGTGTGAAACCAGATCTGGACCCCATCTTCCTGACTTCTTTGAGGGGAAGATCTCTATCCTGTGAGCCACCAGCTAATTCTAACCCCAATGAACAAAATTGTTAGCCTTTGTAAATTTTAAACAGTCTCATATATTTTAGGTAATAGTTTTTTTGTTTGTTTGTTTTGTTTTGTTTTCCTCACCTACTGTCTCCAATAAAGGTGCTTGCTGATGTAGCCAGTCATGGTGTAGGGGCTAAAGTACTGGTCTTTGGCATCAAGAAGACTTTGGGGTTCATATCCTGTTTCTTTCACTTACTACCTGAAGGTATGTCCCTGGAGAAGCTTGTTTGACCTCTCAGTGTGTCATGAATGGCCTCTGGGCTTCTCACTAAGCTAGTAAGTTGCAGAACAGGTACTAAATCACACTACTGAAGGTATTTTTTTTTTCCCCACTAACAGGAATTCTCAGTTGAGATAAAATCACTCATTTTCACTCCAACAAAAAAAAAATTGCCAGTCTTTTTTTCCTCTGGATAATATTGGTTTCATTGTTACCTTTTAATATTTTATTGTAATTGCACATGCCTATGCTGTCCTTAAACATTCTTTCAGTTCCTTTTCCCATCAATAATTAAGATAAAAAATAAAAATAATAATTAACATAAACACATCATTCCATTTTTTCCCATCCTTCTGAAAGTTTTTCTTCAATATTGAAGTCCATCATCCAGTACAAATTCATTGAGGTACCCAGGACATAATATGGGGGCTTAAATACATTTTCTGACAAATCACTAACCAAATTTTCCAAGTACAGTTATTAAGTAATAAAATATCGCATTTTATTGTATGTAGATTTAAATAAATAAACCCAGCTGTTTGTATATATTTACCAGGATCTCTGGCATATCTATTCAATTGCATTAATCTATTTATCTCCATTTTGAACAGAATCATTTAGTTTTGATATTTCTTTTATAATGTTTTAAAGTCTGAGAGGGTAAAACATACCTTCAGTTTTTATTTAAGCATGCGCTATCATATTCTTGTCCATTTTTATCTGCATGTAAATTTTGTCATGATTTTGTCTAGCTCTAAGAAGAAATCCATTGTAATTTTGATTGGTACTGCATTATATAAATTAATGTGTAAATTAATTTGGGAGTATTATCTTTGTATTAGATTTTTAAATTTCAGTTATACTTTCACTTGTGACTGTAAGGTGTATCATTTACAGAGGCCATATCCCAGTAAAATCATCTTGGTAAAGCAAGTTGAGGGTAACTGATTGACCTCAAACACAATGGTTAGTTAAGGGGATGTCGAGGCCCAGTGGAATGGGAGGATGAAAATAATCTGTTTCAAAGACCAGGAACTTGACTGAAACAGTCTTTGTGGAGTGCTTAGAGTTTAGTCAGACACTGAATATGCCAAGGTCATCTACTCCATCTAGGGCTATGGTCACTCATCTTGACTTTTGTTTTGCCACTGGATTTTGATGACTCTGGAAGAGAGAGGTCAATCAATTTCCAGGTCTTGCTAATTCTAAATCACATGTGTCCCCTTCTCTCAATTCATGTAGCTTCCTCCTCAATTCAGGCCCTTAATCACCTCTCACCTGGCCCACTGCAATGACCTTCTAATTTGTGTACCTACTGCCAAGTCAACTCTTTCCAATGTACCATCAACAGGGCTGCCAAGAAGATTTTCCTCCAGTCTGGATCTGACCAACCACATCACTCTTTTTCTGAATAAATTCTCCTAACAGAAGATAGATTTTCACATTTGAGAGATAGGAAGAAGAACATATTGGCTTGACTGAAGAATGTATAAAAAGAAATAATGTATATAAAGAAAAAGTACAACAAGGCTAGGGGAGCAAGCTTGTGGCAGATTGTGAAAAATTTCACAATTCTAATAGAAGAGGTTTTATTTGATCATAAAGGCAATAGGGAAGCCATTGGAGTTTATTTCATAAGGGAGTGCCATAATCGAATTTGTCCTTGAGGAACATCATTTTTTGTAGTGCATGAAGGAAGGATTGGTTGGAACATATTTGAGGCAGAGAGATCAATTTGGAATTTCTCTAAGAGTCCAGAAAAAAAGGGAATTGAGAGCCTAAACTAGGGTGGCCACCTGAGTAAAGAGAATGGGACAGGTGCAGGAAATGCCATGGAAGTAAAAACAAGACTTGTCAATTTATGGGATACATGGTGTGAGGGAGAATGAGTCAAGGATAACTGTGAATCTATGAACCTGGGCAACTAGAAGGAAGGAGGTTTCTTTGATGGAAATAGGGAAATCTTTAAAAAAAAAAAAAGGAAATAGAGAAATCTGGAAGAGACCTGGACTTGGGAGCCAAAACCAATGATTTCAGTTTTAGATCTTTCGGTCATAGATAAGTTCCAGAGTCACTGAAGCACAATTTCGCAATCTGAGGACAATAATAGCTATATTACCGACACTGTAGGATGCCTGCCGGGCTCAGAAGAAGTAATGTTTTTAAAGTGCTTTGCCAACTTGAAAGCACTATAAAATGAGTTATTTATTTATACCTTTCCACTCCTTGATATAGGCTTTCAATAATGGAAATATATCTGTATGCAAAGTTTAGGCTATATTGCTAAAATCTTGAAATGCAGCATTATTGTCATTTTCTTTTAAATATTCTACTCTAATTTTTATGATTTCATTTCTTAAAATATACAAAGGCATCCTGCAGTTCCCAGTGAATAAAAATGTTCAAGAGTAAAAAAAAGTCACTTTACAAGATAAAATAGAAATTATGCAAGACTACTTGGAAAAATGCTTAAGCTCCTAATGAAAGATCAATAAATTAAAAAAAACCCATGCTCAACAAATTTGCATTTTAAATAGTCCAATTCAATGCTAGAACTTGGGGAGACACAAGTGTGCTCATTCATTGCTGCTAGAATTGAAAAGTGGGTGGATCTTACAGAGCTGGCAAGGACCTCTGAGCCCATGCCCAACATTTCTTTTACAACAATCTACTCATTTTCTAGAGCAGTGGTTCTCAACCTGAGGGTCGTGATCCCTTTGGGGTTGAAAACACATATTTCTGATGGTTTTAGGAACTGAGAAACCACTCCTCAATCTGTCTCCAGGCAGGTCCTCCCAAATGCAGATATGCCCACATACAAGTCTTAAAGGGCCAGGCATTAGGAAGGTTGAGAAACACTGTAGAGCCTTGAAGACCTCCAATGAAAGGTTACCCACCACTTCCTGTGGTGTCTCATTCCATTTAGAGATAGCTGTAATTGGGAGGAAACTTTTTTTTTCATTTCAAGCCTTGATTTACCTCTGTACAACTTGCACCCCAGGCCCTACCTGTATCTTATGGGGCCAAACAGAAGGATCTAAGTCCTCTTCTTCTTGACAACCACTCACATATTTGAATACAGAAATGCTACAACAGTAAAGAATCCTGAAATGGCAGTCATCAGAACTGAGTTCAAATATAGTCTTTGCTTCTAACCACACATGTGACCTTGGGAAAGTCATTTAAACTCCCCGGGTCTCAGTTTCCTCATCTGTAAAATAACAGGACTGAATTAGGTCTTTTCCTCTCTAGGCATCTTATCCTATAATCCTTTAGTCACACATCATAATCCTGAACTCCAAGGATTCCAGTCTCCTACTTGCCCTCAGCTGGTTGTCACTCTGCAGAGTACCAATGTTATTTCTAAACTGTGCTGTTCAGAGCTAAACACAATGTTCCAGATGTAGCCTGATACCAGCAGAGAAAGCAGGGGATGAGAACTTCCATCCTCCTGAAAACTGTGCTTCTCAATGTAATTTCAGGTCACTTGAGCTTTTGCGGTGGCCCTGCCCGGTAGCCTGCACCCACCCAGGTCTTTATTGACCTGCCATTTTGTCCTTGCAAACTTATTTTTTAAATCTAATTTTAAATCTAATTGCATTACTTCATATTTATCTTTATGAACTTTCTATTTCTGGTTTCTAAAAAGAATGTATGCAAGAAGTGCCTAGAGAAGGGATAGAACTTAGTAAGACAAATGGCAAAGATGAAATAGAAAACTGAAGAATTGTCAATGATTAAAAATGTAGTCAAAGTCACAAAAACTGACCCTTCTGCCCCATAACTCTCTTTTGCTACATATACCCTGTAAGAGTTATCCAAAATAGGCAAAAAGAGTTATCCATCCCAAGATTCTTATAACATCAGTATGCACCATTGCAGAAAATTGCAAGCAACCTAAATGTTCAATTGATTCAGTCATTGGACTAGCATTTATTTAGCACCTTCTAAATGCCAGGAATTAAGGAATGGTTAAATTATGGCATTTAATTCAATAAAATATAATATAATAAATAACAATTAGCATGAGTGACAAATAAATCTGGACAAATTCTTATGAAATAATATGGTAAAAAAACTGAATCTGGAGAATGGAGTACATTTTAACTATGAACATATAAAGAAAAATGAATGAGAAAAAATCCATAATATATTGTGCTGAAATAAAAGAGGGATAAAAGCAATATTATGGTACTTTATCTCTTTCTATTACTTTATCATATATGTGTTTGTATTGACATTGGATGTTAAATTTCTAATAAAATACTTATTTAAAATATTTAAAGGCCTTTATGAAATAATTCAAAGAGAAAATTCAGAGTTAGAAAAAAAGAGTACATGCCATGGTCACCTAAGTGGAAAAGTAAAAGGAAGTGAATACAAAAACAGTAAATCATGATGAAGACTAAGGGCAAGCCTAAGATATTGAAAATCTATTGCTACTTTATGTACTGAAACGAACCTTGTTAAATATACTTAATTGAAAGGCAAATCTAATCAGTTATGTTGATATTCTACTAAATAATTTTAAAATAAATGATCTATTTCCCCTTCATATCTGGTCAGTTCTAGGCATTTCCCTCACCCACTAGATTAAATCATTCTTCAGAGGGCAAAATAGAAAAGAAAGAATACTGGTTTTGAAATCAGAGGGTGTATCTCTACTGTTTATAACCTGGGTGACCTTGGGTAAGTCACTGGACCTTTAAGGACTCTCTTTTCTCAACTACAAAATGAGGCAGTTGGACTAGATGACCTTTCTAAACTCCTAGCAGGCTCTGACATCCTAGAAGCCTCTGATTCTAGACTTGGAAAAACTTAAAAGAGAAACAATGCATGAAGATTTCAGAGCCCATGGGGAAGAGTGAAAAGGGATCCAGATAAGAGAAGAACCAGAAGAAAAAGAATAGAAAATGAGGGAGGGGACACAGGGAGACCAGAGATGAAAAGATAATGACTAAACAGACAAAATATACTCCCAGAAAAAATCAAGGCAGAATATTAGGCAGGAAAAAGGGAAAGCTGACATGAGTGTGAACTATTTTCTACCACATAAGGATCTATAATAATAAAAAAGAGAGACAGAATTTATGGAATATCTAGAGACAGTAGCCCAAGGTGGATAGAGAGAATGGCACTGAGGTTTGAGGGTTTATGGTGGGAAAGATGAAGAGTGCCTAGCTCCCAGGGTGAGGAGGATCAAAAGAGGTCATGTTTGTCAGTCACTGAGCACATTGCCTGGCACACAGAAGGTGCTTGATCACTGTATGTCCTCTCCCTTCCCTTCTTCCTTCCTCAGAGGCCAGCTAGTCCAATGTTCTCATTTTACAGATGAGGAAACTGAAGCCTAGGGAGAAGTGACTTGTCCAAGGTCACAAAGGTAAGCGACTAAGAGGTGGGATTGGAATTTAGCATCTTTCGTTCCAGAATCAGAGTTCTTTCCATAATACTCTGGCATCTCCCTTTCTATGAATGATTACCATGGGAGAGACGGAACATTAATTCAGAACAGAAAGCGTCCTGAAAGGGCATGGAGTTTAATGCCCTTCCCATTACACACACACACACACACACACACACACACACACACACACAAACACACACACGCATGCACGCACACATGCACACGCATACCCACAAATGACTTGTCCAAATACCACAAAGCTAGTAAGAGGGAGAGTCAGGATTTGAATCAAGGTCCAAATACTGAACTGTCTAATATAACAAACCATCTCATGCTAACCAAGGAGGAAACTACCAGATTTAGCAGACATAGCATCTGACTTGGAGTCGGGAAGACCTGAGTTCAAATCCTTCATCAGTTACTTACTAGCTGTGTGACCCTAGGCAAATCACTTATCATACCTCAGCCTCCGTGTCTTCATCTGATGAATGGGGATAATAGCAGTATCTATCCCACAGGGTTGTTGTAAGGATCAAATGAAACAGAATTTGTAAATTGTAACCATATGACTATTAGCTAACATGACTATTACACTCCAGACATGGTTCCCATAAAAAAGGTAGAATTCAATGCTTGCAAAGAATCCGAAAATGGGGCTGTTGGGTGGAGAGGGGGTGAAATTGGAGGAGTTCTTGGTTGAACAGGCTTCTCAGATACTAACATAAGCTCCTGCTGCTCAATATGGAGAGGTACTTCAGCCTCATTTGTGGCTGTGGTGATAACGCCTGAATACCAACAAGGAATTAGCTGTAAACTCAGAGGAAAATATATTTCCCTAACATCACAGGTTTCTGAGAGAAGGCATCTGCTCAGTGAGCTGTAGCAGTCGAAAGTCAGTCCCTATTTGTTATGGTTTACTTTTTGGCAGTGTTATTCTGTATACAACCAGGCACAAATGCATCCACCTTGATCTGGTTACCTATGGAGTGCTTGGCTTGAAAAGAGCAGACCATCTCAATAAGGGCTAATTCAGTTCTCATCCTAATAACAGGTCTGCCTATTTAAAGGAGGTCTATTGAAGTAGCCCCTTTTGGCTATGTCCTGTTGCCCTGCAAAGGTAGGTTAGTGGGTTCTGTGTAGAAAAGGTCAGGGAAAAGGGAAAGTTCTTACACTCAAGGGGCTTCCATACTTTTTTGAATTATTTTTCTCTATGATCAGAAATCATTTTTTTTCTCTGTCCCATCCCACATCCCACTTTCTACTGGAAAAAAAGAAAAAAACAGAATAAGAAGAAAAACTTTGAAACCAATATGCATAGTAAGAGAATATGTTCCAATGTGGAAGACAAGACATATACAGGAGTGAAAGGTGTCATTGACAATGAATGACATAGGATATTGGCTCATAAGTCATAGATTTGGAACAGGAAGGACTCTCAAAGGAAACCTAGCACAACCCTTTCATCTGATAGATAAGGAAACTAAGCCCAGAGTACTGAAGTGACTTGTCCAAGGTCACACGAGCAGTAAGAGTCAAAGGCAGGATTTGACTGTGGCTCCTCTGAGTTTAGAGTCAGCATTCTTTCTAAGATACCAGTATAAACTTCGTGGCTAACATAGATTTGGTAATAATAACCAGCATTTATATAGGGTTTTGAGATTTGCAAAGCACTTTGCAAGTTATCTTATGTGATATTCAAGTGAGTTCAATATTATAACTATTTTCTTTACTTTACAGATAAGGAAATAGGAGCTAAGAAGGGTCCAGTGACTAGCCCAGGGTTGTGAAGCTAATAGGTGTAAGAATCAGGATTTGAATTCAGATCTTCCTGACTCCAAATCTAGTGTTCCGCCTGCTGTATACCTTGTTTCTAGGATCACTAAATTCATGTTATGATCAGATTCCTTAAATGAAAACTGGAAGAGTTCTATCTGTCCTGTCTATCTCATAGGACAATTGTGAAACTTATGTGAGAAAACATAGGAGAAAGCATTTGGAAAATCAAAAAGTGGAGAATTATGGACAGAGAACATCGCATGTAATGCAAAGTAGGGGTGGGGAACCTGTGGCCTTAAGGCCACATGTGGCCTTCTAGGTCTTTAAGCATGGTCTTTTGACCAAATCTGAAAATTTGGATTCGGTCAAGAGGCTGCATTTAAGGACCTAGAAGGCCACATGTAGCCTTAAGGCTGCAGGTCTTCCTCCCCACCCCACTGTAAACTGTATTTGACATATTGGGAAATTTTCTTGACTGATGTCTTGATTCTGGGTATGTTCTAAGACATGGCTCTTAGAGAAGGGAACAGAAAATGATATTATGGAAATTTAAATGATTTTAAAGCTAAATATATCAGTTTTTAATTAAAAAGTTCTATGCTATTTTAAGTTATTATTTGAACACTTCAACCAATCTCTTGCACATAATGTTCTCAATAAGTATTTAATTATTTCTAAGACCAAAAATATAAATGTTTTCAAAGCTTTCAGTGCTTTTCCATTATCAGCATCATTATACCTGTGGAGTAGCATGAATAACTTAGAGTTCTCTCTATTTTCTGACTTATACAATAGAGAGTTCATGGGATTTTTGGTCAGAGCACCTGAGTTCAAGTCCAGACTGCCATTTGCTACATACGTGAATGTGGAGCGGGTGTTTCACTTCTCTGGAGTCAGTCTCCTCATGTAGGACATAAGGAAGGCCAACTGGAGAGCCAACATGGTCTTTTCTAACTCTTATCTATAATCAGACTGCTCCATCTAAGAACTGACAGATGGTTCTGCTCTGTCATCAGTGGCAAGCATTTAAGACACAAGAACATGGCATCATGGATACAGCGCTGGCAGGGAGCTCAGAGACGATCTAGGATTCAATCAACAATTAGTCAAAAAGCATCGAGAATATTCTAGGCTCCGTCCTAGGCATTGGGGATTCAAGTACACAAAAATGAACAGTGCCTCCTGCTTTCTCTGGTTTCTTACCTAAAGTCCCATCTAAAGTCCTACCTTCTTTTGTGATGCCCCCGTAATCCTAGGGCCTGCCCTCTCATGCTTAGATCCTATCCTATTTATCCTGCCTGTCTCATTTGTGCATGGTTTGCCTCTTGTCTCATTCTTTAGACTATGAGCACCTTAAGGGGAAGGGAACCTGACTTTTGCTTTCTTTCTATGCCCAGGAGGTAGCTCAGTACCTGGCACATAATACAAGCTTATCTCCTGGCTGGCTGATTGACAGAGGAAGAATGGGGGGGGGGGGAGGAAATGAATCCAGATCTTTGGATTCCAGAATCAAAGTGCTTCCCACTGCGTTGGATACATCTGCAGGAGAGGCTATGCCAACAGCCCAGACAGAAGACAAGACCCAGAACCCTGGTTGTCTTAGGTCTCCATTTGAGCCATCTGATCTCCGGGGCCATAAACACATGTTAGTGTTGTCAAGTCCTCATGTAAGTGAGTAACCAAACATATAAAGGGGCCAAGGAATGACTGGCAAGATAAACTTTCTGTTTACACATCGAGAAATGACTCACAGTGAGACTCACTCCCCACATCCCTGTGCTATGTAAAGTGAACCACCAAAGACAAAAGGTTCCCAGACTTTTGGCCTAGGACACAAAGACATAATCAATCAATCATTTTTGTACAATGGATAGAGCACTGGGCCTCAAATTAGGAAGACTCATCTACATGAGTTCAAATTCAGTCTTAGAAATTACTGTGTGACCCTGGACAAGTCACTTAACCCTGTTTGCTTCAGTTTCCTCATTTATAAAATAAGCTGGAGAAGGAAATGGCAAACCTTTCCTGTATCTTTTCCAAGTAAACATCAAAACTGGGTCACAAAGAGTCAGAAATGATTGAACAGGGGCGGCTAGGTGGTGCAATGAATAGAGCACTGGCCCTGGAGTCAGGAGAACCTGAGTTCAAATCTGGCCTCAGACACTTAACACAAAAACTAGCCGTGTGACCTTGGGCAAGTCACTTAACCCCAACTGCCCTCCAAAAAAAAAAGAAATGATTGAACAACAACAATCCAAAATGTTTCTAATTTTACTCAAATTTAGGCCATAGTCATTTTCCCATTATTCAGTCATTTCTACCTCTTTGTGATCACATGGACCACAGCACACCAGGTCTCTCTATCCCCCACTGTCTCTTAAAGTCTGCAAAGCTCATGTGTATTGCTTCTATAACACTATCTTTCCCTCTTGTCCTCTGCATTTCTCTTTTCCTTTTGCCTTCAATCTTTGCCAACACCAGAATCTCCTCATGTGGCCAATGTATAC
>CM053599.1:26574166-26591800 GCA_028646575.1 Pseudocheirus occidentalis | reverse complement strand
TTTTTTTTCATTTATTTGGATCTGTTTAATAGTATCTTGATTTCTCATAAAGGCATTTGCTTCCATTTGCTCCATTCTAATTCTGAACGAATTATTCTCTTCAGCAAGCTTTTGAGATTCTTTTTCCATCTGGCAAATTTGGCTCTTTAAAGCATTCTTCTCCTCATAGGCTTTTTGGGACTCTTTTGCCATTTGAGTTAATCTATTTTTAAGGTGTTATTTTCTTCAGTCATGTTGTTGACTCTCTTTTCATGATTTTCTTGTATCATTCTTATTTCTCTTCCCAATTTTTCCTCTACTTCTCTTATTTGGTTTTCAAAATCCTTCTTAAGCTCCTCTATGGAATATAACCAGTTTACATTTTTCTTGGAAGCTTTTGGTGTGGGAGTTCTGACTGTGTTGTCTTCCTGCCATTCCATGCTTTGATCCTTTTTGTCCCCGAAAAGAAATCTAAAGTTGGATTGCTGTGCTTGCTTTACTTCCTTTGCCTGCTCATGTGCCAGTCAATTACTTAAGTTTTGTGTTAAGCAGAACTCTGCTTTCAGAGGGGAGAGCTTTGTCCCAAATTACTGGGGTTTTTGCAGCTGCCAGAGCTATCAAGAGGCTGCCACCATCTCTTCAGTCCCCACAAGCTTTGGGTCACTAGTCACACACCTCAGGACCGTCACCCAAGACCAGAATCCTGATCCAGGCAGATTAAGGCAATAGCACTTAGCCTCTGAATGATTGCTTGGGTCCCCTGCAATCTGCAGGATGGGAGCTCCGTAGCAGCCACATGGAGGAGGCTGCAGAGCTGCCATTTTAGCCACTTCTAGCTCTGGGCAGATGGCCAGACCCTCTCCCCAAATTTAGCCAAGTTCCACTGACCTATTACTTTGTCCTTGGCTCTTATGGGTTGATAATTCTGGAAACTGCCACCGCTACCAGTGATCCACTCTCCTGAAAGCTCCAGCCAAAGCTTGTCCTGGACACCCTGGGGCTAAAGCTGTCCAGGTTCAGGTGGTGCTGGTCTTATCTCCCAGCACACTGCAATGAACTGTTCCTATCTGCCTGCCAGGCTGCCTGCAATGGGAGCTTTGTTTCTCTGTCATGTTGTGGGTTCTGGAGCTCTAAAATTTGTTTTGAGTCATATTTTCTAGGTATTTGAGGTGGTTATGGGGGGAACTCATAGAGTTCTCCTACTTTTATGCCACCATCTTGACTCCACCCCACCATGAGTTCAGCTCTTGCCAGACTTACCAGTCATGTGACTTTGAGCAAGTTAATTAACCTGTTAGCCTTAGTTTCTCCATCTATAAAATGAGGATAGCACTGACCCTTTGGTGGTTATTCACACCTAGTGAGATAATGTGGGTAAATCACTTTATAAACTATAAAATATTATTTTAACTTTAGCTATTCTCTATTGTTTATGTGGCTGACATGGGTAAAGCAATTTTCCAAATGTCACCTAACTATCTAAGGCCAGATTTGAACTTAGGTCTTCCTACCCCAGAGCTCATGCTCTATTCACTGCACCACCAGATTCATTGGCCTGGGGCTAATTTTGCAGGCTGCTCTAGCAAACTACAATCTCTGGACATTACTACTGCACTCCTGGGTCTCAGGCCTTCATCAACAGGGCCAATGGCAGGTCAAATACCGCGTCTGGAGGCAAGTAAAAATTCTGCTTTCAGGTTGCACAAAAATTAAGTTCTGGCAGACTCCTTTTTCATGGTTAACTCTTTTCTTACTGCCCTGGGAAATAAGAAGAACCTTCATTCCTTCCTTTTGGGAATGAGTCTTTGCCTGTTCCTCATTGCTGCTGTCAGCTAAAGAATATGCTCTGTAGCAGCATCATTTACCCTGGAAAAATGGGCGACAGAATCGAGAGGCCCAAGTCACGGGGAAATGAGCATGTTCTCACTCTGGCCTTATTATTTTGTCTTTTTCAAATGAAAACACTGTCAGGTAACAGATCCTCACAGGCTATATATTTCAGTGGGGATAAATGTGATCTCAAAATAACTGAGAAATTTCAGTGACATAGGATTTTCCAAGCCAAAACAAAATAAAACATGCTTGTACTCAGTCAGGCCCCTAGCTCTTAGGAGATGCCAGCTATTCCTCAGGTTTCTATAGTCAGGATGAATGCTTTAAATGGGCCCCTGAATTTTGGATTATGTGCCTTTGTCGTCTTATGCTAAGACAATAATGGCTGTGCATAATAACCAGCCATTTATTTTTAAAGAAAATGAAGCTAATAGGAAGATTTTAAGGAAAATATAGAGAGTATTTATTCCATTCAATAAACATGTATCAAGCACCGCCTGTATGCCGTGAAATATGATGCTAAGTTCTGGAGTCCCAGACAGCAAAACAAAACCAATCTTTGCCATCAAGAAGTCAATATTCTACTAGAGAATAGAAGGGAGGGGAGAAGGCCATATGATCATAGTAAATACAAGTTATACACAAAGGAGTCACTTTGTGACCTCGCACCAGACATTTTCCTTACTGGGTTTGAGCTTCCTCACCTGTAAGATGTGGTGACTGGAGTTCATAGTTTCTAAAGGCCCTTCTGGTTAGAAAGTCTCTGGTCCTATTACCATAACTAGTTATGTGACCCTAGGCAAGTCTCTTAATTTCTATGAGATTTATTTTCTTTACTGAAAAAATGAGGTGTTTGCCATCCATGGTGTCTAAAAGTGCTTCTGGATAGAAAATTTCTGATTATATACTGCTAATTAGCTGTGTGACCCTGGGCAAGTTTCTTGACTTGGCTGGGTCTCATTTTCCTCATCTGTAAATGAGGAAGTTAGGCTAGATGGCCTTGAGGCCATTTCTAGGTCTAGATTTTTGACTCTGTGACCCAAATATGAAGTATTTAAAAAGAGAGAGAGTGCTAACAACTGGAAAAAATGGAAAAACAAATCAGAAAGCAAAAGATCTTATAAAACAACAATATAGAATAACATGCGATATTATCTAATTATATATTATAATTACATTATAATAACTATATTATCAAATACATTATAATTATAATAATTATATATGTACAAACCTTATTTCTTAATATATTAACGGAGCTATCCCCCAAAATATATGAAAGTAAATCATAAAATCATCATTCTTTCAAAGTGGCTTATTGACAAATATTTTCGGTCAAAATTTCATTGAGAAATGAAAATTACAGAATTTTCAACCTATGGCTCAGAAGAGAATTTATGCAAAAGGTTCCCAGATAAATTCAACAAGAATTTATTAAATAGCTACTCTGAGCCAGATACAAGAAGTGCAGAGACAAAAATAAAGTATTCCTTGCCCACAAAATTCATCCTTTTTTTTTCTGTGGGGTGGGTGGTGAGGGTATGAGGGGTGTGGGACAACATGTACACAGAGAAAGTAAATATAACAAAGACACAAAATAAATGGAGAAAATTTGCAAGTTGACATTAATAACGAGGTGCACCAGGAAAGATCTTGTATGGAAGGTAGTAACTGACCTGAGTCCTAAAGACACCTGGGGATCCCTAGGGATAGTTGGGAGGCATTAAAATGTTTTAGATTGGTGGGGTGTGGTGGGGCTCTGGGGAAGGGGTGGTCCTGTATAAAGGCATGGAAGTGGGAGGCAGACTCTTGTGCTCAGGGAACAGAGATGTGGTGATAGGCTATTATGGGTGATGGATGCCTTCTCCCATTAATTGTCTTAACTAGGTGTAGTAGTAAATACTTATAATCTGGAAGTACCAGAGAGGTTGAGACTGGCAGATCTCTTGAGTTTAGGAGTTCTGAGCTTCAATGGGTTTAGTAGATTAGGCACCCATACTAAGCTTTGCATCAATATAGCGTATTGCCAGGAACAAGGAGTACATGGTGTTACTTCAGGTGAAGTCAACCAACCTCCATTGAAAATCAAGCAGGTCAAACCTTCCACGGCAACCAGTGTTAGAATCTGCCTATGAGTACCCCCTGTACTTCCAACCTGGGCAAATTAGGGAAACCTAGAGTTTTGTTTTGATTTTTGTATTTTTTTTAAAGATAAGGACATTTATTTGGGGGAAAGAGGGGAAACGGGTGGAGGATTCACAGATTCACAGAAGGAAAGGACCCTACGGATCCTGAGGATTTCTGGGCATGTCAGGTATGTTGCCATCATCTCAAACAGGAACAGGCTAGTTGTACCCTGTTGCCATGATTTCAGTCAATCATGCCTGCTTACTTGGTATAGTTGCTTAAGAGAGGTAAGGGCAGAGCCACTGCGCCAGTGGAGAAGATCAAGGTCATTACCCACTCCTTGACTGCTTCCTCCTTCAGGAACCTGCCCAGTCTGCTCACTATGTTGGCTGCTTTCCTAAGTATACTCTTAGTGTTGTTTAGCTGTTTCAGTAATGTTATACTCTTTGTGACCCTGTTTGGGATTTTCTTGGCACGGATACTGGTTTGCCTTTTCTTTCTCCAAACACGAGTGCAGAAAGGTCATAAATTTAACTGTCTCAACATTTGGAAAATGTTCCAATAGGTGTGTGGGGGGTGTGTGTGTGTGACAGAAAGACAGAGATAGAGAACCTATCACCGAATATTTGCTATCCTCAACTTTGCAATATCTACAGTCCAACAGACACATCCTCTATGTCTTTGACCAAGTCACTGATAAAAAACCATGAAGCCAGATGAAGACAGATTCATGGGTCTTGTCACTGGAAATCACCACCAATCAATCATTATGACACTGTTATTCCCCCCAAAACTGCTTCTTCCAAAATTACCAATGATTATCTTTCCCCTTAAGTCTCCTCTCACCATCCCTACTTTCTTATTACTACAGAGGGCAACATCATCCTCCCAGTTTCCTAGGCTTGTAACGTAGGAGCCATCCTCAATTCCTCCAATATTTTTCACACTCCATATGTAATCTGTTGCCAAAACTCATCCATTTTACCATTGCAAAAACAAATCCCTCAAACAGGTTCTGTTCTTTCCTCTGACTGCTGGAAGGTCAACCTGCCTCAAGTCTCTCTCTACTCTTATCCACTCTCCAGTAACCAAAGCAATTTTCCTAAAGCTCAGGTCTGACCATGTCCTTTATACAATACCTTCAGTAGTTCTCTACTACCTTCAGCACCGTATACAAAATCCTCTGCTTGTAATTCAAAGTCCCAAATAACCTAGGCTCTTTTTTACCTTTCCAGTTTTGTTAAGTTTTAATCCCCACTATGTATTGGCCTCTTCACTGTTCTACGAACAATACGTAAGATCTTTCTGCTGCAGACATTTTTCGGTTTTTCTCCCATGCTTAGAATGCTCTCTCCTCATCTCTGCCTCCTGACTTCCCTGGCTTTCAGTCTTAGATAAAATCGCATCTTCTCCAGGAAGTCTTTCTCAATCTCTCTCAATTCTGGCTTTCCCCCCATTAATGATTTCCTATTTATCTTGTCTATAGTTTATTTGTATGTACTTCTTGTTGTCACCCCCATTAGACTGTGAACTCTTTGTGGGTTGTAAGTGTCCTTTGCCACTTTTTGCATGCCAAGAACTTAGCACTTGGCTTGTCTTCTCCAGAGAGCCAAGAGAGCTTTGATGCAGCATCCCCCCCCAAAAAAAAAACAATGCAAAAAACCTTTGGAAGAAAGATTGAGTAACATGCTTGACAACAGCACTAAATATTAGCTAATGACCTATCAGGAAATTCAACAAAAAGAATCAAGGAATCTTAGAGCTATAAGAGACTTCAGAGGCCATTTATTGCAACCCATAGCTGACCCCAAGTTCCCTCTACTACAACCTGAATGCATATCTGCTCAACTCCCTCCTTTTTAAACAATTCAAATGAGAGGAATCCCAGTCTGAATCTTCTTAGGCAGCCTGATCTGACCATGGCAGAATGCAAAAGGCCATTATGTGTCTCTTGATGCACCCAAAGATTATATAAGCATTTTTGTTGCTATATCATCCTAGTGATATTGATTTTTTTAACTCAAAGTATAGGACTTCATATATACTTAGTGTTTTTTTTCTTATTAGATAAATCCCATTTTTCCAGTCAGTTGAGTTATTTCAGATTTTGACTCTACCACTAACCAGACTTGCTGTCCCTCACAACTTTGTATCACATTCAAATTCAATAGCTATGTCATCTACATCTTCATCCAAGTAACTAATACAGGTTCTTAATAAATGTTTGTTGATTGATGATCGACAAAAAAACATTAAGCAGACTAAGTGCAGATCCATGGAGCCTGTCACCGAAAATCAACACTGGGCTGACTGCAAACTATTACACGTTATATCATTCAACCAGTCCTGAATCCACCAGATTGCAGTTTCATTAGACTTGGAGCAGCTCCAGGAGATCAGGGACTGCTTATTTCATCTCTTAGTATCCTCAGGGTTTAGCAATGCTAAGTACTTAGTAGGTACTTAAATGTTAGTGGATTAGATGACTTTAATCCACATTTCTCCATTTTCACTACTAGGATAAAATACCACCTAGTCCTTTGCTAAAATCTACGTAAGTAGTGTGTAGGAAACTGCGTCTGGCCATCGGGAAACAAAAAGTTTAAATGAGGAGTATTACCTACCCTCATGGAAATTATAGTCTAGTAAAGGGACAAGAAACATGTACAAATGACTAGAATGCAGAGGGATATAAAATAAAGCCAAGCAAATTGACAGGTAACTCCAAGAGGGGGTTGCATTACCAAGCCAGGCTCTGTGCTAAGTGTCAGAGGAAGACAAAAGATTGATGGATACAACCAAGTATTTCTCACCTATCATGTCCCAGGCACTGTGATAAGTACAAGGTGGACAAAGAAAGGCAAAAGCACAGTCCCAATCCTCAGGAATAAATTAATTAAATTCAAATGGTAGAAATAACATGTAAGCAACTGATGTTACTCTCAGTCACAGAATTTCTGAGTTGGAAGACATCTTGCTATCCAATGGTTCAACTCATATTTGAACGAAAATCTTATGATCTGCTGCCAAACTGAATGCCTTATCCCTCCACCAGTTTGGCCCCTCTTCCATTGTTGAGTTTCTTCTGGGACCTCTGTTTTGTGGGCAGGCCTAGCTGAGCATGCTTCTTACTCTACCCACCTACATACAGTCTCTCCCCTGCTCCTCTAACCCCCAGTCTTCCATGTTTCTGACTCCCTGGACTTGGTTACCAGGGTTTAGCTGCCTTCTCAACCTGGAATTTCCAATAATGCCTAAGGCCTTCTCACTCTGGAGCATCTCTCAGCCAAAGCCCCTTTATCTTTTCAGGATTAGAATCTAAGTTGATGGAGGACAGTATCCCCACTGCTTAGCAGAGTGCCTGGAATTTAGTAATGGCTTAATAAATAGTGATTATCATTATCAGTTGGCTGCAGGCTTCTTTAAAATGGTAACCCTTTAAATACCTGAAACAGTTATCTTGTTCTCCCTAAATCATCTCCGGACTGGACACTCCCAATTCCTATTACTATCAGTAGTAATTACTACCATTAGTACTACCACTACTGCTATTGCCACTACCACTACTGGTACTACCACCACTCCTCCTCCTCCTCCTCTGCTTCCTCCTCCTCCCCCTCCTTCTACTACTGCTGCTGCTGCTGCTAGTACTACTACTACTACTACTGCTGCTAGTGCTACTAGTACTACTGCTACTACTACCACCAATAATAATTAATTGTTGCAGCATTTTTATTACTAGTATAATAATAAATTATATATAAATTATAAAAATATAAAATGTATACAAATATAAGAAATAGAAATGATATAAATAAATAATAAATTAGTAAAAAAATAGTGAGACTTAGTAGAAGTAGTAGAGGGGGTAAATAGGTGGGAAAATAGATAGAGCACCAGGTCTGGAGTTTGTAACACCTAAGTCCAAATCCTATCTCAAACATTTAATTCACTGTGTGACCCTGGGCAAATTGCTTAACCTGTATTTCCTCAAGGCAAAGCAGAATAACAATTGCACCTACCTTGAGGAGTTGTTTTGAGGACCAAATCAGACAATAAGTGTAAGTGCTTAGCACGGTGCTTGGCACATAATAAAAATGATGTCATACTTAGCAAGTAGTAGTAAGTCACCATAGCCATAGTAGCAGCTGTTGCCACCATCAACATTGTAGTAAGGACAGTGATGACTGATACCACTGATAGAGATGTTTACACACTAAAGGAGCTCATAATGAGTCAGGGAGGTAAGACATCTGCTTAAGTAAATAAAACATAAATTTGTATATTATTAATGTCATAGAGGGTGGTAACCACGAAGTAACCATGAAGTTTGATGAGTGAATGAAGGAATGAAGAAAGTACAAAACAACATAAGTCACTGAACTAAGCAAGTAGTATTTACCTTTTAGGAAAGTAACACTGGCCTAAGCATAGTAAGGGCTAAATGTAGACAGTACTCAGAGGTAAAGGTGGTACAGATTACCAAGAACCTTTTTCAAACTAGGCAGCAGAGAACTCCCATAAAGCCTTTGGATGTGATGGCCCCTGGGGAAGGCCCATTGTCAGCTCTTCAATGGAAAGGAATCACAGGAGCCAGGAGGCTTCCATAGGTACTCTGCTGGTTCAATCCACTGGCTTTACTGATGAAGAAACAGAAGTCCAGATGGGAAGGTGACACAAGGCACTCAAAACCAGGCCCACAGCTGCAGTGCCAGAGCCAGGGTATCATTCAGCTGCCCTGGCTGACCTTCAAAGTGCTTTTTCTCTTTCACCTTCACAGTGCGTTAGCAAGAAATTCATACAAAGTTCACTGAATGACTCAGCAACCTTTCCTCTTCAATGCTGAATTTCATCTAGGGTCTGCTCTCAATCAGAATTTTTCTACAACAGAGAAATAAACATCTTGAAATAAATGAACTCCTAGAGTCAATAAATGAGTTCAGTCTGCCAGCACTGTCAACATCCAACAGTTATTGGGGCTGTCCTGAATCAGTGGGAATCGATTATTTGTTAAAGAGGTATGCAGAACCCAAAGAAGAGTCAAAAGTTCTATTAAGAAGTCAGAAGGGGAGGAGTGATAAAGAAGAAGAGAGGAGATGGGGAGGGGAGAAGAGATATGGAAGGCAAGGAGGAAGGGAGGGGAACAGAGAGAGGAGAGAGAGAGAGAGAGAGAGAGAGAGAGAGAGAGAGAGAGAGAGAGAGAGAGAGAAAGACAGAGAGAAAGACAGAGAGAGAGAGAGAGAGAGAGAGAAAGAAAGAAAAAGAAAGGGGGGTATAAGACAGGGAGGGGGAGGGGGAGTGAAGGGGGAGAAGTAAAGAAAAAGCCCCCATCACTTTTGTCAATAAAGTAGCCATATGATGTCTCTCTCAGGAGGGAAAACAATAAGAGCTGTGATTTCTCTCAAGAGCTCTGGTGGGGCTAAGGCTCCAGAATGTATCTTTACAAAAGAAGAAAAAGAGTTTCAGGAATAGGGGTTATGGATTATTTTCCAAGATAGGAACCTTCAAAAAGGGAAGGGAAAAAAGCACATGCCAAAAGATCCCAGTTTGTGGATTTAATTCAAAGAAAGTGCAGAGCTGCAACTAAGTCCCTGTACAGAGATGAAATGGGAAAATTCATCATGATCAGAATGAAAGATGGACCTCAGGATAGGCTATTCAAAGTCAAAAGAATTAAGATTCACAAAGACTCTGCAATCCACTTTTATCCTCAGTTCAGCAGAAATTCTGCATTAAAAAACACACACACACACAAAGAATGAGAAACTGTAAGCCACTTTGTAGTAAGGACAAATGCCCAGAGGACACTCCTATTCCCTCCTGTTACATACCCTTGCAGAAGAATAAAGAAGGAGAAGAAAGTGCCACCTTGGTAAACATTAACATAATTTCCACAGCAGCTAAAACAAACCTTTTCAGCATTCTAAGAATCCAGTTCAGTTTCTTTTCTAGATGTCTCTCTTTCTGCTCAGAGTTGTACCTACTGTAGGGCAATGAGGGCTTATTCCCTGGTGCTGACATTTATAGGTTTTGCCAGTAATTTCCCCTTTCATTATCTAAAAGCAATTGAGCTAAGTACCTGGGCAGCAAGAATAACAATTTAAAACAAGACATTAGCCACTCGTGCACTGGGGGCTCCACCATAGGTAAGCTCTCTTCCATCTTTCCATCCACTTACTGTCCTATCCAGCCAATGCCTAACTGGAAAGTTTTAAAGGAACATTTTGAGCTAAGTCTCCTAGGTGGAAAAATTGTCAAATTAGGGGCTCTGATTATTTCAGTGTGAAGTAGCCACCGGCCAGTAAATAGAATGCTGGCTCCATGATATTACCTTTGGAAAATGTCTTCCACTTTACCAACAGCCCAAAATATGACAGGAGGGTGAGGGGAACAATTCCTGGAAATTCACTGATTCAAATGCTATTGATTAAGAATTCAGGACACTTGGATAAATAACAGAGGCTGAACTTGAACACAGTCTAAGGGTGGAAATGGAAAGCAGGAAGCACTCCATGACCCAAAGGAGCAGAATAGATAAAATTTAAGGAGAAGGGTAGTCTACTTAAAAAGACTTGATTTTCAGCATCCCAGAAACAAACATTTCCAAAACACAATCTGCTTATTACATATGGGTATAAGTATTTGATTCTTACATATTCCTTAAAGTCCATTAGTATTATCTCTACTGGGAAAGCCTTTAGGAACGTGTATATGTGTGCATGTGGACATATGTGTGTATGCGCATTAATGCTTAAAAATGACAACTATTTCTAAAGAACTACAGTTTTTAATTCAGACTGGCCTTTCCACCAATTATTCCAAATTAGGGAGGTTTTCACTGCTCTCTGACTTAGGCATAACAGAGCTGCCAGGTCTTTGATCTTCCAGCCTTCTTCTATTATTTAATAGTCATTCCCAGTGGGTACCAGGCAAAACCATCCCAGCTCCCCCACCTCATCCTTCTATATCTGCAGATCTGTAGCTTCTCTCCCAAGAAAGAACACAAAGCCTTTCCCTTGATTAAAGATGCAGTGAAGAAAATAGGATTGTAAAGCTAATAAGAGAAAGGCAGGAGCCTGTTTTGATCTGAGTATCACAGGATTTTCTCCTGCTGGAGAGGACCTTTAAGATCATCCCTTTCAGCTCTACTGCCTTATAGGTGAAAAAATCAAGTCCCGGAGAAGTAGAATTAGGCTTGCTTAAAGCTTGGTACTCACTCAGCAAGCAGACCTAGTAGACCCAGATGTACACATGTTGTCTTGACTACAATAACAGATTGTGTTATTTCATTTGCGCACAAAGGAAATCAACTACAGGTTACGCTGGTAATGGTCAAAGCAAGGGCAATGGTCTGTTTTTTTTTTTAACAAGGTTCCCTGGAGGGGGCCTGGCCTCTTGAAGAAGTAGTAAGAAATCAAGGTAATATCATGTAAATGTAAAGTAAATATGTCTTTAATAAGATGGTATAATGTTAATGGGATATAAGATCTTCCCTGCCATAAGTAGGTCTCTTGTGTTGCCCATTAAGGCAAGCTTGCTTAGGGCAAGCTTGCTTATAGGAAGGCTTTCACACATTTGTTAATTTCTAATTAGGCACTGAGTCATGATGCCCTCTGGCTCTAAAAAGGGTATATATACTCTGAGCTTAGCATTTTGCTTTGAGAGCTGATTCATAGTAGGAGTGTTCTTATGATGTGACCAGATGACACTCTGGGTAGCCATTAAGGAGCCCCCTGACTTTGAAAAACCCAGATGTTGGTGTTTCTCTCTGGTAACTATGTATGCATTGTCTTTGTCCGAGAGTTGTATCTGTCTGTTCATCTGTGCTAATTTCTCCAACAGTTAGAAGCCCTCTCTGTTGGTCTTTATTTCTCTGCTTATGTTTTCTTTTTTCTTTGTTTGCATTTTCTCTGAAGTTCAGGGTGTTAACTTTTCCCCTGAATTAATGAAAGCAATTAAAAGGATTGTTGACCACTTGAACAGCCAGCTTTCTTAGTGAAGCAGATCTAAGAACTTGTGCTAGCAGTTATCCCGAGTATGCCAGTACATTTGCTAGTATAGAAGGAAAAATAAGAAAAAATATTGGCATGAATTAATTATTTGAATATAATATTTACTATTTTGTTGGTATATAGCCAGCCACTTTTCGGCTATATCCAATACTTCCATGATCCTATTTGAGCTTTTTTTGTTTGCCATTTCCTTCTCTGGCTCATTTTACAGATGAGGAAACTGAGGCAAACGGAGTTAAGTTACTTGCCCAGAGTCACATCCAAATTTTGCTAATGTTATCATCATTAGAATTATCTTGTAGTAGGGATTCTTTTTCTGGTTCCTTGTTAGACGATATAGCAGCTGATCAGGCCCTTCCCAACTCCACAGTTCTTGATTCTTCCTATCACTTCTGTGGAGGGCTAGAACAGGGTACGCTCTATTTGAATCACAGCAGCATTACAGCTTTATAGACCCAAGTGACCCTAGTCATGTGGTCCAACCACCTCATTTTAATTGGGAGGAAACCTATGTCCCAGAAAAGTGATTTGCTTAAAGCCACACCAGTAGTAAGTGACAAAACTTAATAATAATGGGATTCACTTCTTAACAATATTCTTCTCATTGCTTCTTTGCAGATTCTATTTTGTATGCTCTAAGTAAACCACTGACAAACTAAGTAAACCACCGACAAATTTCCTCTGACCTGTCACATTGGCCTGCAGAAGAAACACTACTCCAGTGTCAAGAGTAAGTGGTCCTTGCTATGTATATTTGTGAAAATCTCTCCGTGACATTCTGGATATTCTCTGAGCAGACAGTAATTAGGAACTTGGTTATTCTAAAGCCAATCTGTGGTTAGGATGAAGCCTTGTTTCTGCTTATTGATGAAACCTTGTTGCTTTATAAAATTATTTCATTTGGGCAAACAGACCAGATAAATAAATAAATGTGTGTGTGTGAGTGTGTGTGTGCACACACACATATATACATGCATAATATATGTATGTATGTATGCATATGTATATATATGAATATCCCCCTCTTCCCCCTTGGAATATAAATTATTATAAAATTATATTATAAAATGCAGCTTCATTAATGCTATAATGGAGCATAAGGATCACAGATCTGGAGATAAACGAACCCAAGATATTATGTAGTACAAATTCCTTATTTTACAGATAAGGCAATCAAGGCCTTGAAAAGTGAAGAGACCTATACTCACTCAGGAGTATAATGTAGTTGTGTGTGGTTTTTTTTTTGTAATAAGATAGAGTAATTCATGGAATAGTAAATTTGAAAGGGAAAGCCCTTAGGGGTTTTCTAGTGACTGACTCAAAATAGTAAAGGGCATCAGAGACCATTTCCTAACCCAACCCATCACCTCTCTCCTAGATAATTTCAACAATTTATTAATCAGTTTCAACGCTTGTGGTCTCTACTTTCTCTAATCTACGCTCCATTCAGCTACCAAATTTATATTCTTAAAACACGGGCCTCACCATCATGCTCCACTATTCAAAAATCTATGAGTCCCTATTGCTTTGAGGTTAAAATTCAAATTTCTCAACCTGACACTGACAGCCCAACATCATCTAACTGCCCCCTGCCTCCCTAGGTATATATTACTTTGCTCTACATTCCAGCCAAACTGATCCACAGGCTGGCCTTCTCAGTTTGTCAGTCGTTTCCCATTCCCACACCTCTGTCCCTCAAGCCTTCCACATCACCACCTGAGACAAGAAACTGTCCCTGATCCCCTTGTTTGTTAGGGCTCACCATCTCTCTCCTGAAATTACTTTGAATTTACTCATCCATGTGAATACTATACCCCCTACTCCAGAATGTAAGTTTCTTGAGAGAAGGGATTGTTAGCACTTTGATCTTTGTATTCTTAACCTAGCACAGACATTGGCATATAGCAGGCACTTAATTAATGCTTGTAGAACTCAACTGAACTCAGGAAGAAACTCTCTGTCATAGACAAGAGTCAATCTCTTACAAGTTCTAGCTTTTTCTATTCTTCCCCTTCCCAAAAAACCTCATCTTTTCTTCCGAAGCATCTAGACTTCTATGTTTTCATTCTAGTTTCTCTAGCCAAAAGGGGGAAAAAAAACCCCACCAAGTTGGATTTTTAAATTTTTTTTATCAATACGTCTTGCCAACAGAAACTAAAATCTAGGAAAGCTAAATAAAATGAAACTCAAATTTCAAAATTAATGCAGACAAAGAGAATTTATACCAGAGCATGAGCCGACCCAGAGGTGGAGAACTTGTGGCCTCGAGGCTACATGGCATTCTAGGTCTTCAAGTGCAGCTCTTTGCTCAAAGTTTGGATATAGTCAAAAGGATTCACTCAAAGACCCGGAGGGCAACATGTGGCCTTAAGGCCTCAGGTGACCCACCCCTGAACTAACCTATGTTCCCTTCCCTTCAGGAAACATTCCATGGAAAACTGTCACATTCCTTAAAAAGTACAGCTCGATTATTTAGAGTTCTCAAAGGTGAGATAAGCTAATCCAACAACACTGTAGAGAACAGAATGAATGCAAGTTCTGTTTTTGTTACAAGGGATCACATCCATGTTACAATATTCCAATCACAGCTCAATTTGATCCTGAAAAATGTCAACATATATATTCATTTCTATATACGATCTTTCTCTATATACATATATTCTTTTGTGTTTCTATGTAATTATAAAAACAGCTTATATGGACACATTTTGTTCAGTAGTTTCAGTCATATACAACTCTTCATGATCCCATTTATGGTTTTCTTGGCAAAGATACTGGAGTAGTTTGCTATTTCCTTCTCCAGCTCATTTTACAGATGAGGAAACTGAGGCAAGTAGGGTTATTAAGCCTAGGGGCATATAGCTGTTAAGTATCTTTGACCAGATTTGAACACAAGAAGTGTTCTTGATTGTAGGCCTGGCCCTCCTACCACTGGGTGACCTAGTTACCTCATATACAGCTACTTAAAATATACTTTTGGAGCGGCTAGGTGGCACAGTGAATAGAGCACCAGCCCTGGAGTCAGGAGTACCTGAGTTCAAATCCGGCCTCAGACACTTAACACAAAAACCTAGCCGTGTGACCTTGGGCAAGTCACTTAATTCCAACTCCCTCCAAAAAAAAAAAGCAAAAAAGTAAAATATACTTTCTATATAACACTTCAAATATGAATGTTTGCAAAAACCAGAGTGACTTAGCAGAACACACATTGGACTTTTAGTCGAAGGACTTCAGTGCAGATCATGAACATACTCTAAGGGTCACAAGTTCTGCGACCTTAGACAAGTCACTTTCATAGACTTGTTGGCCTTTACATGTGAGAAATGTACTGAGAATGTCTGAGGGGCCTCCCAAGCCTAAAATTATTTTTTATATACTTGCCTACTTTATATGCATGTATATACATGCATATATCAAAGTGAAATGCAAAATAAAGTATATTTACATTATATTATAGTACATTATATGTATGCACATCTATGTATATAATAAATTATGCAATGTAATACATTCTACTATATGCACATATGTCTACCTATATAAATATGCATATAATAAAAATTTAAATACATAATACATGCCTTCTGTCCATAGATACACACATATTTCCACATGCAGATATTCCAAAGACCTCAAGGGAGTTTTGAGCTTTCTTGCTAAAATGAATGGACCTGTATATGGCATATTTTGTTTTTAGATCAAACCTATGATTTCATTGGTATAACAAACTCCCAATGAGGACTCTGTCTCTACTGAAGCTACTGAAAAGTACTTTGTGATTTACAATCTTGTTGGAGTTGCTTGGGGTACCAAAGAAGTTGAGAGAATTCTTCTGAATCACAGAAGCAGTATGCATGAAGCAGGGGTGGGACTTGAAGCTTGATCTGCCTAAATCTTGGAGTTTTCTACACATTGCACCCACTCTGATGCTCTATGTACAAACATACTATGTATATATTCCATGTACATTAGTGTGTGTGTGTGTGTGTGTGTATATAAAATGTGGGTGTTTATAAAAATACACATATATTTATATACATACTCTACATATCTACACATACATATGTATACCTCTCACACAAATTCCCTTGCACAAGCACATGCTATTTTCTGCTTAACATGTACTTTAGAGTCAGATCAATAAATAAATGTTTAGATTCTGAGTTCTAATAAGAAACTCCAAAAAAGTTAAATTCACATGGAAATGTCTTGAAGCTTTCTATCTGTTTGGGTAAACACAGGGTGCCTTTTGCCACAATTTACTAAAATCCACAAGTAGAGAGTAATGGATTATAAGGATATATGGAATTCTTTCCCAACTTGTATGTTACAAATGCCTCCATCATATGCCAAGGGAGGCTGGGATATTTCACTTTCCTTTGCCTATCTCTGATCGAGAGAATGAACAGGAAATGAATACTGCATGCAAAGGATATTTCAGCAAAATACACATAAAATCATTTCTAGCTGAAAGGATGTCAAAGGTTGTCTGGTCCACACATACTCCCTTCCCATTTAATATCTGAGGAAACTAAAGAGAAATACAGCACTAAAGCAACTAGCCCAAGGTCACCCAGATAGCATGTAGCCTTCTTTGGAAAATAGGTCCTGAGAATTCAGTGCTGTCTCCATCTTATCATGCTCCCCCTCCTTTTTTACCACAAAATATTTCTTTTAATTACAGTGGTCATAATATTATACTAGGCAGTTTTCTAAACTCATATACTTGTATTACAAGTTCAGTGCCCACTGCAGTACACCATCATCCCAGCTCTCTCCGAGACACAGAGGGATAGGCCCCAACACCTTCTGCCTGGGCCATCACAAGGACTAATAATAGCTTAAGCAAATTCCATTACTACAAAAAGTCAAGTCAGCCAGCTTAGACTGGAGGAAAATGGCAGAGTTCCTCCCTAGCTGCCTTTATACCTCAGGCCTAGACTGAAAACTAACTATGCCCATTGTTTTTGATAAAAGATCTTTCCAGAGCTTGACTAGATAAGTCCAGCCTTAAATCTATGCTTCCAGAAACACAGAGTCCCAAAAGTTCATTAGATTGTAAGCTCCTTGAAGGTAAGAGTTGTTTTTTTTCCTCTTTTTGTATCTCCAGTGTTCAGCATAGTGCCTGGCACATAGTAGGCCATTATCAGATGTTGAGTAAAATTATTTATTCAAGATCACACTGTCCTAAAGGGAAGAACTGGGATTCAAACCCATGCAGTTTGACTCCAAACCCAGGCTTCTTTCTATTTTACCACATTATCCTGACTTCATAATAGATGAAGTACTTACTGGTAAAGTGTATTCATCAAATATTTATTGTATCAATATTCATAAACATCATACTACACTGCCATTGTTTTTGGTTTTTTAATAGAAAAGTCATTTGGTGAGAGGGGAAATCTTTAAAATACATTAAAAGTCAATGAATTTTTGCATATTATTAATCAAAGCCCAGCACTAACCTAAATCTATGTGGTTACAATATTCCTGCATTCCTTCACAAGTTTACCTGATTTGCTCATACCCTATGACCTGTGAAATGAAGCAATTTGTACAATTTGGAATTACAGGAAAGAAAGTAAATATTATGTAATGACTATAATGAGAGAGATAGACAGAGAGACAGAGAGAGAGAGAGAGAGAGAGAGAGAGAGAGAGAGAGAGAGAGAGAGAGAGAGAG